>VZTH01014977.1:3137-162537 GCA_013397815.1 Aleadryas rufinucha | reverse complement strand
ATATGACAGACAGTCGGGGTGAATGGTAATGGATTGGTAATAATTTTGCTAATTGAACAAAAGTACATCTACTTACACGTCTACAGCATAGACAAGCTGAGCTGGTCGCATGAAGCCCCTTTAACAAGTGCTCTAGTGGCATTATACATACTTTCCTAAGACATTTCAAACAGGTTCAGTGAAGCTGTTGAGATCCTTGTGTCCAGGTTCTGAGGAGATTGACAGGTGCAGTTGCTAAGATTCTCTCCACTGTATTTGAAAAGTCATGGCAGTCAAGTGAAATCCCCAATTTTACTGGGGAAAAATGAAACAGCACACCCTTTTTTAAAAAGGATAAAAAGGAAGATCTGGGAACTACTGACTAGTCAGCCTCACATTAGTGCTCAGTAAGATTATGGAAAAGAACTTCCTGGGAGATACACCTAGGCAGGTGGATGACACGGAGGTGATTTGAGACAGCCAACATATATCCACCACAGGCAAATTGTTCCTGACTGATTGGGTAGCCTTCTATGATGGACTGACTGCACTGGTGGATAAGGAAAGAGCAACTGTGCTCTTGTATCTCAACAGCTGCAAAGCTTTTGACATAATGTCCTTTTTTCTAATTTGAAAAGATAGAGATTTTACAGATGGAGTATTTGATGTATAAGAAGTTGGTTGCATGGGTGTGTCCAAAGAACAGCAGTCCACAGCTCAGTGTCCAAATGGAATCACTAAAATCTGCTGTCCTTCAGCAGTCCCTGTTGGGACTGATACTGTTCTACCTTTATTAGTGGCACAGAGTCTGCATCCTCAGCAAGTTCACAGATGCCACCCAATCAATTGGTGCAGCAGGAAGGGATGCCATCCAGAGGGATCCTAACAGGTCGAAGGAGGTGATTCTCCCCTTCTACTCCACTATTTTGAGACCTCACCTAGAATACAGCATCCAGATCTGGGATCCCTAGCACAAGAAAAACATGAATCTATCTAATGGCTCCAAAGGATGGCACCAAAATTATCAGAGGACTGAAACACTTTTACCCTGAAATAAAGTTGAGATTTGGGGTTGTCCATCTTGTAAAAGAATGTGCTCTGGCGAGGCCTTATTGTGGCCTTTCAGTACTTAAAGGGGGCTTATGAGAAGGAGATGTGTTTCTCCAGTGCCTGTATTGTACAGCAAAGTGTAATGGTTTTAAACTGAAATCTGTAGATTTAGATTGATGCCTGAAGTGGCTACCTGGAAACAGAGACTATACAGGAATAAGGGAATAAAGGTGATACTTATTTGAAAACAAGCATAGCACTTGTTTGATGCTATATTATGATAAGGAGACAAGAAATACTTAAGTAGCCAAAGACCAAAATACTACAATTGTAAAACAGGAGACCTCTGTCAAAATCTCATTTTTATTACTTGTGTTCATTTTTCTAAGAGGAGATTTTAAAGAATTTTGCATAAACAAAATGAGCTATTAGAGCTCTTGTCCTTCCCAGTATTGCATGATCCTATTCTAAGATTTTTTTCTGTACTGGGGTAAAATCATTTCCACTATATCAGTATTGTATAATGTTAAATCTATGCATGAACTGTCATTTCCTTGTGTTACGACATAGGATAGATTTGACCATTTTCAGACTGGGAACAAATTTTCAGAAAGATTTGTTGTTTCAGAAAGATTTTGCAGTTTCAGAAATCACCTCTTTGTCATTTTCTTGGCAAGTTAATTGAAAGTTGATAACATGACAAGTACTAAAAACATCCTTTTGTTCTACCATAGAAGAATTGATTATATTTTGTATCTGACTCTTTTAAATTATACTTTTTCTTATTTTTTTTAATATGGTTATTTATTGAAATTCAGGTAATATTTTAAGGCATAATGCATAATTCAGTACATATTTTTCTACTTTTATTTTAATCACCATATGTCAGCTCTTAAGTTTGAGAGCAAAAATAATCACTGTACATGAATTCAGCTGTGAAGAGTAATATTTTTTTACCTAAGCTGCTGTTGATATGTTTTGGTATATATTTGCCACAGCATTCAACAGTACATTGAATAAGATTCACATATTTGTTAGAAAATTTTGCAAAAAATTTAAAAAGGCTAGACAACTTTTGCAATAAATGTTCCACATAATTGTAATATTTTCACTTGATTTTTATAGTGGTTTCTACTTTAGAGTTTAAATTAATCAGATATTTTTTCAGGCTCAGATGTAGTTGGACCAGTTTTCAACAAAGGAACATATTCACTATAATGTCAAAGTACTTCATTTCCATGACTCGTAACATTATTCTATTCTATCATTAACAGATTTTTAGTTTAAAAATAGCTTCTTACAAGTCAAGCCTTGCTGAATAACAAAGTAGGAGGAGCAGCTGGACTGAGGAAGGAAGACTTGTAGAAACAGATCTTGTTGATTAAAAATGGCACAAGAAATTATCCTCTTAATATATACTCATTTAAAAAGTCTCTTTTTAATGCAGTCATGTTATTCTGATTGTTCTTTATTTTATTTTCCCAGAAATTTCTTAAACAGGCAATTATTACAGAAGCCTTTATCCAGGAGCTCCTGTCGTGAGCAGTATGTGTTTGTGAGTGAAAAGCAGGTGCTCTCCTTTTTGCTCATCACCATTTGGACTGCTTTCAACTGATAATGCCTTTAAAAAATGTGAAGAACACCTGCCATCTTTATATCAGAACTGGTATAACTAGTCATATTTTTAGTTCTATTGCCAAGAATATCTTGTTTCTTGAAAGCTTCTGTTGGACTCTCTTACCACGGATGTCAATCTGGATCAGTCCAGCTGTACAGTCAGCATTTCTTGGCAGTATGTTGTGAGAAGCTGGCTATACATGTTCTTTGTCTTTGAAACACTTAAACTAAAACTTAGGAAAGAACTCATTTTGCTTTTCTTCCCTTTACCAGAGTCTTTTTGTATTTCACGTAATTCTTACCAGTTGGGTCTCATATGATTTTTACTTATTACCAACAATGTAAAGAAGAGTTCTAGGAATAAAGTATAATCTATGTTTATATTGCTGAAGGGTTTATCCTGAGATATGGATTGAATTCCTGGTTCTGGTATTTTTAGGTGGTATTCAGCTATGTACTGTGAACATCTAAATGTTGACTTCTGTGTGTAAGTGGAGTCCATGGACTCCTGTTACGGTTTGTGTAGACTGAGGCTCAGTTTAGTTGCATGTATTTCTATATGCATCTGGAGTCACCTGAGGAGTCTCAGGATACTTAAGTTCATGGTTCTCAGAGATACAACTCAGTACCACAGTGAGATTCGTACCACAGGAGAGTTTGGGAATGGGGAGGGGACCACACTCTGAATTAAACATCTATGTGTCTACTGCTCAAAGTTTAAGCTTCCATTATGATATTGTGAAATCTGAAGTTTGATTGAGTTGCTTCACAGTAGTGTCTATTGCCATCTGAGAGGCTCTAAAATATCTTCTCTCACGTCCTGATTCCAGTATAAGTCTGGCGTCCTGAAATATCTACTAGTCCCACGTAGATATCTCTGATAAAGTCACATATCTTAAACAACACGAGAAATGCTGGCGTGATCAGCTCAAGGGGATCATATTGTCTATGATCTACAAATGAATTATTTATTTTTATAATAATATATGTAATTAAATATTTTACTTTTATTCTAAAGAATATCAGTAATCCTTTTCTTACTCACTAGAATGTTAGAATGGGATTGAAGATAGACTAATAAATACAAAATCTCCCTGTCTTGCACAATTAAGAATTTCAATGCTGGATCATATTTTATAGAAGTATAGAATGAATTTCCCCAAGTATATCATGCAATGGGAATTGGTTATTATGGTAACTATAATTTAGAAGTAGATGTAACTGTTATAAAAATTTATTAAATACTTGAAAAAGCAAAATCAACTCTCCTTTTCTTCATCTGTGTATCAATGAAACAGGCAAAGTGGGGGTATATGTCTTGGAAAATTATCATTTGCTTTCTTAGAATTAACATCCAAATCAGATTTTTAGTCTCTTTAAAAATCAAATTATAATTCAAAAGATTTTGAGACATATTNTTGCTTTCAAACCTGTACAAACATACATGGAGATTTTGACAATCCAGTTTAAGACAGTAGGCTACAACCTATTCATTTAGGTATTTTGCAATGTCTACCTGTTGAATAAATCATATGGGCAAAATCTATGACTGTCTTGATATATTTCTTGAAATGAAACCTTTAAGACTTAGAGTTGCCCAGAGCCACACATTGGTTTTCAATGATCAGCACAGTTTCCTCTTAACTGCATAAAAGTTTTTAAAAGTATTTCAATAGGAAAATTACTAACATCACGGAATATATAAAATAAATGTCATAGCTGTTTTTTTTTATTATTTCATTTTCCAGAAAGCTCAGAATTCTAAAGGACACAGAAGAAGAAGAAATGCAATGACGTGTGAATTAAATCTGTTGAAAAGGCCTAGCAAAGTCCATGTACTGTAAAACTGATGGTCAAATTAAGCTTAGTGAGACTTGGATCCATTAAAATTTCAATCAGATTTCAGAAAGATTTATCCAGCTGGATCCTTCTGTCACACAGTTTTGTTCCCCAAGAATTGACTCTTTCCTATGACCCCCAAAATGCCTGTCTGCCTCTTGTTTGAGCTCTTGATTTTTCTCCAAGGTTAAACACCTCAGCTTAATTTAGTAAAGAGCTGGCCAACATCAATCAGCTGTGCTACCACAGCCTTAATACTCATCTACCTCCTCTTACCACCGCCTACGTCCATGTGATGCTGAGCCTGGCGTTTGTGCTTTAATCTACCCCATGTTCCCCAAACTTGTACCTGTTACCCAGGATCATGAGAAAAGATAAGCATCAGCAAAGAACAAGGCATAGAAGCCTTTCAGGAATCAAAACAGGGGGTTACAGAAGTGCTATGATTTGCGGTTGTGTTGCAAGGCTGCTGTGTGTCTATCCTATAGATTGCAAAATGAAACTGCCATCCACTTTAGGAACGCATGTGGCGTTGCATGACCAATAAAGTATGTTTTGTCTGATTAACAGACATGTTCTAGAGATGATCATTCTGTTGGCTAGCTAGTACAAAGCAGATGTTCTGCTACACACAGTCTAATGCCTGAAACAGAAAGCATGAATGTATCTGTATGTACTTATCAATGTTACTAATACCACTGCATATCTTTTCTTTTTTTGTATCAGATTTAATAGAAGTAATAGGAAATCTTAGTGTCTTTCTATCAATATACACAATTCAAAAAAGATTTTACAAATAACTGCCTTTTTCAGGTTAACTGGGCATTTAAAGTAATGGCATTGTGAGTAGAAAATGCCCCCATTAACACATTTTATATCTCCTTGCAAGGATTATATAGTCAATGCTTAAACCATGACATTCTTGAGTAAATCTTATGTGGCTAGACTCTGTTTAACACCTGGAAAGCCTGTGAGTCGTGCTGTATGATCAGTTTCAAGTACACCCAAAATAAAAGCATCCCACTGACAGTTTCACATATCGGTTGCATCACTGGCAATTAGAAATTTTGTTCAAAGTAACAGTGAAGGCTATGGGGACTAACAAACACCAAGAGCTACCAGTCAAAAGGGTTTTTTTTCCAACAAGAATAGTACATTAGACATGTGGTACATTAGATACTTAAAACAAGGTATTAATATACATTTTAATTTTATTTGCTCTTTTTTAAAGAATACCAATAACGTAGTAAATATGACAAAGTATGGATGTCATTTTTAAATGGTGAATAAACTTTGGAGAAATACATAATTCTGTTTATCTTAAAATATTAATTTTTGTACAGCATACCCAAATAATTTGAAGTTTTGTGATCGTTCAAGATTTTTAGTGCATAATTGCTAACCTGATGTGACAGGTGATGATATTATTAATATAAAAAATAAGTATAGATTTTAAAAGTTTAAATAAAGAGAAGGACTTTAAACATTCCAAAAGAAGACTACACTGGACTGAAACTAGATGCTTAAAAAAATTTCCCAGACAGACAAAGAAATGAGCCTACAGACACAGACAAAAACAAAAAAAACCCCAAAACAAATCTAACAATAAAAACCAAAAAAAACAACAGCAACCAAAAAAAAAAAAAAAATCAAAGAAAAGCAAGCACAAACAAAATCGTAACCAAACATAGAAAACCAGCTGTGGTAATTTAAGAAATTACTAAAGAGTTTTAAAGTTACTAATTATTTTTTAAGGCTCATAGCATATTTTTGCCTTTCTTTGAGATGGTTTCACTTGGGAACAGAGAGTTAAATGGAGAAGAGAAAACATTCCAACAATATATTTTGACTCACCAAAGTGAGGGCATAATAAACATTTTCAAAATATTTTATTTTTATGTAAAATATCCATTTTGTTTCACTGCATTTCATAGATTAAAACTACTTCTCTTTCTGAAAAATTTGCTAGCAATTTCATTCATAAGACGTAAATCGTCAATTGGTTTTCAAGTGACAGATGAACTAGGAAACATAACTAGTTACAGGATGAACTTTGGGAAATAATTTGATCAAATTCTTCTCTCTAGTATTGAGATATAAATTTAGATCTAATGTAAGTTTTTAAGAACTTTAAGTAGGATTTTCAGAATTTAACTAGGATTTTAAGAATTTGGCTAGGATTTAATCCCACTTTACACCAATGTAACTGAGAACAGCATTCAACTTACTGTTTTACTGAAAAAAATGTCTCCCTTAGGGTAGCTTCTCCTTTCCCAATATTGAAACAAATCAAAGCCAGGAGAGTTGTAAGCATGTACTTGCCTGAAAGGAAAATGCTTAGCTAATGCTATCAGCACTCAGCTTGAAGCTGCTTCCAGAATCAGAGATAAATGTAGCCAATATTCTGGCAATGGCCAGAGGATAAAAACTTCCAGTTACAAGAGCAGAAAATGCCTTAAGGACCTATGCTTCCTTTTCTTCCAGCCACATAAAATCCCACCTCAAACACTGAAGGGGGATGGCTAAATGATGACAGGGACTGAGCTTGCTCATATTACTCAGATATTCCAAATTTCATATCCAATTACTCAGATATACCAAATTTCATATTGAGCTGTAGATTCCCACATTTTTATTGGAAGCTATTACAGCTACTGCATTAGTTACTCAGAAATGGGTAATTTGGGTGATAAATTACACTCTGAATTATTACCTATAAGTGAATTGTATACCCTTAGTCAAAGGATATAAAGTTATGTACACTCATGTACTTTAACAATCAAGAAAAATACAGAGCAACAATATGAATATGCAACAATTTTAGTTCCTTTGATGCCAAGTGAATCAGTACAAGCGTCTACACAACCTCATCTTTAAAACAATTCATCACAATTACATTTTCTGACTTCAAAAAATTAAATCCTTAATCTGACACAGAAAAGGGTTTTGCAAGGGAGATGCAAGACAGATTTGGCATGAGGGACATGTAGGCATAGAATCAAGAGCAGCATCTAAGAATATGACAGCTGGACATCAAGCAATATAGAGAGCAGTTAGACAAAAAAAAACCTTTCCAAGATAGAAAAAAACTACAGAAAACAGACAGCATATCCAAAAGTTGTTCCACCCATATTTCCACAAAAACATGCAAAATGTTAAGGTTTTCTCTGGGAAATAAACAATTTTAATTACCAAAGTAGAATCTGTACCATAGAAACAGTTCTTTTTGGATCGATGGGAAAGTATTGTCTTCATGCTTGTGATTGCCTGTGATTGCCCATTTTCTTTTCTTGAAATCGATGTGCTTATTATTAGTTCTACTTAACATAATCAGATAATTGCTTTGTAAATTCTGCATTTTTTTTTCCCTCATTGCTTATTATTTATTTTTAATGTCAGTGCTAAATATATTAATATTTATTTTAATTAGAATGATCAAAATTGCCAAATTTTCTAGTTAATTTAGAATCTGAATATAATTGCTTAAGGTTTTGGAGTCCTGAGGCTACACAATCATCCCATGTATTAAAATATATATAATCATCGAGAAAAAATTAAAATATATTAACAGGAAAAATTTGCTAAATATAAGTTAAATATAGCCTTATTTTTAATGAATAATTTGTTGGGTTTTTGTTCTGAGAATATTGGAATCGCTAGCTATTTCCCAGATTCACTGTTAAAATAACAGTAGTGTTGATTATTTTAGTAAGTTTACAGGTATAAGAGTACATAGATTAAAATAATTAAAAATAATAACAAAATTAAAATATAAGAATCAAAAATGGGTGTCCAAAAACTTTTCATGCTTTTTTTTCCAGCTTTCTGAATTGATTTAATAAATTTAGAGTTGTAACACTCTAGAAAGATTTTCATGTTATGATAGTCTGATTTTATTCCAACTAAGGCTATTTTTTATAGGTGGGATTATTGTACAGTGTGGCAAAAGTATGTAATACACCACTTTCTCACTGAAAGCAACTTCACACTGAGAAGTTAGAAAACTTTTGAAGATATGGATAACTCAAAGGAAATTAAAAGATGACACAAATAATACTTTTATAATTAACTTGTCACAAAAATCAAGTTGTACCTTTAGGCTGTTGAAGTTAATACTATTGATGAGAACACCATTTACAATTTGAAATTCAGTGAATGTTAACATCAATAAAACTTAATTCTTTAATTCTTCTTATATTAGAAATCTGGAAGCTTCTCCTGCCTGAAACTTCAGTCAAATTTGAATGAACTCACAAACAAACCAACATATAAACATTAAACTGAAGTAACAAAAGCAACAAAAGAGATTGAGGGCAGGAGGTAAAGGAGTAAAACCTCTGTAAGGCAGAACTGATGATGTTTTTGTATCAAATTTCCAGCTATGATCTAATTTATTGTAACTGTTGCCTATGGTTTAAATAAGTTATAGTTATCAGCGTAAAAGTCTGCCTACTTAAGTTCCACTTCTGCTGTATTTCTCTGCATTAATTTTATTCATCTGCCATACATATAATATTATTTTAATGGTGTAAAAAAAGAGGATTTTTAAACCAGTGTTTTCTAATGTAGAACTCTAGATATGAAAAAGAACTAATAAGTATTTTATCTCCCTTTAGTAATTTCAATATTCTTATATGAATTTGGAAAGCACAATGCTACATAAATATTCATAGGTTATATTTAGACTGGAAATGTGTAGGAGGAGGGCATACCTTATTTCAGTAATGACAACCTGTCTTATAAATGCAAATTGAACTTGAAAGAGTTCTAAATGGACACACATGAACTCAACTCCCCCTTTAGCTCAAACACATCTATGGCACTGACTTCACCTCAGCATGTAAAGAAATCTGTAGGACCTGTAACAGAAGATTTTATCCAATTTCAAGTTCTCAGTTCCTCTTTCCCAAAAATCCCTTCCTTTTTGAATGTCACTTTATGTTTAGGTAACACAAAACAAATCTCATTGCTGTTATTTTAAGGCTTTTTCTTAATATATTGCCTGTGGTAAGTGCAGCATCCTCACTACTACATATTAAAAGAGTTTCTCCAGTATCAGTACAGTAAATACTCAAATATTTGTACTTGATCAGGCAATTCTCAAAACCAGTGAAGTAGGCAGATGACCTGGATTTAGAAGTCATTTTTAGAAATGGTTTTAAGACCACATTTTTAAATTTAGCATGGCTGACTTAACACTTACAGAACTTTGCATACTATGAAAAAAGAAAAAATCCAGTATTGTTTAATCAGACTGCAGCAGATACAGATAAGAAACTGCAATTCAGAATTCCCAGTTTTTTACTCTAAATAATTCAGCTATACTTGGAATTTCTATCAAATGCTTTATGCTGAGTTCTACTGAAAACTGCCACCAAATAAAAAATGGTAGTCATAAGTGTCTATGTTAATTTATTTCAGTGTTGAGGCTTCTATTATTCTTTATGGCCTGTGCTGATTAAAGCTGTGATAGATCAATATTTGTCCACTAGAGTCACTAAGACTAACACATTTGGTTCAGAAACACTGGAGAGTTAAAGAAATGCATTCTCCTGATTGTATTTGTGTATTTCATATGTCAAACATGAAATGGAACATTAAGTCAGAAGTTAAAGAGAAAAAAGATGCTGTGACAGAACAATGAAATATAGCATATGAATACCACTGTGTGTAGCTTTTATGCAAAGTGGGCAGGATGAAAAGCCTAAAAAACTGATCTAGGGAATGTGTCCCTGCCCATGGCAGAGGATCTTTAAGGTCCCTTCCAGTCGAGGCCATTCTACGGTATGAAGCTATACATTTTTAATTTAGCATTTAATACCTTTTTAATTTAGGATTTCCTGTGGGTTTGTTTTTTGTTGGATGGTTTTGTTTTCTCCTAAAACCAAAATTCACAACAGTCTCATGTTTGATGGTGTGGAATCCTGTATTGGGAGTCTCTTTTGAAAAATTTAAATTCAAGAAACATGAATTATGAACCCGAATTCCTCGTGCAATGAAGATAGCATTCACTGTGCTTCACCTGTGTGGACCTATCTAAGCATTAACAATCTTGGCTTTCTTCTGTAAATGTATTATCAAGGATTTATTTCCCCCACCTTGTGCAGCTATTAGAAGCTGGGTTCTACACACATGTGTAGGCACTTATCTCTCACTTTCATCTATAGGAACACCTCCGTATTTGGTCCATAAAAGAGATCATCCATATCACAAAAGACATATGTAACAGATGACATGAGTCCAAAAGAATAGTATTTTTAAAATTCTACCTCTCCCTTTAATTTAATTGTCTAAGGCTGTAATGTATCATTTTTTTTTTAATAAATATGAATAGTTTTTTTCTTTTATTTTAAAATGACTAGCCTGTAATGCTTGTGTTGTTACTCCTGCTTACATTTTGTAATACAGCAAGTTACACTACTTGTTCAACAAATTATATTTGTGCTCAGTACCCTCTTCTGCCTGGACAAATTCATAACCATCTGCTGAGTTATAACTTAGGCTTGTAGCCACCACTTCTGCAAAATCCAGCCCATGGTACAGTTGAGGATACAAACCCCATGAACCTTTGGAAAAGCAGTAATAAGGAACGTGGCCCTTGCATGCTGATGAGGCTATTCTCCTCAGCTTTCTCCCATCAGTCTGGAAAATAAAGTCAGTCTTGAATGGAAAATGCTGAAGCACTGTAGAGCAAGGACATAAATTGGACTTGTTTTCTCCAAATAAACTTCCATGAAGAGTACCTTTATTGTTATGCGGCATAATCACATTATTTATGAACATTCCTAGTTTAAAAAAATTTATTTTCATAGATAAAAAGAGAGAATTTTGGTGATTGAGAGCTCACCAGGCAGTGTGAGGTTATTTTATAAAGCCATAGAAGATGCTGAGTTCAAATCCACGCTCTTAGTGTGTATGACTGATCTCAGTGTCTAAATGAATCTTGGTGATTATGAAAATCAGAATTACTAATACTGAGTAACTAGGGTGTATGTATGCATTTTATGATTTTCTTGGTTTCTAACCTCTAGATGAAACAGGGCAGAAATAGATGCATTTTCCCCTCTTTTGTCTTTGTAGACTGTGTCAAAGAAAAGACAAAAATCTAATGCTGCTATGAAAGTTTAGTCTTTCTGTTTTCTCCTTCATCTAAAAAAATAATTGCAGACAGATATGAGAAAAAAAGGTAAGGCATATCCTGTCAGATGAAATGGATTTATAATAGTTTGAACATTTTGTCATCATTCTATGTTATGTTTCATACAACAAAGTTCAACGCCATCTTCACACAGCAGTTTCATTAGAAGCAATTGTACAGAAGCAAGGAATTTTTTGAGTAAAGCATGTTTAAATACCCTTGAAACAGAGGTAAAATGATGTGGGGCTTTTAGTACAGCATTTCCTCTGGTTCTCTCTGTATGGCCTAGAGCCATGTCAGGCACCCTGAGAGACCAGTTACAGGACTATGGTACATAGTTAATATGTCTATATATGTAATGGAAAAGCCTTTTCCAGTTGTGTGTTTGTAGTCTGTGACTGAGACAATAGTACAATATAAAACAAAATAAAATACTGAAGATCAGAAGAACATTCAGAAATCTTTATGTCAATCCAAGATCTGTGTTTCCAAGTCTGAAAAAAATTCCACAAGATCACACTACCTCCATATTTTTGGCTTAACACTTGAAGTAGAAAAACATTCAGCTGAGATTTCAGAACCACTAGGAATGCTGTTAGTGTGACTGTCATCACACATGAGGAAAAATATTATCTATTTTCTTCTGCTGAATGTTGGCCAAACTGGTTGAAGCATCCTTCAAAAATGACTGTTATGTGTCTATTAATACTTTGAAAACAATCAGAATGAAACTGGATGTGATCCATAGATTTATTTTCTCTTTAAACCAGCTAGTCTTGGCTAACTGTATGGTTTCATAGATTAAAAAAAAGGACATTATTTAGCATGTCTATTGGACAAAAAAAAAGTCGCCAAATGAAGGCTTGCATGCAAAAGTTACAGTTAAAGGAAAACATAAGGGCATATCAGTAAAGATCTAAAGCTTTTAAAAACCCATTTTTACTACTAGAAATTTTACATGTACAAACTAGGTGAATCAAGTCAAGACACTCAGATACAACAATTTTTAATGCTTTCACTAAGGAACTGATAGATTGGCATTGTTAAATTATGTTAATGCTTTATTGCTATGCTGTATTATGCATAATTTATAATTCTAGTGCCAAAATGCATGAGTGAAGTTCTCCTGATTAGATATTTTAAGAGCTGAGAAATCTGCAAACTCTCTGGCTGACTTTATTTTATTTAGCAAATCTACTAATGGAATGTTGTTTTAACATATTCACAATGAGTAGATTTTAGAAGAATGATGGATGTATCAATAAGGTTTGTCAAGAGGAGTGTACGCGGATAATCCATGACAACATTAATTACTTCAATGTATGATGTTAACAAAAATAAATTAGGAATAGATTATCACAGACTACTACACCTGATTAAGATGTTTCATACTTGTTTCTGTAGAATATGTAAAATTGTCTCTGTTCTATGAATTTAAAGATAACAGCATAACCCTGTTAAAATTAACAGAATAAAGTGTGAAGTGTCACTTGATTCTGAATTTTAATGCTGAAGCCATGCTATTTTTTATTCAGTGGAGTCCTTCATAAGCATTTCAAGTACTGACAATTTTTTAGGAATTCTGAATCTCATTTGCAGGTGAAATAACCTACTTTAATGCTGCAGAAGCAATTGAGGAGGTTTGGCAGAAAAGATGACATCAGAAGACAGTTTCAAAAAACTAGGCTTCTCTAAATTTAGGTCATACGTCAGGCTAGATAGCTATGGTTTGAAGAAAACTCCTGGCTTATTAAATTCAAATGCTCCCATCAATTATTTTGCTATATATTCCTTTAGGTATAAGAATCATAATCCATTTTATATCAATACAGGGGGGTTGACTCCTGTTACCACTGAAAATCCAAGTCAGAGTCTTATGATTCCAACAACTGGAAATTTCTAGCGTAAATTTATTCACAATTAGTCCATTCCTACCTGTTCCAAACCACAGTTTTCTTTATTAGATCTGTCCTCAATTGCTTAATACTCTGGCCATTCTTCTACTTAGGGTAATAAAACTATGCTCTTTTTCTGTCCAATTTTTAGTGTCTTTATTCTGTAATACTTACTTTTTACCTTTCTGAATATGTGACTCATAACCATGTAAAATTACAGAAGAAACACCTTATGAACCAAAAGTAACACTTCCTCTCTTTCCTGAGTAAACTTTCTCTGAAAGACCAAATCTACCTTTTCACTGCCTTGTGATCAATATTAATCATCCTGCCATGACTCTTCTGATACCATCACTTTATGGTAATATACAGGATTACAGCAACTGTTTGTCAGTCAATTAATTTTTACACATGGTATGTTGTACTTTGAACTATCAGGTTATATTCAATTCTTATTAATCCAGGTCAATGTTCTTCCTGCTCTTGTTCTTATTTTATATCATCTGAAATCCATTTTCTTCCCAGCAAACAGATAGGAAGGAAAAACCATAGAGCTGCAACTAATGGAAAGCTGTAGAAGATCAAGGTGCATTGTAGTCAGACTAACACATGCAGTCTGAATTACACTTGAAAATTTTGCTTTAAATGGTATATATAACTAAACTGGACCAAATCCTGAATCTAACAATTAATTGTTACAAAAAAGGAACATTTAATTATTTTTTTCCCTTAGATAATAGCAACTTAAGTTTCTTATTGTTTACACCTGTATTCATTTTTTTTTTTTGGGTGGAACTCCTCTTGTACGCATAATTAATTTTGTAATTATAAAGATTTATTAAACAAGTCACATTTTCAGCAGTACTTATATTGAAAATATCAGGTAGTACCTGACTCTTTATACAGCTATACAGAACTATTGAAGGACTAGAAAATGAAGTATTGCTTTAATAAATTTTTCATTGACTTTGGATATGACATCTGTCAGAACACGTAAAGGAATACGGCTTGAAGAGGCAAGGGAGACATGATGTGATATTTGGTGAGACTTCGGTTGTGAAAAGTTTATATCTAAAGAGAAACTATATTATTCATATGGACATAAAATGTTTTAAGAAACATAAGTATTTAACTGTCTCAAACACATGCTCTTCCATGAGCTACAACATACTTGATAGTTTCAGTTGTCAAGAAAACGGAGAGGTTTTTACATCCTTCCAAGGTTTTCACTTTACTGAGAAAGTCACATTGGATTCATTCTCACAAGAGCATTCACCATTATGATTTTCTGACTTCTAATCCCTCTAAGGAGAAGTTATCTATACTTACAGTTGTTGAGACACAGCCAGGCAAGTATTTTTTAATTGGCTGGTTCTTCACTTAGATTTCTATACTGCTAACATATATGGTTGAGTCCACTAATCTCAGCAAAATTATGTTTTTCAGTACATTGAAGAATCAAAATAAATTTGTATTTAGTTTGTTCAGTTTGTTTGGAAGGCCACTCGTAAGTGAAAAAATGATACATATCTCTCTACCCTGTTCTACAGGAATGAGCCTCTTATCTAAAATTTCAGCAGTGTTTCAAAACATATGAGTCATCTAAAAGAAGCAGATTTAGAGGACCAAAACATAATATACCATCAGCAAAAGTGTTTCTGGAGACCATTTCTTTCACTGGGACAGTGAGGCTGCACATGTGCCAATTTTTCATCAAAAGAAAATGAGAGTGATAATTTATTAATCCATGCTGTTAATTAAAGGAGAAAACATTATTCATTAATTATAATAAAAATTGTATAGAAAAAAACCTATAATAACTGCTCCTATATATAAGAGGAGCTGATGAACTGTTGGATTCTTACCCAAAATTCAGGGGGTAAAACGGGTGAATATAGACTTTCTGTTTAGATTATTGAGAGGGTATTATCCTTCTTCAGCACCCTGTTACACAGATGATCCTCTGTCTACAGTGGCAAGGAAAGAGAATCTTCTTCATCCTTTCTACTAATCATCATGGATAGTATGAAAAACTTCTAGTAAATTATACCTGTTAAGATACTTTTTCTTCCTTTGCGTCTTTGTTATTTTATTTCCCTGTAGTTTGATTTCTTTCACTTAGCAATTACAGAGAGGAGGTACATAATAAAAAGAATTCTTATTTCTCCTGGATGAAATCACTCTTCTACCGAGGTTGATTTTTAGGAGAAAAGCAAATCAAGAGACATTTTGAACCAGTTATGGTTTCCAATAGCGGCAAGGTGAGGGGGAAAGAATTAAAAACCCATCAAAATAATTTGCTTTTTTTGGATTGGGATAAGATTTCCTTCATTCAGTCTTGGAAATAAGTGAAATAGAGGAAAGAAAACTTTTTTTTTTACTTATCAGTCAGTGATTCCTATTTACATTATTAGTCAGAGGGAAGAAAGCTGAAAAATGAATAAAATATCCAAACTATGTGAATACAGTCATGAGCATACACAGTCATTTCCCCAAATTGGACACACACTGAACAGTGGAAATGAAATAGAAATAATATCTTTTTTTGACTCATAGAATATAATCATAGACTATTTAAGGTTTGAAAAGATCTTTAAGATCACCAAGTCCAACTATTAACCCAAACATTCTATCTACACAGTTTTTCAATACCTTCAGGAAAGGCCATTCCACCACTTCCCTTGGCAGCTTGTGCCGATGCTGAAAACCCTTTTAATGAAGAAATTTTTCCTAATATCCAATCTAAACATCCTCTGAAGCAACTTGAGGCCCTTTCCTTTTTTACTCTCTCTTGTTACATGGGAGAAGAGACTGAAATGCACCTTGTGAAATCTCCTTCCAGGTAGTTCCAGAAAGCAAGGAGGGATCCCTCTGAACCTCCTTTTATTCAGACCAAACAACTCCACCTCCCTCAGACACTCTTCATAAGACTTGTGCTCCAGATTCTTTCCCGGTTTTGTTGCCCTTCTCTGGATTCACTCCAGCAACTCAATATCTTTTTCGTAGCGAAGGGCCCAAAACTGAACACAGAATTCAAGATGTGGCCTCACCAGTGCCAAGTATGAGGTAAAATTGCTGCTCTGGTCCTTCTGGCCACACCATTGATGATGCAGGCCAGGATGACATTGGCCTTTTTGGCCACCTGATCACACTGATAGCTCATGTTCAGCTGCTGTTGACCAGCACCCCCTGGTCCTTTTCCTCCAGGCAGCCTTCCAGCCACTCTGCCCCAACTCTATTATATTGCATGGGGTTGTGGTAACCCAACTACAGGACTTGGCACGTGGCCTTGTTTAACCTCATGCAATTGGCTTCAGCCCATCATCAATCCAGTCTGTCCAGATCCCTCCTGCCATCCAGCAGATCAACACATTTGCATCAACAACTTGTCATTGTCTGCAAACTGACTGAGTTGCACTCAATACCCTCATTCAGATTGCCAGTGAAGACTTTAAACAGGACTAATGCCAAAACTGAGCCTTCAGGAACACCACCAGTGACCGGCCACCAACTGGATGGAACTCCAATCGCCACCACTCTCTGGGATTGGCCATCCAGACTATTTTTATGCAGTAAGGAACACACCTTTCCAAGCCATGAGCAGCCAGTTTCTTTAGGAGAAGGCTGTGGGAAACAGTGTCAAAGGCTTTACTAAAATCCAATCAGACAACACCCTCAGTATTTCCCTCATCTATTAAGAGGGTCATCTTGTTAGAGCTGATAAGGCTGGTGAAGCAGGACCTCTCTTTCAGAAACTTGTGTTGGCTGGGCCTGATCCCTGGTTGTCTTGCACTTGTCCATGATGGCACTCAAGATGATCTGGTCCATGACCTTTCCCAGTACCAAGATCAGGCTGACAGGCCTGTAGTTCCCTGGATCCTTCTTCCAGTCCTTCTTGTAGATTGGCATCACACTGGCTAACCTCCAGTCAACTGGGACCTTCCTGGTTTAGTCAGGACTGACGATAAATGATAGACAATGTTCTAATCCTGGTTTTGTGTTTTAGTTTGTATATGTCCAAGACAACAAAGGCATGCTACAGAATATAATCTCTCCTGATCTCATCTTGGAATGAAGCATCACACAGAGAGATCAATAGACATTTCATTGCAATAATTTGTCATCTAATATAGTCAACAGAAAAAAATGTGATAAATGGGCACCAACATTTTCACCTTCCAAAACTTTAGCTTCTGTTACTATTGCTTCTGATGGCAAGCAAAATTGGAAGCAGACAAAGTAACAACAGAGAATTTAAGAAAAAAAAAAATTTAAAATCCCCTAAATATTAGAGACAAAACTTCTATATATTCTATATATTAATACAATAAAAGCTACTGGCTCAGGAAGATAATTTTCATCAGACGGGTGTACTTAAAACACTTGCTGATATACTTCGAATAAACAACAAAACCACACCAAATCTATTGTTATTTCTTAGCATCAGGGCTGGAAATGTTATATTAGTCAATAATAAGAATAAAACATTAAGAAAAATAAGAACGAAATGTTTTTGAGTAGAAAACTTAAAAATAGGCAAGGGCAACATTTGCCTATATTGGTCAGTTTTTATTCCAGTAATGCATGTCACAGACATATTAGGAAAAGTCCCACCAAAAAAAAAAAAAAAAAAGAAAAACACCCAAACTCCGCAAGTTTCCTGTTGAACCATTTGCTTGTTTTATTACTTCTTGTAACTTGATTTGGAAAATAGGGTACATTATCTACCATTGTGATAGATACAGTTGATTTCCTACCAGGAGGTTCGACTGAGAAGTAATAATATTCTGACTTGATAAAGTAATTCAAATAATGGTGTAAATCTCATTAGAAATAATGCATGATTTGAGAGATAATCCTGATCTTTTCTTCACTCAATACTTTCTCTATTTAATTAAACTAATTGGGAATTTTTTTTATACAAAAATAAAAACCCAAGACCAACAAAAACCAAGGAGTGGCCAGTAGTAAAGGATTCATAATTTCAAGGATGTTTGGAATTGGTAAATAAATATGATGTGATATTGCATTGTCCAAAATATTAATTAATTTCATGTAGTGTTCTAATCAAAACAGTTTGTTGTTTAGATACTTACAATACTTTTATATGTGGCTAATGAAGAATATTTTCTCCTTATAGTCATCATGTAGAGTGAAAGGCATGCTTGTAAATATATTAGTGTTAGCTATGTAAAGAACTGCTGAAGTTAATGTACTCAGAATAAGCCACTCCTTTATTCTGTTGAATAATTAATTATGTTTTCTTTTTTTTTAAACAGATTATTTTTATCATCAAAAATAATCATTCTGCCTCCAACACCTCGATTTGTTAGAGAATGTGCAGAGTAAACAGTACATACTGGACAAATTTATAATAACAAAAATATGCGATGATGCAGCAGAGAGTGAGATATGTGAAATGAATCTGGTCTCAAGTTTCAGCTCACTCAAGATAATTGATTTTATATGCTGATCTTTGTTCATCTCTGTCTTTCACCAGTTGCATCAACCCCATGCTTTCACAAGAATGAATTTAGGTTTTTAAACTAACACTACTTTTGAACTTAACTCCGGTTATTTCTTCTAGTATGCTAACTGCATTTGTCTTTTCTTGTCAGTAATCTCTTAACAGTCCTCTAGTGCCTCTTTGAAGAGCCTATCCCGGTCTCTCAGCTTCCATGCGAAACTTTGCATGGGCTCCTTGTGGCTACTGCTATAGCTGCTCTCATTCAGCCAGACCAAATTTTAGCCAGCCTCAGAGGACCTTCTCCAGACCAACTCTTCCATCTTTAAAGGTCTTAAATTATTTAAAATATGATGAACTGAGCCTTTCCTAGGTCTCTATCTATCTTTCCTTTAGAAGGCATCTGATTTTCAAAATATGTATTGACTATGAAGACATGAGAAGAAATTTGGAAGGCAGAAGGCACATAACAAGGAAGGAAGCACTATTGGAAACATTTTAATTTACAGGCAGTAAATCACTGGACACTGAAAGGTGTTGGCATAGCACAAGAGTTTCAGTAGATCTTGTTTTGTGCCTCCCATTCTTGTTTCTTTGGCAGTTATCATCACCAACAGACATCTATCCATTCTTTTAGAGTTACCAATGAACTCACAGGACAAAGAGTTTTCTTAGGGCAGTTATAGTACTGTGCTTACTATTTGTTGGGCACCAGAGCATTGCCAAAGACATCCATGACTTTCCTTGACACATTTTCCCCAATAAGGCTTTGAGGACATCCATATATTGTTCAGCAGACATCCAGTGGAATCTGTTTCCATATTTTCGAAAATAATTTTGTTTCTCTGTCCCCAGATGTCAGCATTCCTCTTCTACAGTCATTATCCTCAGCTTTCTCATTTTTACTGTTTTTTCAGTCGTTGCAATCTCCCTTGACTTCCTTCTCATCTTTTCTATTCAGTCAGGCTGAGCTGTCTCATAAATCATCCCCCCAATAGTGTATTCTCTGGTTTTGTGGCTTTCAGAGCTAGAGACTTGCTAATGTGACATAAGTGGTTAAAAAGCATATCACTTACTTAAAAAAAATAAGATGTGAATGAAGCCAGAGAAGACAGCTCTTCCTTTGCAGCATGCAAAAAGTTTCAGTGATAGATACCATGATTCCATGAACTTCAAGACACTCTACAAGGCACACTGAAATTATAGTATTTAACTCACTTCATATGCCCTGCTTATCCAAGGTTGCATATAGGTTGATTCAGAGAAAAATTGGGCCAAACTTAATCTTCAAAGAGGAATTTTAATAAAGTAAGTCATTAAAAACTCACTTCAAGCTATGGTCAACCCTTTCACGATATTAACCATCACCACATATACAAAGGTGGTTATGTTTAACAATCATTTTCCAAACTACCTTTGAGTATGCAATACCACAGAGCTAATACTCTACACTTAGCACTGATGGAGAAGAGCCTTGGCTGTCCTGAGACACCAAGGTTGAGGTGATGAAGCTTCAGAGTCTGTTGGCAAGAGAAATTGGAACTGAAGTGATCTTGCCTTTCTTCCTCGCCCTTTCTCCAGAAAGAAATGTGGAGTTGCTTGTCTTGTGTAATTGGGAGAATGTCCTGCCTGTTTACAGTCTGTTATGCTTATCTTGGCCTTGGTCTAGCATTTTTTGTTGCCTGGATGCCTCTTATTTTGGTTTCAGCTGGGATAGATTAATTTTCTTCTAGTAACTGCTATAATTGTGTGTTTTGGATTTAGGCTGAGAGCAATTCTGTTAGCACAGAGGTATTTTCATTATTGCTGAACAGTTCTTGCAGAGTCAAGCCCTTTTCTGCCTCTCACCCCACCTCACCACAGCTGGGACAGCTGACCCCAATGGACCAAAGAGATATTCCATACCATATGGTGTCATGCTCAGAATAGAAAGCGGAAGGAAAACTGGACAAGGGGCTGCTGCTCAGGAGCATATTGAGCATCAGTTGGTTGGTGGTGAGCAATTGTTTTTAATTTTCATCACTTGTTTTTTTTTTCTGTTTTCTGTCTCTCTTTGGTCTTGGTTGATTTGGGTTTTTTTCCTCCTTTTTTTTTTTTTTCCTTTGTTTTTCCTCATTACTATTACTATTACTATTATTATTTTTTTATCAATTATTTTATTTACATTATTAAAGTGTTTTTACCTCAACGCATGAGTTCACTTACCTTTATTCTTCTGATTTTTTTCCCAATCCCACCAGGGCTGAGGTTGTAAGCAGCTGTGCGGGTCTTAGTTGCAAAATGAGGATAAACCACAACATAATTATATCCTTCTTTCTTTGCTTCTGTATTGTATCTGACTATACTTTCAGAACGTTACAAAATACTTAAAATACTCTTGTTAGTTACACAATTTCAATATGCTTCCAGTTGAGTTCAAGGTAAGCCCATTCTAATGATATATTTTCATTAGTACACTTATATTTTTTCCCATGTTACAGGTCTCTGATTTGGCTAAAAGTAACTGGAAAGATAGTACCCTCCTGATCAGAGAATAAGCACAGCTAGGAAGGGTACCTGAAGAGATATAAAAGCAAGAACATTATAACATGGCATCTTCTTAATGGTAGAAGCAGACAGGAAGATATTATAAATAACTTCGGAATTAAGTTCTGAATAAGAAAGGGCAGGTTCACAAACTTCTTCAGTCTCCAACACTTTTTTTTTTTATTTGCCTGCAGGAGGAAAAGAAAATACAGTTTATAAATAAAAGCACTTTAAAGTGATTGATTGAAGTTGCCAGAGAGAATTTGATTTTAAAAGTACTATTCTCACTTTAACTCTCAGGATCAAAAGAGTGAACTATACCTCGTTACATATTTCAAGCCACACTCTCTTGCTGGTTTAAATCAGTAGAAATAAATTGGTAACTACATTTCCACAATAAAATGTCCAAAACATTTCCAAAACAAACAGCAAATCCTGTCAACCCAGGAAGCAATCATGCTTTGGATCCGGATATTTTAATTGTAAGTTTGTTTGCAGAGGACTTACACTGTACAATTCAGGACCAGGCAAGGGTCTGTGAATGAGATCTAGCCCAGTGTCCTGCACTTGCAGAAAGCACCAGTGAAAATGCTGTCACTGCTGTATTTTGAACTTTACAAAGATGACTACCAAGCCTTGACCACTAATCTCCCTTTGTTTTCTTCTTTCAAAAGCTCAGTTAGCCAAAAAGGAGACATTAAGAAAAAATATTAAGCAAGAAATGGGACTAAAAAATCCTCAGTCTATATTCAGCCACCTAAATAAACAAACATTTCAGTCCTGGAATGTGTTGAGTTCCTGCATGTTCCACTGCTGAACCAACAGCATTTTCAAAGACAAATATTCAGTACTATTCTGAAAGAATGGACCAAGTTTCTGCTTTCTAATTTTATTATATTGGGTGTTATATTGCTTTTTAAACACTAACCATTAAAATTTTTTGTGCCATTTGTACCAATATATTTCCTGCAGAACCTCTTGCATGACTGTGGTGGTTTAATTTATTTAGAAGGAACTTATCGCTCTTTTTTATCTATGAAGAAAAATAGCACAAAGCAAAAGTAAACTAAATTAAAGCAAAAAACCACCCCAAATCCGAAACCCAAAACCAAACAAAGAACTGATACGATTTAAATTAATTGATATAATTTTCATTTAAATCAGCTGACTCATGAACTAGGAGCAGTAACTTCTCTAGGGGAATGTAATGTTCTTATTAAAAAAGTCAGTTGTGGTAGATAGTTCTTTATGCCATGAAATGTGCATAATTATATTAGGTATTTCTCCTTTCAGGAAATGAATATATTAGTCATGAATATCTAAAATTTACAAGGGTCTAGATGCCAGTAAAATATGTAAACTTAAAATGACACCTGCAAATCTATCACCTTCAGATGAACAAAAGAATCCTGATTTCTGCCTTCATGCCAGGAAAAAAAATAGGTGAAAACGCAAAAAAACAACCACATATAAAAAACTTCCCACTGCTGTCACCTAACCGTGCAAAAAAAAAAAAAAAAAAAAAAAAAAAAAAAAAAAGATAATTAAGATCTATAGACACCAAAAATTTCCTGGTGATACCATGTAGACTTCTGGTTAGTGCGCTGATCTGAAAGTGAGAGCAAAGGAGTAATAGCACTGATCTTGAACAGAACATATATGAATAAATATTTTAGTTACAGAATTCTCATGAAAGTAGTAGCAAACACTACTTCCATACTTAAACTGAATGAAAATATGTACTTCCACCTGGTAGCAATCTGTCCTTTAAAGGGTGATTGTCCTCAAGACAGAAATTCAGACTCTGAGTACCAAAGAAAAGGAAAAACATCAGTTCCCCAGTATCAGTGCTCTGAATTATGGAGTGTATCTAATGCTTTTGTATCAGTTAGTTTTAGTATCCCTAAACACTGTTAGGGTTGACTAAACTCTCTTTTGATTTTTTGATGAACTGTAGAGGCTGCCAAGCAGCAATTAAATTTCAGAATTGGTTAAAGTGAATCTTGTGTCTAAGTTTGTGATATACTCTGAGATTCTATGAAGAAAAGGTAGTGCAGAAGTCTAAAATTATCTCAGTTCTCCATCTCTAGGTGTACTATGTATGTGATTAATATTGTTGGAACCATCATTGTTGGCAAAATAATTTTCTTACCTGAATTACCACCAATTTTGCATGATTGGCATATATCAGCTGAAAAAACCTCTAAGACCAAACAACCCCCAAACTCTTCCTTGAAGATGTTTTAATCAGTAAGCTAAGTGAAGAAGAAAAATAATGGTAAAGGGATTTCTTTTTGTCACTCACTCAGATAATATAATAGATGGTGGGTTTAATTTTTTAAATATAGCTGTAGGTATGATTTTATTAATTTTGGGAGACAAATGTTGAGTTTATTGAAAAATGTCACTTTTTAATTAACTTCTAATATTGTAAAAACATTATTTCTTATTAGCTTTGCTGATTTAGTGCACACGAGACTGAACTAATCAGTTTGGTAATTATTTGTCTTACAATTTTTATTAGCTTGTGAATCTCAGTTATCCTACTCTTGGTGTATCGGTTATTTTAGCGATACCAAAAACCTCTTTTTTGCTGGCAATGCTGTCATTGTAAGAAAATCTTAATCAATTTTCGAATACTTTCTTATGGTAAGAAGTGAAAAACTGCAATTCACCAAAACTATGTCTCTGAATTCTGAAGCTAATTTTATACTCCAAAGAAGATTCTTTGCCAAATCAACATTTTTTTCCTGTAGCATCCTGATTCTATTTGACTTGCAAGGACACACTTTCACTTTCCACAAATGCAAAAACAAGTTAATATTCAAGGTAGAATTGAAATTATCAAAAGTATTGAAATGTAAAACCAGCTTGCCAAGCTACCCAGAAAATACATAGAAATGTTTCCACTGTGGAAATTAAATATTCAGTCCATACAAAATGCTTTTTAAGGAGTCTGGAATTTCAGTCGTGTAAGGAACATCAGTAAATGCAAATGAAGGACATCATAAAATCATGGAATCATAGAGGGATTTGGGTTGAAAGATCATCTAGTTCCAAGCCCATCTATAGGCTTCTGAATTATTTTTCTCCATTCACAACAACATAATCTGTCACCAAACAGTTATACTGTGCTTAAAAAGCTGTTGATTGAAATATTACTTCATTTGTTTCTCTTTCCCATAATACAATCCATTATCATTTATCTTAATCCATGAGACAGTCAGTCAGGAGTTATCTTTAATGTCAAATGTGGCTAGGATCATAAACTGCTGGTATCGCTGTTGTTATTCCTGATATGTTAGGAGAATATCAAACCCATAACATTTAATTACAGTTTCTCAAAGAACATCTCAGTTTCCATTTCCGTTGAACTTGACTTCAAATCAGTTAACCCAGAAAACATCTCTATTCTTCCCTGAAAGTTAATGCATTTTTCAGTGCATTATTGAGAGATATGAAGCTATTTAAGATGGCATATCAAGTGGAAAAACAGGAGAAACTATGGGAAGGTTACAAGAAGTTTTCTAGCCAGAACAGTTTTTAATTTCTTCAGTTTTCTGCAATAACCTGTTTTATTTGCTTCAGAACTGCTGCTGGTTTTCAAGTGGGTAGACAAAATCAAAGCATAGTTAGAAATGCAATAGAGTGAAAATCATTTATCTCTCTAGGAACTTAAAACTAGAGTTTCATGCTTAATTTGTTCAGAGCATGAAATGGCTCACTCAAAGACTGAAAATGCGTATGTGTGAACACTTTCTTGCTAGTCCCTAATTCTCTTACTGCACATGAATAAAAATTCAGTATTGACTATTCAAATATTCAATATTCTTTTCAGTGTAATATTTTTCTTGGGCATATACACAAGTTTTTGTGAAGCAATTTTTTTGTCCTTGTAGGTACTAATGAGTCAATTTGTTAATTAATCTTGAGAAATGAGAGACATTTTTCACCCTATCGTTTATTAGCCCATATCTCCAAACCTGCTTTTCTCCAAAGAATTGGTAAACTCAAGAAATGTACCCCATAAGAAACTAGTATCAAGGTGGCTCAAATTCTGTGTATTTTACTGAAAATACTTAATTGCAGATATATTTTAAGAATTATGTCAAATTTCGTATGCTTTGAAAAAGACAAAAAAGAATCAAGAATGTATATCATTCTACATGAAAAGGTGTTTATGTTAAGTAACTTGCGCAGTATTTCATATTTACAGAGTCACAGAATCAAGTCAGAAACAAAAAATCTTTCTGTTCTCATTTTCATATTTTCAATTGCATGCCAAGGCCTAAGACTTAGAAGAGTTCCTTTTATAAATCCTGACTGTAATTCCAGTGGTTTAGCAGGGGTGCTGAAGATATAATTATCTGCGACCTCAAGGCTGGTGATAATCTGGGGAATTAAAAAAGGAATATGTTGCAACTGTTTCAAGGAGTTTTAATGACTTGAAAAGCATCATTCATAAGATAACTGCAGTTTCCTAATTTTTTTTTTGTATAGATTTAAATTTCTACTAGCTTCAGCTGCATGTCAGAATAAGTCACACCTTAAAATAGCAAAATTATAAAAACCAACTTTTTGAAAGCTACATCCTTTCAAAGCTGGCATATATGTTAACAATACTAGCTCACCACACAGACATAGAAAATTAGAAATGGATAATTTTACTACTTTTAACCACAGGCAACATTACTTCCTTCTCACTTTTAAATGTTTTTAAAAACATGTTAGAATTTATTTGCAGCTGGAAGGAAAATAATATATATTAAGGTATCTAAAAAGGCATCAGACAATCAAGTTTAGGAAGTTAACCCCCACTCTTTTAATACAAAATTATTTATTTATGTATTGGAAAAACAAAACAAAACAAAAAAACAACAACAACAACTAAAAAGAGACATTGAATGTAAGATTTTGCCTTAGCTTAGATGAGGAAACGTTAAAAAAGGGTTTTTCATCTATTTATATTGAAACCACTACTTCATTGTCTTTACTTCCTCAGCCATCAAAAATTCACACATACAGGTAAACAAATGCACATACACATTCACTTTATAAAATCCATCCTGGTGAAAAAGGCTTTGAGAAGAAATGATTCTTCAATTTTTCAAAATAAGTCTTAAACATATAGTTTAAACACAGATAAGTTGTATGCTTCGGATAGGGAGGAAGTGCACACACTGCTGATTAATAAATTACACTTGGAGTCCTGGATTTAGAATTTTTGTGTATTACTTTTCTCATACTCACTTCTATATTCATGCTTCCATATTAAAATACAAAGTTGGCTTTGACATTTATCAAGGAGAAAAAGTGAAATAAAATACTAAGTAGGACAGGATTATAGGCTCTCATAAATGAAGAACGCATCTGTGTGAATGGGTGCTGCCCACTGAGACATAGCACAGCTCATTACTGAAATAGAGTGCATTACAGTGGGAAAAAAAACCTGTTTGAAATTATATCTTTCAGAGAAGCTTTCATAAAAATTTTCAGAAAAATGGCTAAGGAGGGTGTTGGACAAGCACTTAGGACTGCTAAAGAAGAAATCAAGAAATATATTTTCCTCTGAGATCTAAAGCAAGATTCTTTGAGGGAAAGAAGGTCAAATAGTGCTTAATGTGTAAGTACCCCACATGATTCCACTAAAAAATGGGGTACCTTGTGAAAAGAAAAAGGAAAGCCTAACAGATAAACCTTCTGAAACATCAGATGGCAGGTGGTGAATCTCTAACGTGGACCAATAATGGATGAAGAGCTGGGAAGTAGTATGAGAGACAAGAAGCTTCTAATTATTTTGTGATTTGCTTTAATTTAAATCAGACTTTAATTTGTTGTCACAACAGATTAACAGTGGCTGCACAAACAAATGTAATGAATTCAGGGTGCTTCAGAGCCAAAGGCTAAACCTGGATTTATTGTTGGCATGTGCTTTCTTCATCTCTCTGGCATGGGTAGGACTTGTTTCTTTTTTCTTTTCCTTTTTTTCATTCCCAGAGAAGTCAGTGCTTTAAAGGAAACTAATGAGAAATAAATAAAATTAAGCAAGCTTCAACTTAACATGGGGATTTGTATTTGTGTGGGTACTTCAAAGTAATGCCATAAGCAGCTGTGCCTTATTCCATTTATTTATTTATTTCTGATTAAGCAAAGAGAAAAACTGTTCTCCACCACAGCACTGATTTGAACCTAATCTGGAATAGCCTTTTTATTAATATTGTACTAAACCTCAGGAAATGATGCCATAGGCCACATATTAGTGCCAAAATACATATGAAGTCAGTTGATTCTATTTATTAAGACCATACAAGGCCTTTGACCTCCTTACAGTGCACAAACATTAGGCCAGCTGGCTTACAGACATTCTTTTATACTAAATCTGCACACTCATATCTGTTAGCGACTTTTCATTTCAACACGTCACAAGGAGTACCAGAACCGTAGCTGTGGTTTATATGGTTATATTTAGACTGCATGACTGGCCAGCAGAAGTACATACTGTGTCATTTTCACACGTTCATTAGTGGTGGCTGATAACAGCCATAACGCTTCTTTCAGGCAGATAAATCATATTGAACCGAGAACCTGGAAATGATCAGATTAGGAATTAAATCTGAACACCCATCTCACTTTAAAGCACAGAAATATTTAATTTGGCAGGAATTTATCACTGAAAAAAATCTCATCTGAGTGTAAAAGCATTTATGAATGTCGTTTCAAAAGCTTGAATAGGCACAAATCCCCTTCTGAGGTGCAAGTATAGGCTAGAAGTGTTACTGATTTTCAAAGAGATTACTTGGATCTGTAATGAAAAGGTGCAAAGTGACTTTGTTTAGTAGACATAACCCACATTTTCTAAGCCCATCAGGTTCTGCAAATTGCAAACAAATGCAATCTGTTTATTTCATGAATAGCCTGTCTGTTCACAACCTCGAGGTCTCAACAGAGACCAAATTCAAAACATTTTATCACCATTCATATTCCTTCACTAATTCTCCAAGCCTATGTGGGAAGGTATCATATTCCATTCTGGGGCTAAGGACGTAGTGCAACGCTATAATTGTGTTTTGTCTTATATTGGGCATAAATGGCAGACTTTTGGTATCAGGGTGAACTCTGCTGAAGAAGGCAGTGAATGGCCCTATGCCAGTCCCAGATGGTTCCATAAGGCTGTGAAACAGGCCAAAAAAAATCATTGAACATCTGAAATTCAACCAGGCAGAGGAGTTTATGGTGCCTCTACTCAAATATATTTAGAAAGTGCAGTGGATGTGAGGCACAGGAGGCACGGCTGGAGCCACCACTTTGGAAAGAGACTCTCAGTGATGGAGGAGACACCTCTGAGACAAATGTTACCATGGGTAATGTACACCAAGGCAGGGACACCGTTAAGGGACCACAGTCCGTAGAGGACCCTTGCTGGAATAGGAACACCACCAGGAGGGCAACAGCAGGTGAACCATACCAGGATAGGGGAGTATTTTAAGGAGTAAGAAGCAGTGGGGGAAAAGAAATAATAAGCAAGGAACAACAGAAAGAAACCATTAAGTGCAAACCCCAACCTCCTATTCTGCCTGTTTTATGAAAGGGATTGAAAGGGACTGAGTATGACATATGGACCATAGTATTCCTACAGTCAGAGTTATTAGGCATTCCTGTGAATTGATAAAAAGATCAACATGCAATTCTTTAGAAACAGTCTCCTTCCTTTGATAGAATGCAAGTAAAAATATGAGGCAGTGAACAAAAATAAAAATTGGATCATAATAACTGGATGATAATAGGATGCTAAATCTCTATGCTATGATAAACCTTTGTCATGTACAGCACTGAGTCTGCCAATTCACAGAGAGGAGGGGATTAGATGGTGTTTTTTGTTGTTTACATATTCTAAGATTTTGGGATCCCTGAAGGAATTCACAAACTCCATTTAAGTGTTCTTTAAATCTTTGCCACTGTGACCTACTTTAAACTCTTCTTGTAAAGGGAATGTTAAAACAGGGAACATCAAGGCGATTTGCAACTTCAGTGTAGAAAAAGAGGGCGCTTAGCAGTTTTCAAAAACAGGTAGAGTACAGCTCTTGTTCCTAACAATGCCTGCTAGATTAAATTTTAAATGTGTGTTCTGAATAATTAGTTTACATAAGGCAGCACAGGTTCAAAACTTCAAGTTTTGCTTTAAGATTGGCTCTTTTCTTAATAATAAAATGGACCACTGCTGCTAGGAAGTCTTACCCTTGCAATTAAACAATTTAGATCTTACTTTTCCCTCCTCTGTGTCAATGCTGTTCCACATGGGGGAATGAAAAAATGCCTTATTCTTATGATGACATTATAGGGTTTAAATTGCTCTATGTTAATGGAAATCCATGGAAATCAGTGCTGTCACTTTATATTTACAGAAGTAGAAAAGGAAGAGAATTGAGCTTTTGGTTAAAAGTGTCCTAGCTCTGACCAAGGCTTTCTGCTCCAGAGTTATCTCTGGGAGTTTTCTTAAGATGCACTGTTAGCAATGAGATTTTCTGCAGCGTCAAAATCAGCTAGTTAAGTAATAGGAATCAGTAAAGATTTCAATTCAAGATTCAATGCTGGAAAATGTTTTTACTTCCATTTCTAAATATCAGCAACTCTCAGCTAAGTGTGTTGGTCATTGTTTAAATTAAGTTTCTTCCAACAAACTCCAATTCTTCAACTTTCAACTAGTGTTGTCTTCCTCAACTATCCTTCCTCAATGCCAGAAGAAAAATCAAAGATTATGAGACCTTTGCATCCTGTAGAGAAAACAGTCATGCCTGAATATCCAATGTATTAAAAGCATTGCAGGTAGATCTCGAAACACAATATAATATAATGTCTTTATGATATAGAATTTTCTGTTCATTGACAAAATACTTCAATGAATACCTGAAAATGTGAACACGAAAAAAAAATTATACTTGAAATTCCAAACAATAATTATGTAGTAATAGTTAAAAACCACTATTTATACTTTAAGATGTAGAAAGCTCCTTAACATCTGCATGAACTGTGATTCAGGAGTTATGCATGTGCTGCATTCAGTCTGTGGACCCTTCCAATTGCCAGACTAGTGATAATCCTATTTTCTGCACTGTAGAGGTGTGGTATATACTCTCAAAGAGAAGTTTAAATTATAGTTTGCAGAATAAATTCAAGCAGCTTTCCCATCTTGTCTCCCTCTGCTTTTCTACCCTTCCTGAAAGATTTAGGAAACCTAAAGGATTTAGGAAAGAGAGGAAATTTTTAACTGTGAGGATGGTGAGACACTGAAATAAATTGCCAAGGGAGGTTGTGAGTGCCCCAACCCTGGCAGTGCTCAAAGGCAGGATGGATAAGGCTTTGAACTAGTAGGAGGTGTCCCTGTCCATGGAAAGGAGGTTGGGACTAGATATTTGGGGACCATTCCAACCCTTTAACATTCTATGATTCAGTGATTCTGTGGTGCTATAATTCTATGATTTGATGGGAGATTTAGAAGTCCAACATATAAAACTGTAAGGAGAAGGCCATAAGTAATGGTTACCAGAAAGTAATAATAGCCTACAAGTGCATTTTCAATGGTGAAGCAGAGGACTCCTGTCCACTTTTCATCTCTCATGTAATATTGTACATCCAACTTAATTCTGACGTGATATCGCTGTGCAGTTTCCACTTCTATTTTCCAATACAGATATATCCTAGAGTAACAGAAATCGGTGCAAATGAGATCTGGTCTTGGATATGGAACACCATGATCTCAAGTTTTATACATATAGATAACCTTAGACATATGCATTCTTTTGAACCTTTTGATGAATTATTGTCAGTAAAGGTTCTATTTACACTGTTGGTCTGCTTTTGGGTCATGTAAAATTAATTCAGCATGAATTGCAGATCTTTCTTGAGAGCTATGAGAAAAAATAACCACATTCTGAGATACTTCAGAGCTCAGCAGCTATGCTTTTCTGGAATTCCCTGCTGCTTCTAGAGAACATTAAATTTATTGCTAATAGTGGAAATGTTCATTTGTCCTTTAAGAATAAGTAGTGAGGGAGCATGTTCTTCATTTCCCACCTTAATGCCAATCCCTTGAGCCCTCCCCAGCAATCAGAGGTGTGTACACTCTCATAAAAGAAACAAATAAAATCCATTCCTTAAACTCTTCCTTCTGAAAAATTTCCAGTGAAGATATGAACTGTATTTTATAACATCAAGAAACAGTGTAGGAGAAAAAAGAAAACCAAATAAAACTTTAAAGAAGGCTGTTCAGTGAATCTGAGAGCATCATTTTGATATTTCCTTATTATAAATTCATCTGCATTGAATGATGCCTTAGATGTTTGCTCTACTGGGTATTCATATCACATGTCACCCTTTGCTTATTTATGGCTATTACATCTTTATATTCTTTTTATGAGGAAATGCATGTAAGAGAAATGGCTTCCTGAATAAAGTTACTTCAAGATAAAATACTATATATATATATACATATATATATTCTTCTGTTCACATTAATAAATATTTCAGATTTACTCTCTAGTGCATGAATTAATTTGTTGTTGCTTTTGTTATGAAGACTTTAAAAAATCTGTAAGTTGGTAAATATTTCAAGGATTCTCTGCTGCATGAGGTTGAAAACAGTCTAAATTTGGCATTTTCTTTATTATTTATTTTGGCAGAGAGAAATACGCATAACATTCATAGTCTAATGTTAAAAAAAATGAGGAATTTCTTTCAACAGTGAATGATGAGTTCATTAAAATAAGAAAAATTGTACTGCCCTACAATTGTTGTTTGTATGTAGANATCGTTCCCGAATCTCTAGACTGTAGTATTTGTTGTTTACATTGCTTCCATGGTTTTTTAGAGTTTACACTAAGCTTCTGTGTTGCCTAGCAATTTTATTAAAAACTCTGAATAATGCATGAGTATTTGTAACAACTTACAACCTCAGTAGGTTGTATTATATTAATATATGCATTGTGAATCTTTCCAGTTCAAGAAGTATTTGATTATCAAATCATGAAGCTGGTGAATACACATGTAATCAGATTGAGTAATAGTCCTCTACATATAAAATAATGATAATATTCTGCACTTTGAGAGTAACTGCTGTCTGTGGACTTCAAACATTTCATACCTATTAACAATTGAACCTTCACACCTCTGTACTGCAAACAATCTATGCCATTTTTTCTATCTGTTGCCATACACAACCACACCTTGATTACTGTTTGCAGTTTTGGGCACCACAATATAACAATGGTAATAAATTATTAAAGGACATTGAAAGGAGGCCAATGATCATAGTGAATGAAGGGCCTTGAGGGGAAGCCATATGAGGAGTGGCTGAAGTCACTTGGACTGTTCAGCCTGAAGAAGAGGAGACTGAGGGGAGACCTTATTGCAGTCTACAATTTCTTCATGAGGAGAAGAGGAGGGGCAGACACTGATCTCTCTTGTGACCAGTGACAGGACCTGAGGTAATGGCATGAAGTTGTGTCAGGGAAGGTTTAGGCTGGATATCAGGAAAAGGTTCTTCACCTCGAGGTCATTTGAGTACTGAAACATGCTCCCCAGAGAAGTGGTCACAGCACCAAGCCTGACAGAGTTCAAGAAGCTTTTGAACATGCTTTTGAATGCACTCAGGCACATGGTGTGACTCTTGGGGCTGTCCTATGCAGGGACAGGTGCTGAGCTTTGATGATCCTTGTGAATCCCTTCCAATTCAGGATATTCTATGATTCTATGATATGTATACAAAATGCAATACATTAGCAACTCAGTGCCTCTTATATGTAGAGCACAGCTGGACCACGTTATCATAACTGGGATGATTTGGTGACTTATCTCATCAACAGATAATATTGCCACAATGGTTTTATTTATCAAATCATTTCAGTGCAAGACAGTCTCATTTGTGACTAATCCTAAGGATTTGTCACCTCAGGACTAAATATTATAACCAAGCCACAGTGAAACAGAAGTAATATATTCCTTCATTCGTAAGAGTGCTAATCGTGAGTCTTATAGAATTGGACATTAGAGCTTTGGAGAAAATAATGTAACATAACCTGACATGGTAGAGCTCTTTTCCAAACAGGGATTTTTTTTTTTTCTTTTTCTTTTTTCTTTTGGTAAATATTAACTATTTACTGAACAGCATATTTAGCTGATTTTCTAGATATCTAGAAAAAATCAAAGTTGTTTTTTTTTTTTTAAATCATGTTATAATCAGAGCTGTGTAGCATATAAAATGGGAATTGCACACATTTAACATCTGAAATTACTCCAGTTGATACAAATAATTGCATAGTCTGGGGGTTATCAACAGGACTAGAACTTTGTAAGAATTCTGAAAGAACTTTCTTTGCTTTGTTGCAGAAGCAGTGTAAACAAGATTAGGTGTGATGATGCACAACTGTATGCATAGGGACTACTTTAAATAGATTGTAAATCTATCTCAAAATGCATTAAGTAAACCAGGAATAATTTGGGATGGTGATGTAGGAAAAGAGTCTTCACAGGCTCATTGTTTGGCAAGGGAAATGAACATTCAATCAATTACAGGGAAAAAAAGCGTTTCTGTAATTTTGAGATATTTTAGCTTGTTCCCATGTCTAGCAAAGCACATGCTACAGAACCAGTATATTAGTCACCTCAGAAACAAAAGCTGTAAAAAAATTCCCATTATTTCACATCGTGCAAATAACTAAAGAGGAAATATGAACAGAAGTTTGCTATGAATGCTCATTTGGAGTTTAAAAAATTCCGACATTTTTAAACATTATGCTATTAATTAACTATAGATCTTCTCTTTTTTTTGAGAAAAAAGTGAACACAGGAAACTTTTTATCACACAAATTTACTTCCAGCATCACTTGAATCATTATCAATATATTTTTCATTACTTGTTTATAGCAACTTTGTTACTGAGAAAAACTTTGTCTATAAAAAACCTAAAAGACAATTAAAAATCCATTAGAACTAAACAGCATAAGAGAATTCACAGATTACTGGGCCAAATACCTACTAGTTATTTGAAATAAAAACTATGATTAAAACACCTCCATAGTTATTGAAGAAAATAAAATGCACTGTGTAGGTCATACAAATTAGTGCTTAATTCCACTTCATCTGTCACACATTTGCTTCTGTATCTGCCTTGGAGTGGTGAAAGGAATGCTGAGTGATGCCACCGACCTCTCAGTTTGTGACTGTGCGTATCTGAAATTCATTGATCTTAATTCACTTATGCTGTTTAACAGTAACACTGATGAGCCTTAGAGCATACACATGCCGCTTAAACTTTTGTCTGTGGTTGTCCCCTCTAACATACACTTAAAATACATATAGAAAAAGCTCAGCTGTGGCTTCCTGAGTCTTCTGTGCCCCGTAACAATAATTTTAAATAAAATTTCACAATGAACCACAGAGTTCTTAAAGACCTCCTGAAGAGGCAAGCTTGAAAATAAGACTAAATTTGTCCTTATTATGAGATGACAAAGCATTTAGTTGAAAACTGAAAGTTCAGCAAATGTGTTTGCCAGAGATTTCAGCTGTGCTAAAAAGCTGTCAGCCTCTTACTCTCTAGACCCTACACTGTTTGCAAAATTCACCGGGGAGAGCAGTGAAGTTACAACACTAAAATGCTCCACAAATTCTCAGCTTTTGTTCTGTACCCATAGGGTTGGCTGACAATTATGCACGCTTTAGAGGATTTTCACATGAAGTATTTCTGTGCTCTCTAGGTGAGAGTGAGAAATGGAATGATGCTTTGCAGAGAATTAAAAGGAGACAGAGAAGAATCCCTGTCTACCATTATACTGTATAAATCAAACCCAGTATTTAGAACAGTGAAAATGTCAGTGCTTTTAAGCTGGAGGAGAGAGGACAGATGGATACCAGTTTTATAGGCTTAACTTTGCTAGTGGCAAAATTTCAGTTATTAGTAGTCAGATCACTGAATAAAGCCATTTGCACTCATAGGAAGGCTTTTCTTTAAGATTTCTTTGACTAGACAGATTTTTCCCTTTTTTTCTATTATGTCTCAATTAAACTCCTTCAAAAACTTGTACAAGCACTCTGGAGTACTGAAGTGAGTTTCTTCTGAGTTTTTTTCTGAATGTTTAAAAGATTTCTTCAAGAGCTTCGATGTAATTTGTAAGCTTTCAAAGGTAAGATTTATGTTATTATAATCTTCTTCAAGGCAAAATGACACCAGAGTTACCTTGTTCATGTAAAGTTATAGGGTATTATGGTAACAGAGATATGAGCGTAAGACACAAAGCAGAAAAATAATCAGAAGTATATTTAAACACTAATACAAAAAAAAGAAATATAAACCAGAAATAAAATTAATAGACATAAAGAGTGGAAATAAAATATTTACACCAATTTAAAAGGTACTAAAACTTATAGTACTGCATAGATTTTCTGTAAGATATAACATAATGAAAAATTTTATTTTTGATACTTATTCTGTAATCTTAAGCATGTTTCCGTATTAATAAAACTGGGGATTCTTTTGTATGGACACCAACATATATAGAATCACAGAATCATATAACCATACCATTGTTTGGGTTGGAAAGACTCCCCAAAGTTCCCTGAGTCCAACCTCTCAGCCATGTGCAGTGACATGTTTTACTAGATCAGGTTGTTCGAAGACAAATCTTCAACACTTGCAGTGATTGGGAGTCCACAACAACGCTTCTAGTTATGGGTGTCTGGGCAACTTGTTCCAGTGCCTCATCACTCAAGTAATAAAAAAATTTCTTCTTTATGTCCAGTCTAAATCTACCCATTCTCAGTTTAAAAGCAGTGCAGCTTTTCCTGTCAGTACAGCCTCCAGTAAAAAGTCTCTCTGTCTTTCTCAAAAGACCCCTTTATATATTGATAGGCCCCAATAAGGTTTCCCTGGTACTTCTCTTCTTCAGTCTGAATAAGCCCAACTCTCTCAGTCTTTCCTCATAGGAAAGGTGTTCAGGCCCTCCTCTGGACCAACTCCAACAGGTCCATATCTTTTTGTGCTGGGGATCCCAGAGCTGGACACAACTGGAACACCCTCCAGGTAGGATGTCATGAGAGTGGTGGAGGAGAAAAATCACCTTGCTTGACCTGCTGCCCATGGGGTTTTTTTGCAGCTTAAAATGTGATTGGCTCTCTGGGTTGTAAGTGGGCACTGCTGGCTCATATTTCACTTTTCGTCTACTGATATCCCCAAGTCTCTCCAGGTCCGCTCTCAATGTATTCACCACTCAGTTTGCATTGATATTGAAGATTGCCCTAACCCAGGTGCAGGACTTAGCCTTGCTTAGCTTCTTCAAGTTTATATTGCCTTCTTCTTCAAGCCTGCGAAAGTCCCTCTGGATGGCCTATCTTCCATCTAGGGTATCAGCTGCACCACTCAACTTACTGTCATGTGCAAACTTGCTGAGGCTGCACTCAGTCCCGCTGTCGATGTGATTAATAAAGATGTTGAACAGAACTAGTCCCAACAGGGAGTGCCAAGGGACACCAGTTGTAGCTGATCTCCATTTGGACATTGAGCTGTGGACTGCCATTCCTTACATGCAGCCATTACAATTACAGAGAATTGATAATACCTCTTGAACAAACCTGAAAGAAATCCTGCTAAATCATAAATCTGAGCTTAGAAACAGTCTGTCTCATTAACGAGGACAGGCAATACTGATACTCTTTCAATGTAATTTTGATTACTGATCCATATCTCTCAATAGAGAGAAGAGTAGTACTAATAGACAGTATATATTTATCAAGAAAAATGGAATTTTGAACATATAAATTGTAAAAATTTATAAAAATCAATCAATTGAAATGTTCGAAATGCAATGTCCAGTTTCTTCATTATTTTCTTTAAGGGATTGACTCCTCTGTTTTGGCTTCATTCTTTGTGGGTTTTTATCTTATTAAAAGAAGACACAGAAAAGAAACAGGCTAAAAACTGTGCAGAAACCCTTAGAATTATTTCTATTTTTCCCGTAATTTTTTTAAATGAGACAATTAAATTCTTAATTTTTTTTCTAGTTTTTCTCAGAAAGTTTTCAGTTAAAATGCTTTCTATAAAAACAAATATTTCTTTTACTTTTTTTTCTCAAGTTTTTGACCAAGTTCCTCTTAACCACTCTCCCTCAGAAACTTTGACCCATGTAGCACTTCAAGTTTTTAATTAGTCACTGAAGGTGAAGGCTGTTAGTCACTGAAGTAGAAAAAATTGGTTTTGCACATATTTAAACACGTGTTTCTTTAGAGATATATATATACATAGATATAGCTATAGATATAGGGATGGATATATGTTGTTGTCTATATCTACACACACACAAGCATCTATCAGAGAAATATTATGTTAATATCACTGAACTTTATGGTACTGCCAGCCTCAGATAAGCTATAAACTTAAATCTGGAAAGGGTTTTCAAAATTGTTTGCTTGCCAACTGGTGTACTAAGTCATTGTAATTTATTGCTGACCTTGGTTAGCAGGTGTGAAATGCATCAGGGGAGATGTAGTGAATCATCATGATTTTGTTTTCAAGTATTGTGTTTGCTGTCTGCAGCTGAAATATGAATGAAATTTATTTTATGTAGCTTTTTTCAATGATAGCCAGAGAAAATACATACAAGGCAAACCATTTTACGATGCTTCCTTTGTATTTTTAAAATATCTGCTATGAAATAATTTCTATCGAAGTGTTTAGACACGTATGCACAGGTTGTATGTACTTTTCCCGTGGTTAAGGAAAAAAACAGTGGGAAGGTTTCTGTGGTAAGAACATTCATTACCTGCCTCATATCACACTCATTTCCCACAACTCTTGCCAGAGGCTCAGATCAAAAGTAGAATACTGTTAGATGTAAACTTGACAATTGCTCCAAACCATATAGATTGTTGCAGCTTCATTGGTACCTCCAAACACAGTAAGATATATCCTTACTTAAATAACAAGAACTAGAAGGGTTCCCTACTACAAGGTATAAAGACAATATTGTAGCATTGCCATTAGATGATGAGTCTAGAAAAAGGGGATTCTGGTACTGAGTCACAGCTGACCAAAGTTTTGTCGGGTTATGCAGAATTCTGTGATATCTCTTTACTAGTAATCTCTTCCTTTTCACTAAATCTAATGAGACTTACTCAGCAACACAAGGATGGAAAATTAATCTAAACTTTTAATTTCAGCTGTTTTCCACAATTCAACTCCTAACTGTCTCACTTCTTGCAGGCTCAGGATAGCAGCTGCACAAAGCATCCAGCCACCTATCCCTTCTTTCAATGCCTACACCTGGATACTACTAGTGCATCACATAATACTAAATTCAGGTAAGTGCACAGTCACACAATATTTTCAAGAGGCTGGAGAGTCTTAGACACATAGACAATTCCCTGCAGCTGTTCAGATGTGTTAATACCCTGGTTTAAAGTAAATAATATAATTTGAAAAGAGCTACTTATTGAAGTAATTTATTTTAAAGAAAAATCTAAGAATTTGATGTTGCACTAGTTTACCTTGCACAGACACAACATCTTTGGTAATTTTCTCTTAAATCAAGCTAATGTTGTCTTTGTAAATTTATGCACGAATCTTACTTATTGCACATATTTTTAGATTATACTCTTCAAAAACTTTTGTTGCTGTTGCTTCAAAATATAAATGCATTCTACATTTTTCCTTTGATCTGTGTACAGATATAGAAGGGTTTGATATAGAAACCAAAAACACAATGCACATATATATCTACATATGTATATATATATATATCTATAGTTATTTCATATAAGAAAGAATAAAGATCATCTTTGAATAGCTAGTTAAAGACTTACAGGAATGACGGACTTAATCTGAAATTTTACGTGCAAATTTATTTTCTTATATTATCTATACATATATATATATACATATGACACTTCAGGAGAGTTAAGCATATTGATTAGGGGAAGAAACAAAAGTTTAATTTATTGAGTTGTTGTTGCATTGCTAAAACCTTAATATTTGGAATATTATAGCCTTTCACCTTAGTGCAGTCAGATAAGTACCAATGTTTTAGCTGGTATTTCAAGGCAGAAATTCAGGCTTTTACAACTTAATACATATACAGTCAAAATTAATTTCATTCTATTCTTAACTCTAAAACCACAAACTGCAAAAGGTTTAAAAAGAAGTAATCTGCTTCTGTAGTAGGAGTATGGCACAGTAACCATATATCTGCTGTATGTAGGGACTTGTTAACTAATTTGCTTACTTTCTTATTTTCATTCTTTCTTTTCTAATTTTTTTCTTTTCTTTTTTTCTTTTTTTTTGCATTCTATGTATAATTCTTTGAGTTCAAACTCATAAAAAAACTGTTGATGAGATTCAGCTTCAGAGGAACAGTTTTTGACTCATAATATTTCAAAAAACACATTTCTGGAAACTTTGCCATATTAAATCTTATTAATATAGGGGTCTGGCACAGTCATTATTGAGTTGTCATCATAGTCTACAGGATATAAATCTAAAAAAAAAAGCCTTCTGTATAAAGAGAATTCTTTATTAAAACCACCTTTCTTTAAAACTATATTACATCAATATGTGACTTTTTTGTGAGCAGAAGTTCCTTTTACGTCACCATGGTTGGTCAGCTCCCTGCTTGTGCTGCATCAGTAGCAGAGCTATTAGAAAATGTGCAAAGCAGCTTGAACAGGTGACCTTTTAAAGAAAATCTTGTCACACCACTGATCCCAGTAAGATCTTCATTAAAGTGAATGGAGTATCTGCCTATTTTTCTTCTTTAAACTTGATATTTGAAATATCNATATATATATATATATCTATAGTTATTTCATATAAGAAAGAATAAAGATCATCTTTGAATAGCTAGTTAAAGACTTACAGGAATGATGGACTTAATCTGAAATTTTACGTGCAAATTTATTTTCTTATATTATCTATACATATATATATATACATATGACACTTCAGGAGAGTTAAGCATATTGATTAGGGGAAGAAACAAAAGTTTAATTTATTGAGTTGTTGTTGCATTGCTAAAACCTTAATATTTGGAATATTATAGCCTTTCACCTTAGTGCAGTCAGATAAGTACCAATGTTTTAGCTGGTATTTCAAGGCAGAAATTCAGGCTTTTACAACTTAATACATATACAGTCAAAATTAATTTCATTCTATTCTTAACTCTAAAACCACAAACTGCAAAAGGTTTAAAAAGAAGTAATCTGCTTCTGTAGTAGGAGTATGGCACAGTAACCATATATCTGCTGTATGTAGGGACTTGTTAACTAATTTGCTTACTTTCTTATTTTCATTCTTTCTTTTCTAATTTTTTTCTTTTCTTTTTTTCTTTTTTTTTGCATTCTATGTATAATTCTTTGAGTTCAAACTCATAAAAAAACTGTTGATGAGATTCAGCTTCAGAGGAACAGTTTTTGACTCATAATATTTCAAAAAACACATTTCTGGAAACTTTGCCATATTAAATCTTATTAATATAGGGGTCTGGCACAGTCATTATTGAGTTGTCATCATAGTCTACAGGATATAAATCTAAAAAAAAAAGCCTTCTGTATAAAGAGAATTCTTTATTAAAACCACCTTTCTTTAAAACTATATTACATCAATATGTGACTTTTTTGTGAGCAGAAGTTCCTTTTACGTCACCATGGTTGGTCAGCTCCCTGCTTGTGCTGCATCAGTAGCAGAGCTATTAGAAAATGTGCAAAGCAGCTTGAACAGGTGACCTTTTAAAGAAAATCTTGTCACACCACTGATCCCAGTAAGATCTTCATTAAAGTGAATGGAGTATCTGCCTATTTTTCTTCTTTAAACTTGATATTTGAAATATCCTAGGGTGATTTATTTTACTTGTATTTGATAGGTCCTTATTTTATAGTCCAAGTCTGATTCTGTACGTATTCCAAGCAGGTAATGTTAAGAAGCACTAGCAAATTGTTACTTCTATGTCTGGTCATAATCTGACTGATATTATTTCAGCAAAAATTCTCTACAGTATATAAAGTTCTGCTGCAGATAGTTAGACAGAGCATAATGAAAGAGACATCCGTTTTATCAGGGCTCTCTGCTTAAAAGACATGGATATACAGAATATTCCTGTAAGCAAATATAGTTGAAATTAGTCAGCAGTAACCAATACATATTTCAGATTATATTGCTAAAAATGCAAATACCAGCAGGTTAAAGATGACTTGTAAGGATACCCAACATGCATAACAAGTTACCAGCTAATGCTTCCACTGGTGTTTACCACAAATACAGAGTACACTAATATTCCACATTTAACAGACATCTGGATTCAAAATAGTCTCTATCTTATGTGCCAAGCCCCTCTAGGCTGTCAGTTGAACACAGCTTGTTTTACAGTTTGCCTAGATTTCACAGACTGCCTGGTAGATTCTTGAGAATCTACTCAAGAATTTTGAATGCATGAGAAAATGTATGAGGAATTTTTAATCCTGTCTTTCTTCAGCTCAAGGAAGTTGCCATCTGCTTCAGTCATGCAAGAGAAGAGTTCAGCTAACAGCAGCTGACATGTGAATTCCAGAGCTCTTGTGCCAACGCTTCCAAAGCCACAGCTATGTCAGTAATTGGCCAGCTAGAAATAATCATTAGGTGCCATGATTCTAATTAGCAACAACTTGATGGTTATTGTTTTTTCCCCTTTAAATAGCAGTAGATGCAGGGCTCCATCCTCTTTCAGAACAAATACATTAAAAAAAATGTACTTAATTAAAAAAAAGAAAAATTGTCTGTCACTACTGCTAAAAGTACAATACAGCATGAGGATAGATTGTATTCCTCCTAATATTGAAATACAGAGATTTTTCTTTAAACACTTGGTATCCTGAAGCAGTATGAGAAATTTCCTCAAGTTGTACGTAGTTCATGGCTGCTTTACACGTGTTACTCTAACAGGAAAGTGAAGTGATTTTTCCCAATTCTCAAGAACACACTTCTGCACAGGAATAAATGCTGTGCCTGTTTTCTTCACTGTCTCTATCTGTGACCATTTGTGCTGCAAATAAAAGTGCAGGGAAGATCTTGTTGCTAAGCTGCCAGAAATTGCATCACAGTTAGATAAAAGACCTGGTTATAAAAAAAGGGCTAGTGGTGGGAGAAAAATAAACATTTTCACAGGTGACTTGGCTAGAGATTTAGTTCATCAAAGACCTTTTTTTTTTCTTTGAAAGAAACAGGAGAAAAAAGGAAAGAGACAGAGGACTTTTTAAAAATTATTTGGAAAAGATCAGAGAGAGCAAATAGGAAAGTTGTCTAGAAACAGATGAAGTAATTATGTTAGAATGGTAATTAAATAAAAGCAGATAGGAGTAAAAATAGCCATAATTATAATCAACAATAGAAGACCTATGCTAGAAATGGAAGTAGTTTCCTGAATCAGGGCTCTAAGGACTCTTACAGCATGTTTGAAGAGCAAAATGAGGCTCCCCTTGTCACTTAGTTTGATTTTTGTTTCAAGCTCACGTTCAAACCGAGTCTTTGTAAAGACTATCAATAAGAAAATTTGTATATTTTTATTATTTTTAATATTGTAATTATAGTTTGAGCTTATAAAATAAACTAAAACTTCAGTTAAAGACCTGTCTTTACTCTGAAGAACCCTTTTTGATCACTCATATCTTTCTTTCAGTTTAATTGCCAGAATTCATGTTTGGACAGGTGGGAAGCCACCTGGACATGGCTTTTTAATATAACCTTCTAAAGAAATAAATTTTCTGAGATAATGTTGGTCATCCTTCTTCCACTCTTTCCTTTCACCAAAGCTGTTGAGTGAACTGCTGCTGAGTTAAACTTAATTATTTTAAAAAAGAGTTTCTACAATTTTTCTTTGAGCCATAAAAAATCATTTATTTTTTAATTCAATTTCATAAAAATGCACAGATTGCATTTGTGAGCTTTTTAGATGGATAATTATTTTCATTCTGGTTTTAATGAAGAATTTATCCTAGAAATATTGAGAAATATGAGTACTGAAATCCCAATTATGTAGTTAGTTATTGGAAACACTGAGATAATAATCTCTAGATTATTTTATATATTAACAAAGAACTTTTTAGTTACCATTCATTTCATCCTAATACATGTTTAAAGTTGATCAGATGAGTTCCTGTTGCTCTTGACTTAATTAATGCTCTTAATAGAATATTGACTCAGCAGAATATATTCACAGATTTATTGCTAAATATTTCATTTGCAAGAAAAACCCCAGAAACCATATTAAAGATTTTTTTTAAAACTTTCATTTGCAATGCTAAAAAACAAGAACAACTTTTAAGTCCACAAACATCCTGTGTCTTTAAGACTATACCGTAGATCCAGTGTGAGGTAAGAATGAGTCTTTTCCTGTTCTTTCCCATTATTTGATCTTAAAACCTATCCTGAATTACCAATTTCAAATTTTCCTTAGATGTATGCAAATAGTTTAGATATCACCTTATATTTTGCCCTTTTCTTGTATTCTTGTAACACAAATAAGAGATCTCTTGCAGATTTTGCAAATTATTTGCCTCTACTTAAAATAATTTTTATTACAGTACTAATATTGATAATTTTATAAGGAATAATTGTCACCTTATGTGATGTCATTCTTTTTTTATTAGTCCTACTTTAAATGGTGCAGAGTTGAGGAGAACTAGTTACACCTTCCCCAAATCTCCAAAGCTTTCCCAATTATTTCTTACAAAATTTAAAGTATTGTGAAGAGCTCTACATTTTTAGTCACAAGAGAAAGTATAATTGTCTACTTAAAAATATTTTGTGTTCTTGCTTCATATTTGCTGCTTAAACATGGAAGTCTAGACTTGAGTTGAGGAAAAGACACAGTTATGTCAAAAGTTTCCAAATATGAACTATATTTTTTTTCTTTTTTCAATTTTTCTAATGGTTTCTTTAACATAATGAAATCACAGAATGTGAACATAAAAAGTGTGAAAAGTGAATAAATAGTAAATAATTGATAATTATAAATGGAATAGAGATAGTCAGACTTCTATCTTTTTCCTAAAAGGTATTCTGAATGGAGGTTCCTTGGAACCACTTTTCACTACGGAGTTGATGTTCATTTGAAGAGAAATAATGTTTGCACCAGACATAACTCTTGATCTACCTGTCAGGTTTTCAAACACAGTAAGTCTGACACCCAGTTTATGCATATATGGATAAGCCTGTTGACTTTGCAGATCTTTTTTGGGGAACTAACAAAAATATAGTATGAATGCAGTAGAGCATAAGTCAAGGTAATCAACACAGGCAAATATTTTGTCTGTCTCTGCCACAATTTTTGAAAGCAAAGCTATTACCATCAGAGATACTACCATCAACTTTACTAATAATTTCCAGTAATAAGGTTCAAGAATTTATATTAAATTGAATCTATGGATTAAATTTATGTAAAATGCCTCTTTGCCTTATATTCCTTTTTACTTAGAGTGCTCTTGATATTAAGACCTTGCAAAGGGTTTCACAAAGCATTTCAAGGAGGTACATTGAATGTTTATGAATGCAACAATGCCCTCGTTTTCATGGCCAGTCTTTGAAAATTTCAGTGGCCAGTGTAGTAGGAATGAATGCTATGTTTCTGTGGTTTCTGGGATAGCAAATACAGAGGAAGTTGAAGGTGCATATAATTTTTCAACTTTCAGGTCCACTTCAGACAAATAGCAGAGGAGAAGATAGTTATCTATAGCTGTAAAGTTAAAAACAGGTAGGTGAAAAGAAAAAGATGTAGAGTGCTTTACCCTTGGAATTCATTCCACTAGACAAGAACTCAATCTCACTAACAAAAAAATTAGGGCATGTAAAACAGTTTTTGGAGTCTGGTCAGGGTTTTGTGCTTATGTGAATGCAAGTGAAAGCTTAGTCATTATTTTGAAAATTTAATTTAAAATACCCCAAAACCCAGCATTGTACATAAATTCATACATGAATGTCTTTTGGGATATACCACTTCAAAAGACTTACTTAACAAATAAATGAGACTTTTGGCCTCAGTCTTTATGTCAAGTTATCTAATTTGTCTCAGTTATACCTACTCACCTACAGAGCGTGCAAAGTCCTCTTTTAAATACCAAAAACTGGTTGAAATCTGGATGAGTTCAATAATTTTAAAGATCTTTCTGTAAAGTTTAAAGTTTATCCTGTTTTTTGTAATTGTGCCTTCTTAAATCTGAAAAGGTTTCCTGGTCTTTTGCCTACACAAATTTTGCATTGTCATGGCTCTTGGGCTTTTGTCCTTGGCATTTACTTACTGTGCACAAGAGAAACTTCACTACCCTTTTCCCAATACTGCCGTGGAAGGCTAGAAAAATTTTTCATCAGAATTGGGAGTGGAATCCAGGAAAATGGGAAAGGATGACCATCATTTCATATTTATGGGGTTTTAGAGACTAGAAATGTTCTCTGGTTCTCTTTTGCATAGCTATGGACTAAATGCCCTGTCAGCAGAGCTATTAAGAAAAACAGCCTATCATTAGTTGACTGCTTTCTCTGAGCTGCCAAGCTGTAGCTGCAGAAAGAAATCGACAAACTTTAGTGCTTTTTGAAGCCATATTAACTTTGAACAAACTTCTGCATTGGCATCCTCAGGATCAGCCACAGGTGACCATGGTGTGGAAAGCCACATCTCCTCAATTTCAATGGTAACCCATATCTCCACACAAAAATTTTAACAGCATCCTTGATATCCCGAGCTGCAACAGAGAGCTTTCCAAATGGTCCCACAAAGAAAAAGATTTTCTACTTCTCTCTCTATTTATGCTTATGTGGATTTTCCAAAACAGGTCCTCCAATACATGGTTGGGAAATTTCAGCAAAAGAACATTGCTCCATCTTTATATCATTGTTAATATGTTGAGATAGATTGTTTCCCCTTATCCCCTAAAAAATATGCTTTAGAGATCTGACAACAAAAGGCTGCATAACACAAGCAGCCTCAGTTCTGCCAGTTAGAAAGTGTTCGGACTTCCATCAAGCCCTTTCTTTTTTTATGGCTCTCTGCATTCTGATTACAAAGTAAAACAGGATTCTTTCAAAGTCCTGGGCATTTTGCCACCACTTTGGGCCATGGGGCCAATAAAAATCATTAGCAATACATAAATTTTATCCAGTGGGCTTTCCTGAACATGTGCAAATGTTCATAAGGTTAGAGAACAGAAATCCATATGTTCTATCTTACATGCTTGGAATGCATTGAGTTTAACTAGTTTAGAATAAGTTCATATGAATACCCTGATATTTTTATATCAAATTAGGGCACATGTGGTTCAAGTACCACAATAACAGTCCTGATTAAATAACCAGATTGCTATTACATTCCAAGAGATAAAATCAGTCACTGCAAAAAGCACTGCTTTTTCATCTTTACTGTATTATATTAACACTAAGCTACAATATTCGTGAAATATCTACATTCTCTTAGGTGGAAATTTGCCCTTTTAAAATAGAGAGTTTCCTTTTAACATTTCCTGTGGTAAAGCAACACTCTTGAATTATTTGGGTGTTGGGGGGCTGTATTGAAATCTAGTATTCAGTAAAACATTTTCATGAGATATTTTGGAATATTTCGGATCAATTTTAACTCATATACAACTAACTTTCTTAATATGACTGACTTTTTCAATAAGAAGCACATACTATTGTTTAACTATAAGTTTGGTACACTTGAAAAAAAATAACCTATTTCTGGCTTGTTCTTGTGCTCTTTTGAATAAGCAAGTCAGCTAATATTTTGGGAGTTTGGTTTGTTTTGGATTTTTTTTTTTCAAATGTACTTTTTTTCTTTCTAGGCTAGTGTCAGGTAGTAACATAATTTTAATGTGAAAGTAAAAACAGCAGAAGAAACCTGAAAACTTTTTATGATATCAACACCTTAGTAGCACCCAAACTTTTAACATGTAACCATACTGGGTCTGATAAATATGACACTTAACAGAATCCTGCCCACGTTGCTCTGTAATGATACTATTTACTGAAAATTGTACCATAACAGAATTGAGCATTTTAACATCCTACAACACATTTTGAGAGTACACTTGAAAACAATTTCTCAGGGCTTTTTTTGGAGTTAAATGGAACTGGAGCTGAGGTGTTCTATAATTGCATTTTGTTTTGGCTCTGGCTGTGCACCTATACACCCACATCAAAATTATTCCTTTCTTTGGGCTATTAGATTTTGAAAAGTGAGGATATTATTGTGCGTGGAAGCATTGAGGCAGAGCTCTTCTGAAACAGAGACGAAGACCACTAAAATTATTTTGCCTAACAGTTTAAATTACTAGGATGAACCTAAAATGATTATCGGTGTAAACATATCTTAGAACCCCCAAATAAATCAATTCCCCGAAGGACCCAATAGAAGTAATAGTTAAAACAACTGTTGCTGAGATGTCAAAACCTCAGCAAAGAGCAGGAAAATATTTTAAAAATAATTAATATTTTAAGACATTTAATTTGGCCTGAGGAGATTCTTAATTTTTATATGTTATGATCTCAAGTCATTGATGTCACAAAAATTTTGAATCCTTAGACTGATTCCAAGTGACTGTAGAGGAAATGTACTGCATTTATGTTCCTCTCGTGTTAAGTCATGGTGATCTCAATTTTCTGAGCTGTGCACTGGTTGTGAGAACAAAGTGTCCTTATAAAATGTGAGCATTTTTCTTGCATGGCGTTACAATATTTAATCTGGGGAGGTTGTCAAAAAATTTTGTCTATATATCCTGTTTCTTTTAGTTGTTACTAACACCTTTCTTAATTTATTGCATAATTTTCTGCTATGTAAGAGTGATTAAATAAATAGTACGTATTTTTGCTAACATGTATAGGCTAACATGTATGCTAGGCACTTTAATAAAAATAAGAAAAAGCAAAAAAATGACCATTGGCTGGATCCCATTAGAAATATAACTCTGATAAAATATATTATTACATTATTTTTATTGATTTTTTAATAAAGAAATATTTAATCTGTTATTTTCAGATAATTCTGTATCTGAGTAACAATATTGCCAACTAACCATGTAAGCATAAGAATCACGGAATATAGTTATAAACAAATTTGAATTACCATAACCAGGGAAAGTGACACTAATTGCAGAGGGAAACACAAAAATTTAACGTATTAATGTATATACGTTGCTAAGCTTGGAAATTTTAGGGTTTTTTCTTTATTTGATATAAGTTTTTTACTTAAAATAACATTCAACCTGATCTTTTTCAAAAGCTTTTCATTTCAAATTTTTACCTGATTTTTCATGCCCATTGTTTAAGACTAAGATAATAGTCATTCAAGGTTAATTCAAATCAAATTAGATGACCTGAGTTGAGTCTCAAAGGAACAATGCAAAAACTCATTGATCCATTTGAAATATCAATGGGATTATCAAGTAAATAATATATATATACATACATATACATATATCTATATTTAATAACATTCTAAATAATCTTTAAAAAATATTTCTACCATTTCATGATATGGGAATTTCCAAAAAAAAAATATACATTTTTATTAAATGTGTATGTCATCATTAAGATTCTCTATCATTCCTTTATAGAAGAACATATGGAACATTTCTCAAGACAAACAGGACAGAAGGTGTATGTTTAACAACGTACACATACACACACACATATATAATATTTTTTAATTCTTTCTCTTCTTTCTCCCATTTTCCTCCATCCAGTAATTAAATATACCAGCATTTCACGCTGACAGATGATGTGTTGGGCTAACCATTACATGCCTTGCAGCAGCACTTGCTCACACTGCAGCCTGACTCATTTATGAGGTTACTTATGTAAGTCTTCAGTAAAAATAGTATGTGTAGTGAGCTAAAAAGTGCTGTCAAGCACCAAAATGGAGTAGAAAGGATGTTCTGAATTGTCACTTACAATCCCTTACATGTAAATATCCCTTATTACATCAGCAGAGTAATTTAATTGCTGTGGATATTGGTATTGGTACCTGTAATCACATAAAATGTAGATCAATACAAATTTTCATTTCTGCTCCAGATTTTGAAAACAGAGTGGCCACAATACACAAGCACATTTTGCAAATTAAAGCATGAGCAGATGAGTGTTGCAAATAGAGGGTAATGCTAAGACCTGAAATCACCTGATAGAAGGAAGCCAGCCCTAGGCAAGCTCTTGGCACCAGGTATGCACCAGCTCAGGATTCCTGTCAGAAAGATTCCTCACAGGATTCTCTGCTGTGTGTCTGTCACGTGCATCACTGAAATAATTTCACTACACTCCACTGCAGTAAGTAAAAGGAGAGTACCAGTAGCTACTGATCATTCACAACTCTTCAACATGTATTTTTTCTTACAGTAAAATGCACCTGGTTTATCAGGTTTGTGGAATTATTTTAGACTTTGTTTTTCACTGGATAATATCGTGATACCATAAAAAACTATAGTCTTGGATACATTGGTTTTACCTAACCAAATATTTAATAGTACCTAATTAACTTTCAGCTATTCATATAAAAGATCAATATCTAGTTCTCGCCTTAGGTTTTGGTGGTTTTTTGGTGATGAATTCTCTACAAAAGTAAAACAAAAATTGTTAAGAATTCTATCTTTTTAACATTTTTTATTAATTTCAGCTCTATTTAGTTTTAAAGTGATAGGTCTGGATTTTTTTTTTTTTCAACTAGAAAGAAATTTTTTAAAAAGGCAAGGTCTTGTATTCAGATACAATAATGATTATGTCTTTTTCAAGGACTATAATTCATTTAAAAAGTATTATAATTAATTTTAAATCGAAACTGACATAAAAATAATCATTATATTTCAGTTTATTTCGGTGGTCTTTGTATGTTTTATATTCCTTTTATTTTTGCAAAGAAGACTTTGGTTTTTTGGGTTTTTTTTTCACTTCTCACAGTTCAGATGAGGAGAAGTATATGAAAAATCAGGATAGAAGTTCTGATGAATATAATAGTTAATCTAGGACAGCTATAACAAGTAAGTACTTTGCCACCAGTATCACACAGTCTCTGCTATTTGTATTCCTACACATACCTGTCACAAGTTACTCCCTAACATTTTTTCATTTTCCAAAGGAAAGTGCTCAGCCCTAATCTAACTGACATTGTCTTCATTGAATGCTGCTTTTTTTCCCTACAGAACTGCCGTTTTTGCTAGACTTTACAAACTTTCTGTCAATGCAGCCTTCTAATCGAAGTGTTTTGTAAAATCTGGAACATCATTTGAGCTTGAATTTCCCTTAACTAAAACCAAACTGAGTCTTAGGTACCTGCTTGGAAGAAATATTTGGAAAAAATTAATAAGGAGAAGCACTGGTGATTATAAACATCTGTCCTTCAGAATGGTTTTAGGCCCACAGAAGATTTTGAAATCACTCTGACTCATTTATTCTAAGTGATTAATACAGCAGCATTTAAGAAAAATATCTATGGGATTTACTGTATGGAACATTTACTGTAAAGAGAGTAATAGACCTCCTACCCTACGAAGGATAAGTTTGTCTTTTGCCTTCCTTCACTGGTGATAAGATTTTTGTAGTGTAATTTTATGAGAACAACTTACTGACCGAGCTGTGTTTAAATTTCATATATAAATATATATCTCTATGTCTCGTGAACACCACTGAACATCAAAAAGGCACCTCTATGTCCTCTACCTTTTTCCTTTTTCTTTTTACTGCTGGAACATGGAGCTGCAGCATTGTTCTGTATAAATAACATAAATTACATAGCCATGATCTTTTGGGAAAATAAACCATTTCTCATCTGCTGAATAAAATACCTATTTCACTTTCAAAGCTATGCAGAACTGTCGTATTTTATACATTAGAGAATGTTTATACAAGAATGCTTTAAAAAAAAATATCTGGATGAACAGACTTTATTGGGTGTCAAAAAGCATCTCTTGATAAATGGCTTTGTATGTGTTTTGAGTTAACATTAATCAAAAAAGGAAAGTATTCCTTCTTAATCCAACCTCCTAGAATAACCATACATTTAAACAGAATATAAATTAACTAGAATACCTTTGTAAGGCAGGTATTCCAAGGTTTTATTGTGGAAATAAGACTGGAGCAAGTAGGATTATAACTACAAAAATGACAAATATTTAACTTATTCTTAAAAGCTAGCATATTGTTTAAATTTCAGCCATTCTATTTATAGGATTAATACTAATTTTATGTTGTAAATGGAATCTTTTCTCTCTGCCAAAGGGAAACAACTTTGTAATACCTTAGGTATTATTGTTCATAAATAATAATAGCAGGGTCTTGCTTGGTCTTATAGTTATGTACAGCTCTGCTATGCACCTCTTAAAGATGGTATTTGTTAAGCAACAGAAGCATTATTTGGTCATAAAACAGAGCAAAGAGGAAAACAGCAAAACAATTTTAAGGAATAATGCAACTTTAATGACTGGATGATGTGTACTTCTATGTTAATGAGTTCCTAAATTCTTTAAATATAACATTTTGAGATGTGTTAATGTCATGGAAAATGAGGCTGAAAAACTTCTCAAACACTTCAGGAATCCATCTGTGGAAATTCCCTCCTGAAGAGAGGGTCACTATATCTAAACTTTTCCTGACAGATGTTTATCTAACCTGTTCTTAAAAGCATCTAAAGACAAGAGATTTCACATCCTGCCAGTGCAATCAGTTACCTTGCTTAAATAGCCTCAAAGCTGGTAAGTTTTTCTGAGTGTCTAAGTTAGATCTCCTTCAATGCAATTTAACATATTTCTTTTTTCCTCTCCCCTTGGAGACAGTTCATTTATTCTTTTCTGTCATAATCTTCCATAGATTTTAAGGCTGTTATTTTGTCTCCCTTTAGTTTTTGTCCTGTAGAAAAACTAGCTGAATTCACTTTCCTCACAAGTAGTGTTTTTCTAGATTTCTGGCCACAGTAACTGTCTTCCAGACTCTGTCATACTGGTTCAAATCTTTCTTTAAGTGTGAGGTACAAACCCAGGCCAAACTCAGTTGACCTCTCACTCATGTTGGACAGACAGGAAGGATTAGTTGAAACATCTAATTTATGCTAGACTTCATACTCTCTTTTATGTTCTTCCAAGAGTGGGACAGGTGCAACTCCTGTATTGTGAGTGGCAATCAATCACCTAGGACCCGTGCAACCAGGAGAGGGACCTTAAGGGCAAGATTCATCAGCCTTTAAAAGTTAGATGCCTTGCTACTAGGACTACCTCTGAAAGTTGGGGAGCAAACAGCCACTCCAAAGGTAGCACTTCTTCAAATGAGGTCAGCAACAGCCTATGTGAGAGGGGTCAAATATTTCTCGTGCAAGTCTAAAGAAGGTCTGCTTTTGGTCTGAAAACTTTATCCTGGCTCATTATATTCCCACTTGACCCTGGGAAATCTCTCATCTTTAGGAGAGAAGGGGATCTGCTTTAGGATGCTGTGTATGATCAATGTGAATAGTACGTAAGGATGTGAGTAACTCCACTGCACCTGGTCAGCCAGCTGCCAGGACCCATCTCTGTCTTTTGTTGCTACAAGTTCCTCTGTCAGTGGATTCAGCACAGTTCCTTCATATGCACATTTAGCAACCATGCCCCAGATTTCATCTTAATACAGAGTGTAAAATATATATTAGCATTGTGGCAGTTTAGTAATTTATCTGCTTCTTAAACAATTAACAGATAGTTAATCTGGTTTGTATATACAAAACACTTTTTCATTCTAAAATAGAGACTATTCATTCTCTGTGAAAAGTGCATGTGCCCTGTTTGCTTTTTCTAAATTAATAAAATCCAAAGTCTGTTTATAGAGTAAGATTAAATCAATTTTCTATTTCACAGAAACACAGAGACTTTGTGAACCAAATCCCTTCTTGGTGTACTTCAATGTAGTATATCCTGCTCTCTTGACTTAAGTAGAGTTTTTCTTTTTTCTTTTCTTCTTTTTTTTGCTTGACCTAAGATTCTTTGAAATTATGCTGATTTTATTATATTTTACTCTATGTTTCTAATGCAGAATCCTAACCAAATTATCTGTTTTGTTTCCCCTCACAGGACCTCATCTGATCTTTAATCTCCCTTGGAAGTAGCTCTTGTTGCCTCAAAACAAACAGATCTGACATTTTGCAAATACATCGTCCTAATCCACTAGTTCCCTGACTAATATCAGGTGTTAGGCAGAGTTGATCAGCAGCTCGGTGTGGAGCCTCTGCCTGTTTGCAGAGCTGTTGGCTCCTGCCTACACTAGTGTATAGCAGAAATGGACTTAAACAGTGTTGCCACACGGAAGAGAGTGAAACATACCTAGAACAATTTAACTTGCAAGCAATTTTTTTTAAGGATTTTGTAATGTCAAACTCTTTACTTTCAGTGGCAAATTACAACAGAAAGCAGGGGGAAAAATCAGTTCTAAACTTAGTCTTAATCTAGTGCCACAGACAAGAAACCTTAGAAAGGTCTGACAATTCTGACATCCCTGGAAAATGCTTAAATCTTATAATGAAGTTTTAACAGACAAGGAAATAATATGAGCTCAGATTAATGATATAGCACAAGATCATTATTTAAAGCCTATCAAATGCTCATAGATTCTTCTTCATTAGGTTAAGCTATATCATATATTTTTTAGACCAATTGAAATGAAGATTGATATATGTTTTGTGATTTACTTCTACCAGCTCACCCCCTCCCCCACCTTTTCATTCAATTCAGAAAACATAGCTCACATATATATTCACAGGTGTGTGCATGTGCATGCTCATGTGTATACCTGCTGGTTTTTGATAACAGAATAATTTAAGGCCAGTCATGTAAATTAAAAGAAAAAAAAAATGTCTGACACCATAGGCTGTAAAAAAACATCCATCTGGGAACTAGGACATATCAATGATTTACAGTTCCAACATCACACTGTGATGGGTTGCTTCATTCTATAGTAATTTACAGCATTTAATGTTGTAAATAAATTATCTTATGGTGATGTATTATACCACGAAGTGCAGTAAAAATAAATGCAGAAAATATTTGATTTATATAAAACTTTGAATTCAGAGATTCATGCAGAATGGGAAGTCAACCAGGAAAATAGTTCTTTGAGTTTGGGAAAAAAATCATTTACAGAAATAATACTTTGCACACACTTCACTGGCTTATAGTAGTACGGCATAGCATATGCCACCACCGAGTTTTTGTTATGACATTTCTTCCTTGGAAGTTGCATAAACTGAATCCAATGAATTACAGCAAAATTAATAACCCCTTGTTCTTGTAGTAGTTTCTGAGACATGAAACCTTTCTGATACTGAATGCTTTTTTGTGTTTCCTGGCATTTTCTTGGACGATAGCTAACAGGCATTTTCAAGTTTTTCTGGAAAAGTTCACTAAACCAGTTACAAGGCAGAAATATCAAAGTTGCTGCATACCAAGTGGACAAACAGTAATTTGCAAACCATCATAAAAGACTGCATAGTGCATAGTAACTGTCTATGGCCTAGAAAGCAGTAATTGCATAGAATTTGCAGGTGAAAAATTATCTTAAGTTGTGCAATACAATTTGTGGTACCACTTTGTTCTTAGTCTAAAGGAACTTAATTATCAAGCTTTATCACAGGATATTTTATAGTGTCTTTCTGTTTCTGTTAATATTTAAAACTTTTTAAGAAATACTTATTTATGCCTGCAAAATGTACCTATCTTTAAATACCTAAAGATATAGACCACACACATTTGTATTCCTTCACATATTTCTTTCTGTTACATTCTGAATTTAAAAATACTTGTAATAATAGTACAAACCCTGCTGTTCTCATTCTCTAGAAGCAATAGTTCACTGTCAAAATTTGCAGCAGGGTATTTGGTAACTTTCATTAAAGTGCTTGCATATGACCCAGCTGTTTTGGGTTTACATGGCCAGGTTTTGGTAGGGGGACATACAGGGGTGGCTTCTGTGAGAAGCTGTCAGAAGTTTCCTCCATGTCTGGCAGAGTCAGTGCCAGCTGGCTCCAGGATGGTCCCACTACTGGCCAAGACCAAGCCAATCAGGAATGATAGTAACTCCCCTGTCATGACATATTTAAGAAGGGAAAAAAGTTATTGATAAAATGTAATTGCTCTCAGAGAAGAGAGGAGTGGGAATATGTGAGAGGATAAGCTCTGCAGACACCAAGGTCAGTGGAGGAGGGAGACGAGGTGCCAAAGCTGAGCCCATAGTGCAGAGCATGGTGAGGCAGCTGTGTCCCTGCAGCCCATGGAGGTCAATGGCAGTGCAGAGATCCACCTGCAGCCCATGGAGAAACCCACGCTGGAGCAGGTGGATGCATGAGAGGAGCCTGCAAACCCATGAGAAGCCCATGCTGGAGCAGGCTCCCATCTGGGACCTGCAGACCTGTGGAGAGAGGAGCCCACACTAGAGCAGGTTTCCTTGTGACCCTGTGAGGTAACCATGCCGGAGCAGGCTGTGCCTGAAGGACTGCACCCCATGGAAAGGGACCCATATTGGAACAGTTTGTGAAGAACTGTTGCCCATGGGATGGATTAGTACTGGAGGTGATCATAGAGAACTCTCTCCCATGGGAGGGACCCCATGCTGGAGTAGGGGAAGGACCCCTCTCCCTGAGCAGGGCCAGAAACAATGTGTGATGAACTGACCATAACCCCCATTCCCCATCTCCCTGCACTGCTGCGGGGGAGGAGGTAGAGCCTGGGAAGGAGGGAGGCATGGCGGGGAGGTGTTTTTAGGGTTTGTTTTACTCTCATTATCCTGCTCTGATTTTATTAGTAATAAATTCAATTAATATCTCCAAGCTGAGCCTGTTTCGCCTGTGATGGTGATCAGTGAGTGATCTCTCCCTGTCCTTATCTCATGATAACCCATGAACCCTTCATTATATTTTCTCTCCCTTGTCCATCTGTGAAGGGGTGTGATAAAGTGGCTTTGGGGGACATCTGGTATCCAGCCAGGGTCAACCCACTACTCCAGAAAAGAAAGGAGTTTACATCTTCACCAGTGAAAAATATCTAATTTGGGAAAAATTTGACCAGATAGGTGCTACTCAAAATGAATGAGGTACTCACAAGTAAGGCTAAAAGAATTAGAAATAGTACTTATTACATACTTATTTATACACATCACTTCTTATATCTAGAATGCTATGCAACAGCAATATTTCTAATTTTTTTTTTCAATTCCTCTACCAATTTTATTTTGAAAAATATTTCAGGTTTGAATTGGTTGTTTTGTTTTGTTTTGTTTTGTTTTTTCTATTAGTAGTTTTATCTCACTTGTTCATTGTGTATGACTTTTTTGTGTTTTGATAATCACAGTATTAAACTCTTTATACTGTAGGGATGTCTCAGAACCATGGTACAGGTAAGTGTGAAATGAAAACTCTTTGTTATCCTTTGCTGCAAATCTGTAGAGTTTAGAAAATGACTTTTCAGTGAAAGATGTCTATTGCATCTGGAAAAGTTACTTGATCTACTCATTAACTAAACTGATGGGTAGAGTTCTCTCTAGCATGCTCCAGATACGGCCAGCTTAAGGATTCTCAGCCATGTACCCATGTACCAAAATAATTTTGTCAGACTCTGAGCCTGGCTCAGAGCGAAAGGTTTAGGGGAAATAAGATGGAAATATGATGGCTTGCTTCATCTGATGTCTTCAGGGAAAAATGTAGCTGGTTGGCCTCTATGGCCCATGACAATTATCTTCCCTTAACACTATGAATGCCAGGATAAAAACCCAATGCCTCTCTCACTGAAATGAAGACGATGTCGTATGTAGCATGTTTAACCTACTATATTTTCAATATCTGCACTGTTTTTATTAGGAATATAACTCCTGGATTTCTAGGTTTTGAGTTCGGTTTTCTAGGTTCATTTCATTTTTTCTACATGATGTGGATGGGCCACGAAATTAAAGGATTTGGGATAATTTGCTTTTATTATTAAATATATTCATAAAACTGAACTCCATGATGATTCACTTTAGCAATATTATCAGGTCTGCTGGCTACTATAAAGTGAAGTAGGAATGAAAAAATTCAAATTGATCTCTTACTAATTAGTGTCTTTCTATAAAATCACAGCAAGATGCAAGACCATGAATATGGAAAATTGGTCTGGGAAAATACAAACTGTGTTAAAAATGGCAACATCCTAATAGATACTAAAACTAATTATGCTAGGATCTTCAAGGCAATTTACTTACCTTCCTGTCCATTTATGAAAAGCAATCTGGCATAAATTCTGTCAGTTGTGGAGACCCTCATTTGAATAATAGACCATAAAATAGTTAGTGCCTGAAATAAATGATATCAAATCACAGAGCCATAGAATGTTAAAGTGTTGGAATGGACCTTAAAAATCATCCAGTCCTGACCCCCTCTCCCCCCACTGGACCAGGTTGCTCAAGGCCTTATCCAACCTGGCCTTGTACATTGCCCTTGAACACAATCTCCCTGGGAAACCAGGATCTCATCGCCCTGTAGATAATTTCAGGACAGTTCTGGACTTAACACAGACTTTGGGAAGGCCACGATCCTCTTATTGATGACACCGAAGTCCTCAGCTAAGTTTAGTCCTGACTGGAAAAAAAAAGTACACTTGTAAGAAAAGATTCAGCTGTTTTCTATTCATATTACATAAGTCTTTCTATCAGCACCTAGAAAATGTAATGCTACCAGATTAAAAGATAAGTCTATTATTTGGCTTTCTCAATACCATCTGTTAAATTTGTTCCGTTTTCTCTTATAACACTAGTAGAATTTCTACTGTCATAATGACTACATTTGACCACCCAGAATTACTTATTTTCAGAAAGCTTTTCCATCACCGAAACCAAATTTAAAATGTCCCACTGTTAATTGTAACTATGTCTTCACTAGAGTTTAAACACACTCCTCTTTAAATATAAACACCATGACAGGAAGCAACTAAAAAGCTTATCTCATAAATATCCAGAAATATTACATATTAATGTAAACTTGCAATATCTAATATAGCAGTTAGGCTTTTGGGCCACGTGTGTTTAGAAGGAGAAAATGTATATACTGTCAAATGAAAGTTAAAAGACGCTAACAAAAACTTTGGTCATTAACTCTGGAGAGTTTTCCTTTTCCGCTTTCTGGTTGGCCACTACCTCTGACTTCTCCCATCAGACTCTCCAAAGACAATTGAGCAATTACCCTTTGTCTGTGAGGTTAATTACCAACAATACCCACCTGACCATTAAAGGCCTACATAATCAGTATTTGGGTAGACTGCAGACAGAAGACTTAAAACTATAAAATGTTGGACAAGGCAAACTTCCACACTTGAGGTGTACTATGTACGTTCATCTAGCCATAAAGTATGTAGAATTCCACTAGTTATTAATTCAGAAACAGTTAACCTTTATCTGTCTGTGGCATTCTGAGGGTGCTCCTAATAGTTTCTTTCTGATGCTGTCCCTGGGGGAGGGGGGAAAAAAGGCATTGAGATTGATTGATATAGCTTTTAATTGAAAAGAAATTAACCCTCTTCAAACTGTGACATCAAAGAGCTCTTGAAACTGAAATTTTCAATATCAAGCACTTGCAGAGGAAGAAAGAAAAAAAGAACTAGAGTGAAATAAAAATGACGGTAATTTTTATTATTTAAAAGCATTTATCCATGACACATAATGTTAAGAAGTTTGAATCCTGTGTGAATAAGCACTGAACCAAAAGCTTGTTGTTGTACTTTGCATAAAAATTTAAGCACCCACAATAGAAGGGCTCTGAACCATGTGGTTATAATCTCTCACCCAAGGCTGCAACTTCGTGATCACTTAGATCGAAACACACATACCAAGTTAGTTGTAACTCAAATCAGTTTACCAATCAGCTTACCCTACAACCAGGTGGGTCCCCCAAAAAATGGAAGGGGTTGAGAGCTGAACAGTCATCTGAGTCAGGAGGAAAGGTTAAGACTTGAACCCCAGCACAGTCGCCCGAACCACACAAGGAAGAGTTCAATAAATAAAATTCGTTGACAAAGATATGTAACAAGGTACTTAAGAGCATTTCAGACTCTAAGTTCCTCAGATACATCTTGAGCCCATACCAGAGTTCAAGTAAGACAGGGAAATTTTCTGCCCCCTTCTTTCTGTAATCCATGTCTTGCTTTCCCAGTAAATGAAATTCCAGATGTGCTTTAGAAGAGAGATAAAACTAGGTGGTTTTCAAAAGAGAGGTACAACATGTTTCTGTCCAATGCCTGATCCAGATGCTGGGAAGACTGGGATGTACAGCACACCATGGACCAGTTTTATATCTCAGTATAAATGAAGTTGAAATTTATCACAGAACATGCTATATTCTAGCATAAAGAACGCCCCAGGAGAGATAGAAAACTTCAGAAGAGATTATACTCTTTGGTTTGTCATTCTTCAGAGGAATTATACCCAGTATGTTCACAAAAAGATAATGGTTCTAATGGTGTCTTATTTTGTTTGGATTAATTCTTATCATTTACCAATTCCAAAATACTTTCCCATTAAAAGTGACAAAAAATCAAAGTTAATATAATATTTTTTGTGGTTTACTTTTATAAATAGTTCACTCCTAATAGTTATTTGGATTAATCCTTTGCTTACAGAAAGATATATGCAGTCTAAAAATGGTTTTATTCACTGGCTTTAGTATCTGTTAATATTCCTGGATAATATATATGGCTAATTTGTTCCTCAGTCCCGTTTGAGCATTAATTCACTTCTAGATTCCCTTTGGTGTGAACCAACCAGCTCCTGCAAAGCAAAGCCTACATGTGATTCTCCAGATTATTCTTCCTATGGAGTTTTGCTTGAAGGCTTAAGGAAAAAAAAATGAATGAAATTTGTATATTTGCTATCCCGTGACTTTTTCAACATTTTGCCAGAAGAACCTGCATTCCCAAATGCTTCAATAAGATCTTCACTCCGATGTTTATGCAACCATCTGGTCTGCACAGACTTTGTCTACTATCAGACAATTTGAACTGAAAAAAATAACATGTATAGATTGTGAGGGTCATAGAAACACAACAAGTGCTGAAAAAAATCTCAGTCCTCCATGTTATCTGTTGTAGAAAAAAATTAATCCCCTCTGGGGAAGTGAACTGTTCTGGACCATTTAGCATTTGTGCCTGCACGCAGCTGTGAAGTGCCAAAGAGTAAATTCTCAGTGTGGCCTAGTATTTCTTCATTATGTAGTTCCATCGCATTTTTTATACATGTTGTACCTTGGCCTATGTGTGTGAATAAAGAGAGATTTTGTTACTTCGATGAAGGATGATACAGAGAATATTTCTTCTATTTTGATTTACTTTTTTGGGTTTTTCATTCTGACACAATTGAAAAATTTATTTTTGTTTCTATTGCTGTTTTTAAAATACTAGTATTCCTATTCCCATCTCCTTTCTTTTTTGTGTTATTTCTACACATGGCTTTCTAGAGTTGATATATCTTTGTATTGATTTTTATTGTGTTGAGAATATCAATTTCTTTGTTCTTTAATACTTTGCTATCACAGTTTTCAGTAATTTTTTTTTTTGCTTGCTCCTGCTTCGCTTTTGGTAGATAACTTGTCCAGATGTACTGTTTTGGCACATATATATTTCATTAAAAGTTGTGAGAAAAGAGATCTGTTTATCAGCCTGTGATTACGCGATTACTGTCAGTATCTTTCAGTTTCTGTTTACTTAAACCAGGGATTTTTATACAGAAGAATAGGAGTACCCTCTTCCAAAGCGGTGTTGAGTGAGTAAATGAATTAATATGAATAAATGGCTTTATGCGCTATCATGGGAAGATACATACCATTATGGTAGGATAAGAGACTTATTTGTTATTATGACAGTAGCTGAAGAACTTATCACGCATTTAAGTGAGATAAATAACATGTAACAAATGCTGTGAGTAATAAAGAAAAAGGGAGGTTTGTTTTTTGTTTTGTTTTGTTTTGTTTTTAATAAAGTTGTGTGATGTTACTTATTCTGGATTTTCTAGCATTTTAATACAACTTGGATGCAACTGAAGTTGCTGAGAAAATCCAATTTGTTTTAAAAGTGGGCTTTGAATAGACATACAATTAGCTTACCATGGGCTTTCAGAATTGTCTTGTGTTTCAGAATCCCTTAACTGACAAGATGGTTAATGCAACAGTATCTTATTTTTCTCCTTTCTCTTTTCATTATGTACATTTCAGTTTCCCTTCCAAAACTCAGGACAAAATTTCTTCTTGATGCAGGACCGAGTATGGTCTAGTTTACAAAGGCAAATCAGAAGTCAGGGAACAAAGAGGAAAAAATATCTGTGAATATACACACATGAAAAAAACCCTTTTGTCTTGTTAGGCTCTACCACGGTTGGATTTTGCACAGAGGCAGAAACAGATGTGGTATCTAAGCAGAAAAGAAGTGTTAAAAAAATCAAGGCCAAAATCAAGCAATAGTGGCAGACAGTAGGCTGTATACTGCTTCAGATCTGAACAGTGTTGGCTGATACAGGCTGTAGGTAATCAATGTGTCCATTTTGTTGACATTTCTGGGAAAGGAGGGGGGTGGAATTCTTCTGAGCCCTTTTTTTGCAGCAGCACAGATGACAGCTAGAAGTAAACACTGTTTTCATGGCTGAAATGTCTGCCAGGCATGATCATAAGCAGGCTCTGCTTGAGGTAGCAAAATGCTGAGAAAAACGTTGGGGTAGTAAACAACTTGATGAGAGGTAACAGTAGCCCCACATTCTCATTGCACATTCAACCCACACAGCTAATGCATGGGAGTGATGAGCTCTGCTACAAGTGCGGCTCATATTGAATCCAACCTTAACTCTTGATCTGCCCCTTCCTAAGACCTTTCCCCCTTATCCTTTTGTCAATGATTGTAATGTTTATGTGAAATCAATAAAAAAATGTGTTTTTTAAGAAAAACCCGGAAGTCCTGACCTTACTACAGAGCTGAGAATTCAACATTCAGCTGAGGATTATATCACCCACTGTGCCGAGCAACTGGCCAGCTGGTGAGAAATTCCAGCTGTCATCGCAGTGCAGGGAGTTAACATATTTATCAGATACTTGAGATGAAAAAGTGGTAGTTCATGGGGACTTTTTTTCCCTAAGCCATCTGGTCCTGAGGTGCCTATTACATCTATTATTGAATCATTAAAGTCAATGAGGTGAATAACATGATTAAACTTGTTTACTTGTCATGTAACAGTCGGTTAACAGTGAAATGTAACTTCTACTTTCTGGTTTACTCTGCATTTACAATACATCTCAGTTCCCCTAAGTGATACCTAAAATTAATGCCAGATAAATATCTTTTAATTTGGAGTCTAATTTAAAAGTACATTAATTCTTTTAATTCTGCTCTACATAGGAATATTGTATTGCAGTAACTGCAAAGACTACTCCTTATAATTAAAACAATAAAACATAAATAATTGGCAATAAGTACAGATATGTATAGTCATCATTTTGCTCTACTAATCAGGTATGTGCACATTTATGGAGATTCTGCGCAAAATGCAGTTTGCCCATGCAGTTGTAGGAAAGGCAAAAAGCAGTAAATCTGATCAATATATAAACCCCTTATTTGCATAAAAAGGTTTAAAGCATTTCATTAGATACACTCATAAAAGTGTGAATAAGCAGTTATTGTATTACCATAAATGGATTAGACTTCTTTGTACTAAACTGAGATTTAAATAATATGGATTATACTGTTTGAATTAATTTTTAAAGCCAGGAAATCTTACTGTAATGACAGTGAAATTTAGTGTAAAGGTTTCAACAGCTATAATTAATGTTACCCTAGAAATTAGGAACTAAAGATGCCCTTTAGTATTTATGTTAAGACCTCCCTTTGAGATCTGCAAATTTTTAAAAGTAGAAATATTCTTAGGCTTCATGTGAAATATTTCTAGTCAAGGAAATCATGTTCCTAGACTTCAGTAGGCTTTAAATCAGAGAATTAAGGAATAATATTATATAGCAATGTAGATAATTATTCATACCAAGAAAAATAGGATTAAATAAAGATATTTTAAAAACCATTTAAAAAAATGTATGTATAATCATTGAATTTGCTAGAGTCGTGTCTACATTGTCAGCTTTAACTGGTCTCAATGTTAATCAGCAACCTCACACTCCATGCATTTAACCATCACACATTACACTATGTATTAAGAAAGAAGTATAGTTTAAAATATTACACTGAAAAATCTTCCTCTGATATCTTGTCCTGGTATCTCGACCTCCAACTACTAGTTTATCAAGCAGGTAAAGTTGTGATACCTGGAAAAACTGTATCTCATTTTCCAAAAAAGTGTAATAAACTAATTAACATTATTGAAGGTTATTTAAAATAACTTATTTGACTGTAGTCAGAAGTATACTGGGAATGACCACAAAATTGTAGTATCATAGAAACATCAAAGAATGTGCTGAGTTGGAAGGGACCCATCAGCATCATTGAGTCTGACCCCTTGCCCCACACAGGCCACCAAAAGAGAGGTGTCCCACATACTCTCTGAGAAGCTGGTGTTGAAATGCAGTCCTCTTTACTTTGCAGGGATTTTCAAACAAACCTTAACATGGTCCAAAGATATATCATCAATTATTTAAGTGCTCTGCTAAATGAAACGGTTGTGGATCACAACGAAACCACTTATCCATAACACCCATGTAATTAACTCCAAGGTTTATTTTCAGTGCTATTCTATTGTGATGTAGTCTTCAGAGAAAAATGTTTATTTATATTTGAGTCTTTGTATCCAGTCAGAATATACTTCATTATTAACATTGTTATTGTTTTACCATTCAAACTTGTTTCCATGCTGAACACTGTTTTCTGTGATGATGGTGGTGGTTGGTGTAGGGATTTTTGGTTTTGGGTTTTTTTTTCATTTTCCTTTCTGACTATATTATAGAGCAGGATTACAGGTGAGGTTTGCACCTCAGTAGGTACAACAAGATTTAATAAGAGGTTATTCATCCTAGACTCATTCATCCTAGACGCAGATGAAAGCTGACTGCATAGGATTTCATTTTTACATTCTGGACATTAAATGTAATATTATTATTAAATGTATTATATTCTCAGCTATTCTTGCTTTTACTGTCTATGTCAGTTTTCCATCTGGGGACTAGAGAATGGATTTTTTAAAATTATTATTACATTGCATTGTTTAATCTCATCCTGTGTTTTATTTTACTTATTTTCTTGATATTACTTGAACAAATGTGTGATTTTTTAAAATTTAAAACTACAGTGAAATGTTATATTAAGGAGATAATTAGCATATTACATTCCATTTATCTATGTGCTCTAGATCTTTTGCTTTATTGATTACTCAGAAAAAAACTACATGGCAGTTAAAAGATTTTCTTTAAAATGAGACAAAACTAAAAAATTGGTAGAATCAATCCAGAAGTTTAACACAGCTGTAGATAATGTAGGGAGTTAATTGGAATTGCAAAGGGACTGATAGTTTTTATGCATATCCCCCTGAAAGACATCAGTCTTTGCTCAGATTATGGAATGATTGGAACATTGCACAAATAAAGCAAGTACAGATGTACATCTTTTCCATTTTGAAGACCAGCTAGCAAAGTAATATAAATGAGCTAGAACTGATGTCTTTGTAATTTAATGACTGAGAATTAGATGGAGGCAGGAGATACACCAGAATTAGTCCATTCATGATTTTAAAAGCACTAAAACAAAACCCCAAACAAAAATTATTTCATTATCATAAACCATAATATGTGTTCCCTTACCACAGCAGGAAGTTTCCTAGATTTGAATTTTTCCATGTACATTTTCTGAAAGGAAAATAAGGTGTGCAGCATCTATTTATTTATTTTTAAATCAAGAAAATTCCATTTAAATTTGAGAGTTCCTCCAGTTAAAAAAATACAGTAAGAAACAGTTGACACGATTTGGCTTATAGTCTTCTAACACCCACATTTCTCCATCTCTTCCACCTGGCAGCTTGGGAAAGCTGCCCAGGTTATACCAGAATGCTTTGGAACAAAACCAGTCCTTTAGCATACTAGGTGTTGACAGGCCAACCTGGTTAACACATGGTTATGCCAGGAAAAAAAAAAATTGCTCTCTGGATAAACTGAATCATATTAGCTTTGAATATGTCAGATGATCACTTGGAAAATGTAGTTACAATTGTAATGTGATCCTATCCATACTGTAGTAAAAATCTGAGGGACTGAAAAAAATAGCAGTCATCACTTTGTCCTCAGGTTCTTAAGGCTTTTTGGAGAAGAACTAATGAAGTCAGGTCAGAGAAATAGGCATTTTATGTATTATCTATACTTCTACCTCTTTGTTAACCCTAGCAGGTAGGGGCATCACACCCTGGAACAGTTTATTTATTTGTATTGATTATGAAGGAAGCCTAGAATGGAAAGCTTTGGGGTAGCAGTCTGCATTGCTGATGTCTGCAACTGATCAGGCAAGGCTTATCCTCGCAGACATGCTCATGACAAATTGTAGAATAATATATTGTTCTACCTAGGTAACACCCAAAGTGGTCTGAGTTCCAATTACAAAGGAAAATATAATGCCACAATATTCATCTAATGATTTGTGAATATCAGAAATTATTCAAATGGTTCTTTGGGCTTAAGGCTGAGGGTTTTTCCCATTATTGTCATTATTTTTGTTATTGAAGTAGTATCTTGTGATTTTATTCTCAACTGTTTGGAACGATGCAGACTGGATAATTCCAAATTTTTCAAGATGCTCTTTAGAGATTTAGTAAAAACTCTGTTTTTTCAGTAAGAAAGTTTATCTTACTAATGTGATTAAGAAGGTCTATCTCCCTATTTGTCTATTTCTGTGATTTTTGCAGGTAAACAGTGTTTTTAAGCACAGACATAGGAAACATCATTTTTTATCCTTTCGTTGGTCAAAACCACATCCAAGTATCTATCTAAGCTTTGGTACTGTTTAAAGTGCGCAAAGAATAATCCCTCTTGCAGGTGCATAGAACACAATGACTTTTTGGCAGAAAGAACAGTGTGATGGACTGTGCTGTGTCTCTGCTTAGATGTTCTGCATGATCAGAATATCTTTAGATAACAGAACTGGACCATTTTGGTGCTGTTTATGGAAAATTATGATATTGCTGCTGTTCACAGAGAATGATTTAGTCTTCTGATTTCTCTAAAACATAATTAACTTATATTTCACTTACTTTTGTTTAAAGTATGGCTTTGGTGTAGAGTTGTATAAAGCTTCCAAAGGTAGAGCTGAGATAAAATTTTCCCTATTTGTTCTGCTTTTCTTTGACATTGGTATAGAGATGTATTCTAGAAAGGATGTAAAAGATATGAAAAATGTATCTTTGTATGCATTCTCAAACTGTATAAAGTATGTTAAAAAAATTCAATAATTTATGTACCCGAGGAAATATAAGGATGCTGTTGTGTATCAGACCAGCATCACGCATCTATGTGTTTTATAGTTCTTCAGAAAAAAGACTAAACTTTTAAAGACAATCAGCACCATCAACAGCAAATTTTTTATAATAATTTTAATTCTTTCTAAGTGGATGTCTCTACCTTTTAAGAAATAATCCAATTTTTTTTTTTTTCAAATGCTCTCTTTAGTAAACAAATGAAGCACCAAAACTGGAAAGAAGGATGAATCCTCAAGACATTAATTTATTTTTATTTCCAAAAGGACTTAAAGAAACAAAAACAGATGCAAGGACCACCCTGTTCTTTGCTGCGTTTACTAAACAAATATCATGCTTTATTTGGCTAGAAGCAAGATCAGAGGTTAAAAATTGTAATATCACAGCCACAGTTCACTTCTCCCTGCAAGGAGAAATTATGTTACTGTTTACTTGGGACTAAAACTTTTCAAGAACTTGCAATATCTGATACCAAAGAAATCCCTTAGGCAATTTATTTAATCTACCAATATGCAAGATCTCCAGCAGCTCTCTAGCAGCTACCATCAAGACCTGATCATGTTTTAGAATTTTTCATTTATTCTTTGGATGTTGCCACTGTGAGGCAAGATGGGTATTCCAGCAAAGCTCTTTTTCATGTTTTTTGTAAAAATGGGAGAGATTGCACACATTTGCAGAAGCTATTGTTTTTATGCAACATCCTAACTGGTGGTTAAGAGAAGGTAGAAAAGCCTAGAAAATTATAAAGCAGCTCACACTAATACCATGTCATTTATTTAACTGCTTAGATATAAATTAATGAATCCATGTTTAGGGACATCTTTAGGAAATTAGTGTTTGTGACAGCATTTTGTTTTGTTTTATTTTGTCTTGGTGGTCTTTGTATGTGTTTGCTTTGGGTTTTGGTTTGTTCTGGTGGGTTACTTTACTATGTTAACACCATGTATAGATCATATACAGTTCTAAAGCCTTGCTCTATTTGCTAAGGAACTTCTCCCAAAAGAAGGGCAAAGAGATAGCTGCTGTGAAACATGTTCCAGAAAATGTAGTTTCCGAGGAAAGAAAGCAGGAGTCCTCTGAGAGCAGAGAAGTGTATATCACTGTATACTTATTTATTTTAAGGGATACTTATTTAAAGGAAGAGAATGAGCTTCACTTGTGGAGTGAAATGGAAATGTGACTTTTTACCTTGGGATTGATAGGAGTTCTGTAAAACTGTGAACCACTTCAGCTTTCTTTTAAGAATGTGCATACTCTTGAACACCAGACCTCATGAAGGCCTAGGTAGAAAGCAGCAGCTTCTGTAAACTCCCCCCAGCAAGTCCACCTTCAGCACAAAAAGAAAACCTTGCTGGGACATATACCAGAGTAGTCATAAGCACAGCAGCCCATCCTTGACTTTCTGTTCCTAAAGAAAACAGCACATCAACCATCAGAGGATCATCCAGCCACCCGGATGCAGCGAAGGGCAGCATAAAATTTGTGTTGCTGTGCTGTGGCTTTTTTCTTGTTGCCTAAAATCTACGCAGCCCTTGGACAACGGAACTAGATTCATTTCCCCAGACTTAAGCTTGAATTAGAAGCCCAATTGACTTAAGCACCTTCTGTAGAAAATTGATAAGGTTGAACCTCTCAGAGGCTGAGCTGAATGAACCCTTGCAGATAATTCTTACCTACAAAGAGCTCAGAACGGCTCCACTCCTCAGCCAGGTGTTTCAGTTAGGACCCCACAGAAATGTGACAGAAATAGAGGCCATAGGAAGTGATACAAAAAAGCAGTCACATCTATCAGAGGAGACTTTGACTAAGCTCTCTTCAAGGGTAGAAATAAACTTCTCAGTTGAGACACAAACTTTTGTGGGAAAATTCTGTCAAAAATAAGAAGTTCCACTGGTAAATAACTGTGATAACTGACAGATGTCAGCAAAATAAGAAGTGGTTTAAAAGGTACTTGTGAGTCCTCAGCACATGTTTCAATTACTGTGGGAACAAGGTAAATTAAAGCTTGTGCCTTGTCCACACAAGAAAAATGCTTTCATTAGGCTAAATTGATTTAGAAGTAGATCTAGTGATACTGGGGGGAAAAAAAGCATGATTGAAGATGGCCCCTTCTGGTTTTCGCTTTTCATTTCTTCTTTTACAAAAAAAGCTGCAACCTAAAAGTTCCCAGATGCTATTATTTCCTGATGCTGCTCTACTTTTTTTTTTTCATAAATAATTTTCACAACATTTTTTTCCATATTTCTTGTATAATTTGCCACTTTTCTTGACGTAGGGAGGAAATCACAGAATCACAGGATCAATTAGTTTGGAAAAGACCTCTGAGATCACCAAGGTCATGACTGAACATCACCATGTCAAGAAGACCAGAGCACTGAGTGCTGTGTCCAGACTTTCCTTAATCACCTCCAGGGATGGTGACTCCACCATGTTCCTCGGCAGCCCATTCCAATCTCTAATCACCCTTTCTGTGAAGGAATTCTTCCTGATGTCCAACCTAAACCTCCCCATGAGCAGCTTAAGACTATGTCCTACAAAGGTGTCTACATTCTTACCACAAATTATACATATAAATAGTTACATTTTCCAGTTCCAAAGTCCCCAAATCCAAATTTTCAGGACCAAATATGCTGGAACTGGGTTTTTTTTGCATTTTAAAAAGTATGACTTTTTGAGAGAAATGCAAGTGGTGTGGATGGTTGTGGTGGAGGGTGATAATAAGCTTGTGGGTGCTTTCCAAATATTTTCTCCATTCTATTAGTATTTTTTAATAGTTGGGTAAAATACAGTTGTTTTCAACAAAAAAATAATTAATTACTCTTAATTATAAAAACACTTGTGAAGATATTTCTGTCAGAGTTTATTAAGACTTTTAGAAAAAAACTGTTGAATAGCAACAGAATGTAGAATAGCAATAGAAGAGAACTTTCCTTTTCTGATCCTCTTCTTGTAATTTATGTATTAAATAAACAGTGTTCATTTACCTATACTTAAAGGATTGGTTTCATGTTTATAGTTCTTTGAAGGAAAACTCTGACACTTTTTCTTGAATGCTTAACAACACCTATTACACTGGAATGCTATTCCAAAATGTTTGCCATACTTTTATATCTGCATTGTGTAGATAATTAATTTAATTTATTTGATTGCAACACTGATATATATATATCCTCTTCTCTACACACAAGAAGTTAATTTATCTTCTCCTACTCCACACCAGCCATATTTTACTGCTTTGTTTTACTATTCCATTTTTTTCCTCCTGTTTATTTTTCCCAGTGTTATCATCAGGATTCATCCCTTTACCAGTTCTCTTCTTTCTCATTCTCTTACAACCCTCTTTTTCTTTCATTCCTGTTGTATCTAGTGACTTTCCCACTCCCTATAACTTCCACATCACAAAATATTCTAACAATTTTTCATATAGCTACTGTTCCTCTCATTCCTGTCCATGTATGAAGAATGTCAGTTTTCCATTATCTTATTTCCAAATCAGTATTCCAATGCTATTCTCTTTAATTATCCATCTGAACTCATCAGTTGTGAACTCGCAGCTTCTCGCAAGCACTCAACTTCCAACAGCTTCCACAAATGGCTACTGGACATCTAGTCTGATCACCACTTTCTCCTGACTTATCTGAATTTTCTGTAAAGAATTGTTACAGCAGTAGCAAGACAGAATGATGTGACCCTATAGTACTTTTCGGAGTCTCATTTCTAATATACTGCACACTTTTATTGCACATTTTTCCCTCTGTAGACCTCTCCTCTTCAGAGATTGTATACAAAGCTACGTGTTTCAAATAAAAATGAAACTCTTCTGGCTGCACGTTATTGCAATATACACTCTTTGTTTAAGGCAAAGTCTGCAGTTTGAGTTCTTACAGGAATTTTTCCCCTCTAAAATATTTGTTCAGTCAACAGCCATTCTCTCACAGCTATCTCAAAGGCATTCAGTCAAATACTTCAAGTTCCAGTAGGAAATTACTCCTCTTTTCTAATGCCAGATGAATCATTAATGGGAACAGTCTCAGATTTTCTTGCAATAACAAGAAGCAGATAAAAACATAAGTTGAATGCATTTCCAAAGTCCTTGTTTACCTATAATTAGAACACAGGGTAAATCTTTTATTTCAGGAATGTATAGTTAATTGCAATTCAGAGAATGTTTAATTTTGTATTGATTAAGCAGTATTGTAACTGATTGGAATCCTTTTTAAATCTGTAATATAGCATTCCAATATATTAAAGAAGGAAAAATGATCCAGCACACTTTATTTACATTAAGTGGATTTGAAAAATAATTCAATTTTTACTGAAAGGAACTCTGAAAAAGTTACATATTATTTTGTATGAAGTGNTAGATGATCGGGAGACAGATGAAGGGTCTTCAGGCCAACTCTTACAAGTGCAAAATACTTTCTGAAAGAAATCTGAAAGAAAATTCTTACCCAGAGATTACAGATTTTTTTAGGGGAAATAAACCCCCCATACTTCATCCCAAGCTTCAAGGGAAAGAAAAATCTCTAGAAAATATTTAGTATTATATTTATATAGTAATAACAATGTTTCAGTCTGAAATGTCTTTTCAAGAGTAACACTTTTCTTCAGACCAGTCATTTGATGTTGAAATAGTGATAAGGATACATGTTGTCATAGTTTTGAATTAGAAAATATTACAGTGTCTCCTGACAAAATTTGTTGAATAATTTATAGAAAACCTTTTTTTTTCTGATAACCTTGCACAAATATACGACAATAGGGCAGCCTAATCAGATATAAACTGTTCATATCCAAAGCTTTCTAAAAAACAAGGTTTCCGTCTCAAGGTTTTTTGGTTTTGTTTGAGTTTTCGGGTTTTTTCCCCAGATTTGATTTGCAACCAAAATGAAAAAAATTAATTAGTTTATCTATTTTCTTAGAGTGTTTCATTGTAAGAAAATGAATCATTCATACTTGTGTTTCTTTTCTGGGTTACATATATTTTTTGTTAACTAACCAGCACTTGAAGATCTTTTTTTAGGGCACGTAATTCTCCCTCAATAGTTATGAAGTCTGAAGGGCAAACAGGAATGTTTAATACTTAAAAAGAAAAATCATTCTAGTGACTTTAGTGGAATATATATACATATATTTTAGCTGTTTCTGTGTAGTAACAAGAATCTTATTAACCCCATCCACAGTACTAAAACTTATTTAAGAAATCTTTCTGTAGTTTTCTAAGTTTTGTGGGTATCATCTGTACAAAATTAGGAAAACTTGTAGCGGAAAAGTCTTTAATTTTGGTTGAAAGGTATATATTATCCACTTACTGATATACTTAGCAGCATGTGAATACAACTTGATTTTAAAGCCTCTTTCTGTTTGCTTGCGGGGGGAGGGGGGACTTGTTTATTCTTCTTGGGTTTGGTTTTTCGGGTTTTTTTAAGTTCTATCAGCATTCTTTCCTATGTTTCACATACAGAAGGAGGTAAGTCTAGCTGTCTCTGTAACAGTGTCCAGCTTCAGGAAATTCTTAAGAGAGGTGGTGGTCAATTATGCCAAGAAAGAACCCTGCAGCATAGCTTGCCAGCAGGATGTGGGGAAAGTGTTACTTTCTAAATAAAACCAATGGGTTTGTGGATATGGAGCACTCAGTAGCCTGGATATGCACCATCTGCCTACCACATCTTTGTGCCCCAATTTTCACTAGGAAGCAATGAAAACATACAGAGAGCAATGAACTCCCATAAATCTCCTGGGATGGGTGACTGCAGGGCTCCAGACTTCACCCAGAAGCAGACCTATTCCTTGCTCATACACAGGAAGCTGGTCTCCAGATAGATATTTGGCTGTCCCTGTGAAGTGAAATCAGGAGACTATGGATGCCGGTAAGAAATGTTAACACTTTAAAGTGATTCTTTCCCCTTCTTGCTTGTTGGCAGTACTCTGAAAATGTTAGTTTTCATAAAAGAATGACATCAGATGCTATTGGTTCTTGACTGTTCAAAACTAGTAAAAAACTTACAAGTATGGATCACAGCTAAGTGCTGAGTAGTAAAAACAGAGTGCTTTATCTTCTAATCATCTTCGAAAGATTTAGTGTCTGTGAATACTGATCATCACTACAGAATAAACCAGAAAGACTGTCTTAGTGAAGTCTGATCAGCAACAGTGGATGCCTGTGCTCAAAGAGCCTAGCCTAATATGAGAGTCAATATGTTCGGGCTTACTGCCAGCATGTTTCTTAGACTAAAGGAATCAACTGTTCTGTCACATGCTTTCATTAAGTATTTTTGGGAGTTAATTCCCCAACAATTACTTAATACATTTAATTATATCTTAGGAAAAATGACTGAGTGTTGAGGAATTTGTTCTAATTTGAGCAGAATTGTTCAGAAGGAAAGTGAGGTGCATTAGACTTAGCTGCTGTGAAAGGTAAGCACATTTCCTCATTCCCTTAATTAAAACTTTTGTAGGTCTCACAGGATAAATAGTGTAAAAACATTGGGATATCAAAATAAATGTGTAAAATCTCACCTTTCCCTTTGTTCTTCCATAGTAAAATATTACCTGTGTCACATATGTTTGCCCTGTTTGCCCAGAAAGTTGTTTTATGTAGGTCACCTCCATCCCTGATCCTTTTCTAATCGCTGTCTGTCTTGTGTGCTATTGATAATAATTTTCAAACTCAGTTGCCTATATTTCCCCCCAGCTTCTCCTTGAAAGAGAAAAAATTGAGGCTGTTTAATCAAGTTAGACACCAAGTAATTTTAAGCCTCATCCTAATTAGCTCAATGAAGGTTAAACCATATGACAATATAGACAAAGTTTAATAATTACATACTTCATTTAGGGAAAAAAGTGCTCATAGTGGTGAAATTACTAAGACTTTTATATTCTTCTTCCTTGATATTATCCCTATTTCACTCAAACTGAATATATCAGCAGCTGGAGAAAAGTGGAAAAATAGCTTCCATAGGTTAATATAATTAGCTATCTAGGGCCATGCAGAGTGGTCAGAATAAAAACCACCAACCCCCAAGCACCAGCAAAAGGTCATGCGACAATATCTACCAAAGCAACTACGATATTCACACATAAAACCAGAACAAATGGGATGAAACCAAACACTTCTTGACAGATTTTATGTCAGTTAGATAAATCTGGTATAAATCACTTAATTTCTGTAAAAATATTTCTGATTTACGAAGGTACAAATGAATCAAGATTAAGACCCTAGAAGCAGCATTTCACAATGCTCCGTTGCAAAGTGTCTTTAAACCATCTCGTTCTTGTGGTTCTGGAGAAGCAGTAAAATAAAACAGAATAAAGAGCACAAGTAATTTGTTATCTTTTTAAGTCATTTCAGTAAAGGCCAAATTCCAATTGCCTGTAATAATTAAGTAGCTTCAGCACTAAGGGGTTTTAACCTTCAGCAAGGGAATCTTTCTATGACTTCCAGCAAAGGTCAACTTTCTATTGACCAGTTATCGATTAGGTGTTCTGTGTACTTGCAATGTGAGATTGCTAACAATGCAGTGATTTATGGGATTTTTGAATACATCTTTGTTGTTCAGGAATAAAAACCAGCAATGGAAATATATTTTTATCTCCTCATACTAGAAGGATTTTAGATACTAATTCAGATATAATTTTTCTAAGTCCTAATATAAATTTAATTGGATCGAAAACTATTCCTGAAACTTTTTCTCATTTTAAACAAATTTTACTTTCTTTTCAGCTACAAATAATGGCGTTCAAATTTATTCAAAACACATGAGAAAAATGGATTTTAACATGTAAGTGTAGGAATGGACCAAAATGAAGTTATTACCTCCACTTACAAAAAACAAACAAAAAACCCCAAAAAACCCAGAAGTTCTCAAGCTTTGTTAAAGAAATGGGAAAATCTGTGGTCATGGACAAACTATTTTTATCCAAAATTATAAAAGCCTAAATATTCTTAAACTATTTTCACTGATATTGGAAAGTGATTTTATTTTGTAATAAAATAATATTATAATATATTAACTATACCCTTTTATGTCACTTTCTCTCTGTTTTTAAAATTTACAAAAAGAGCAATCTTTTAAATATCCTTAATGCTCCTCAGCTGTCTCTGACTGCTTAATTTGACCACACCCTTATGGATACATAATACTTTACACTGCATAAAATACTCTTCTTATTCTATGTCTGTCAATAGGTTGAAAATAATTCCTGAAACTAATTCCTTCTTCGCAAATAGGCATCTGGCACAATGAAATAATCACTGTAATGTAGGATCAGTATTAGTTTCTAATAAGGACTGCAATAAAATTACTTCCATTATAGACATTCACTTCTACAATCAGCAGGTGATATTCAGTTCTGAGCCTGATATACTACAACTGTCACCAAAAGGCACTTTTAATCATTAGGTGAATGAACTTTTAATCAGGTAGCTGCATATAATCACCTTTTGAATACACACACACTATAGAGTACTACATGATTTTAGAGAAGCAGATACCAGCATTAAATGAGTTCAGAAACCTAACCTCTCAGCTCAATTGATTTTAATCTGGCACAAGTATAGATTCTATTAGCCTTATGTGTGACAAATAGTATCTTTCCTCTGTGAAAACACATTTAGTAAGAAAAGCATTAAATGGTATTTGAATAGCAAAACTTAATCCATAGTATATAATTGGAAACAGCTCATTTGAGTTTTTGCTCTGCTTAAAAAAAAATAAAGTCATTTAACTACACAGATTGAGTATTAGTCTTTACTTGACGTGAGAACATCATACTGTTTTTTTCTGACTACAAGTTGGGGCTCACAGTTAATACTTTCATCTGACAGCTGCTATTTGAAAGATTTGTCTGTGGTAATGTCTCCATTTCCTTTGGAAGTCACAGGATACCTGACCAGAGTGCTACTATTTCTATTAGGGAGGAGAAACTAGTTTTGAGTCAGTCAACAAGTGTTGTAAGGGGTTTTCTACCACTGTTGTGGTTTAAGCCCAGCTGCCAACTTAGCACCACTAAGCAGCACTAAGCACCAACTAAGCAACAGCTGCTTCTTCTCCATGCCCCGGCCCCCACCTCCCACGGTGGAACGGGGAGAAGAATCAAAAGTAAAACTTGTAGGTTGAGGTGAGAACATTTTAATAAAAGAAAAAAAGATGACAATAATAATAATAATAGAAACCCAAACTAAACCAAGTGTTGCATAATACAATTGTTCAATACCTGCTGGCCCACACCAGACCCCATCCCTGAACTCCAATTGGACCCCCCTTCCAGGTAACTTCCCCAGCTTATATATTGGGCATGATCCATGCTGTGGAATATCCCTTTAGCTAGTTTGAGTAACCCATCCTGGCTCCCTCTCAACTTTTTGTGGTCCCTCACTGGCAGAGCATGAGATACAAAAAAGTCTTTTATGTAGGATAAATACTCTTTAGCACCCACTAAACATAAGTGTGTTATCAACATTGTTCTCATACTTAATCCAAAATACAGCACTGTACCAGCTACTGAAAGGAAATTAACTCTATATCAGATAAAACTATGACAATTGTAATTCCCTATGGGCAGTTGTGGATCATTTCTGCTATATAGAAGATCAGTCCGTATTTTTAAATTGCATGTGCAGGTGTTACTCATTAAACATTACATTAGGGAAAATGATTGACTTATTGAAAAATACCTGCAAGGAGGACACAGCATGTTTCAATGTGAAGTGTAGCACTTCTTAAAAATTCTTGATAACTTGACAAGTCCTAAAATTAAGCAGCAATAAAACTAGAAGAAAAGTGATCTCTTGTGGAAGAATAAACCTGTCTCTGACATCTGTTTATAGTAGTTATTTTCTTTCTTTACCCTGACTGAGCTAATGTGCTCCTCCCATTTTGTACCACATAGATCCTTCCAACTTTGAAGGTGCTTCTAGGGGAATAAGCCACTTGCAAAATATTGGTGGAAATAATTAGGGCAGAGCAGAAGCCTTTTCTTTTATTTTTTTTTCCTGAGGTACTCAGGATCTGTTTATATTTTTAAACCTATGATACACAAGATTCCTTCATCCTGTCCCCATGATCATCTATATCAGACAATTTTTAGTGCACTTGCTGTGTCTTCTAGAGTAAGACAATTTATTCCTTTAAAATTAATCCTAATAAAATTCTGGGAAACAGTTATTTTAGACACCTCTCTTAATAGGCAGCATGAATTACACTGTGCTGTGTTTATCTCCCTTTTGATTAACATTACTCTAAAGTTATCACACTTATTTTATTGCATTTTGCATTGTCACAGTCTACTGTTTTTGCTGTAGAAAACTCCACTCCTCTATGCTGCAGCACAGACCTCTCGTTACGACAGACACTTTAGGTGGTCCTTGGTGAGCTGACCATACTTCAGTTATGACGTGGCATTGTCTACAAGCTTTTACTGTGCCAAGTTAGTGCCTCTTTATCAGCTAAGCTGGATGTGCTTAGCTGTCTTTTTGGGACTAAAACTTAATTATTTTGACTATTGAGGCTTTTGATTTGTATGATAGGTTTACATAGAAACTAAATATCTGTGTACAAACATGTAGACGTATCTCTCCATACATTTATATGTGCTTGTGTATATGTATATGCATTACCAAATATTTTCTACAGGAAAGCTTCTGCTCTAAATTATTGCTGTTAAATGAATGTCCTGCTGTTCTAAATGAAATTAAATTGAAGGTGTTATTGATTTGCTGTTACAGATGTTTGGGTCACTACAGATGTTTGCTCTTGGCTATTTACTAGCTGTGTGTAACACCACTGAAAAAATCAGCATCAAAGAGGGCTTTATTACGTCAATGGCAATTTCACGAGATGTTTACACTTGTTTACAAGTTTAAAATAGATTAAGAATAGTAAAGAAACTTTCAGAAGAGTTAACATTGCATTGTGATTTTCAAAAATCTGGCTGAGCACAGGTTTAGTCTGTTCTTACAAGAAAAGCAGTCCCCCTCAAGATTTAGATCTCAAAACAGGGAAGAAAACTGTAACTGTTGAGGCCTGTCATGCACTATATGTGTGCTTCAAAGAATATTTTAACAGCTAAAACTGTATGTTTACAGAGAACATAAATAACCACAGGATATCCATTGTGGGAAGCTCTCATTATTCAGTCCTATTAAATGTCAAAGTATCTGAGAAAATTAAATAAAAAGGCCTACTGATATGAACAGATAAACTGCAAGCCTTGTAAAATATATGAAATGGAACTCAGGCCAGAGCTAAGTGAAGAATTGTATATAATATAAAGCACATTGCCATAAATCTTTTCAAGTTACTTACATCATAAAGAATTTACTTACTTCTGACTACTTGTTGCTCACTTCTGAATATTTCTTCATCTTTCCAATTCTTTGAAGTAGTATTGAGAAACAATAGAAAATGAACCATGAAGGTTGTGAGACCCAGGGGGAATGATGCAAGTAAAAGAGCAGCAAAAGAAATAACAGCAGTGATATAATAACAACAGAACTCTTTGCCTTCTGCTATAGATTTATATATCTTGTGCTTTTTTATTCACTCAGAACACAGAATATTCTCATTTTAGGTCTTGGTTTAATAAATTGATCGCTCACTTTCCTTTCCTATTGATGCACCAAATATACCTAGCAATGTAATAAATTTTAGCCATAATCAATTGCAGCTATTTTGAGACATAAAACTGAAAAAAAAATAACATTTATTTCCAAACCACTGTTCAATAGTAAATGGATGTGATATGTATGTAAATAAATAAATGGATTTTTTGTTTTCTTTGGTGAAACAGGAGTCATTTTCATATTACTTCCAAACTGAAATGAACTACCATGGCCTTGATTTATCAGCAGTTAGATTTCCTAATAAATTGTCCCAGTCATCATCTATTTCTTTAGCCCTAGGAGCATTTTTATGAACTGATAAAACAAGCTTTCTCACTTTTATCTTTGTCTTAGATATAAAATGTATTGTGTGACAATTTGAACAACATTGTCACATCTGATAAGCTTAAAACGGCAGAATTAGTATCATCTATTCAAAGCAATAATTGGCATATCCAGTCTTTCAAGAATAGTGTGTAGTACAGGATACATGCAAATTTTCTGGGTTTGTTTCTCTGATGCATGGTTAGACAGATGGACTTTACATTCAGTTATTGATTTGGTTTTGAGAAGTACCACAGTGTCGATTTGCTAAGCACAAAATTTAAGGTTTCTTATGAAGAATGAAGAACTTAAAAGGATTTAAAAAATTAATGCATATACTATATTTAAATATACATTTTTTTCTGATAAATATAAAAATCTATAATCTGCATTGCAGATAATCCCAACAATTCAGCCATTCACTGAGACAATCAGATCTGGAACAGGCCTGTTCAACAGCGGAGCTGGGGATAATATCTCCTGGATATTGCAGAGGCTCCCACAAAGGCAGCTCTAGGGAGTCCTGTGGACAGGAAGGGCAAATAGAGCAAGTCATGGCAGCCAGAGGCTCCCACAAAGGCAGCTCTAGGGAGTCCTGTGGACAGGAAGGGCAAATAGAGCAGTCAGGGCAGCCATAGTTTTCACTTGAAAACTTGAACTGCATGAGGTTTGCCCAGGCCCACTGCTTGATCCTGTCACGGCCCCTCTGATTGACACCTTCTGTCTCAGGAATCAACTGCTCCACTCACCTTGGTGTCGCTGGCAAACGTGCTGAGGGTGCACTCAGTCCCTGTCCATGTCATTGGTGAATATATTAACTACTATAGGTTCCAGTATGGACCCTTAAGAGTCACCATTTGTTACTGGTTTCCACTTGGACATTGAGCCTTTGACTATAATTCCTTGGATATGGCCATGCAGCCAATATCCTGTTTGTTTATTAGTCCATCCCGGAAATCCAAATCTCTCCAATTTAGCAGCAAGAGTTTAGTAGGAGACTATAATTACTTTTTTTATCTAATTCAGATAACAATAATGTTGATTTTGCTTTCTCATGGTTACTTCCTTTTTTACCCCCCCCAAAAAAAAAAAAAAATTCCTAAGACCTTTCTTCACAGTTTTGTTCTGAGTAGGTTATTTACCTGAACTACTGACCCTTTTTTATTCAGTTGGATGACCCACCCCACAAGATACAGGACTGTGTATCAGGAGTACACTAATACTTTTAAAATAGCTGATGATTATTTTAAAGGTCTCTTACCACATTTTCTCCTTCATAAAAATGAAACTGAAGACTAATGTGAAAAAATGTGAAAACCACTTTGTATTTGTGGTTATTTTGTTCTAGCAGCTCAAGGCACTTTTTAAAGAAATGACAATGTTTTGTTTGTCTTTTGTTGATATTTAAGTAATAAAAAGCAAAATTAATATGATTCAACCCTATTAAACAATCTGACATGTTCCGGTTTTCATCCTCCAACAAATTTTAGATCATATAAACCAAAGGAAACATTATTTGTATGTATTTTGCAACTGACTGTAAAACAATACTATACCTAAGTAGGTAGCAACTCTACGGAATTACATAATATTAGTTTTTCTGATAGTGAAAGACTTCAGTAGGCTATAGATTTCAGATATTTTTAATTCCTTAGTGGCTGATTTGGCTATCTGAGGAAAATGTAAACATTTTTGCTAGTGTTGATGTCTCATGAAGTGGAACTACAAGTAATATTTTGTTTTATGATGTGAACCAATTTGAAAAACTTCCATATAATAAAGAAGTGTAGCAAAACAGAGATGCTTTGTCCTGAAAAAATTCAGTCAAGTCTGAAGGATGCAGAGAAACATTCTTCTGAGAGGTGAAAGCTACTGAAATAGAAAAAGAGAATATTAAATGTTTGATTATTTTGCAGAGGGGTTTAATCTGATTTATGTTTGTTACTGCTTCCAGTAATTGTAAATTTGTGTTTTAATGACTATAATTAATAACTGAGCTCATGTTTTTCCAAACATACATGAATTTTTGGTCAGTATCACACTAATTTACTATATGCCCTCTGTCTGCAGAAAGATTTATAATATTTCATTACACCTATGAAGAAAATGCTGATTAAGTCCTCCCAAAGGGGACAAGTTTCATTTACAAGGAATTATGTGACATATAACAAAGGAATAAAATAGCTGTTCTAAAATGAAGCCCGAGATTGTATGGCAGACAGAAGGTCACTACCCCAATGGGTACGTAGAGCAAAAAAAAGAAAATAAGAGGAATAAGTACCAAAAAATTTCTTTTTGGAATAATAACCTTATTTGTCCCTCAACTCCTGCTCAAAATTTCCACAGATTTGTTCTGAAATGCCTAAACTCCACACTTATTAAAAGAAAAATTAAATGAAATGCTGAAGAAGAATTTCTGTGTTATTAGTATAACAGAAAAATAAAGTAGTAAATTTTGTTGTGGAAAAAGTCATCCAGAAAAAAACATTTGACTTGAATAAAACATCACCAAAAAAGTCTGTTGCATCATTAAGGGTATTAATTAATTAATATATTATGAACAATGAATAAATTAAAAATTAAAAATCCTCAGAGTAATGAAACAAAAAACAGTGTTAGAGGTCAGGTAGCAAAAACCAGATACCGATACTGGTGGTTTAGAAAGAAATTATTAAAATAGAAAGCAATTTTTTTTCAAATAGTCCCCACAACATATAGTCATATATCATTGTACATGGGAAAGATAGAGTGTAGGAGTTCATGGACGTGGGCAGCATCAAAAAAACCTGAAAAACATTATTATAAATGCATACTAAAGATAATGAGGTATAGTATGTGTCTTAGGAGTAAAATGGAGCAGAGAATGACAAGGCGAGTAAGGTTTTCTCCTTGCAAATATATTTCTATCATTTCCAAACAATAATATGAATTCCCATAGATTCCAACTAGCTTAAATAGAAAAGGAAAAAAAAGGCTCTGATAATTAATTTAAGAAAACCAGAAAGTATATACTGTCTTAATGTTAGAGGAAGAGTCTATATTTCTAATCCTAGAAAACAAGAATATGTATTTTCCCAGTGACTTCTTCCCTTGCCCCAAACCAGCTATTCCAGATAATTAGTGCACAGAGTAATTGATGACTGTAAATGTTTATAGCCAGGGAAGTAAACAAGCAATTAGTGATACCACAGGTGTGAAAGGAAGTTAAGTGAACTTACAGGGGAGCTATGCTGGAGGTATACAGTCTATGTTTGCTTTAAAATATAACAATGTATTTAGGGAGATCTAGAAGCAAAACCAAACACGCGTGCACGAAAAAACCCAAACAAGCAAATAACCAAGGGAAGGCTGAATGAGTCAGGAAGGAATTTGGATTTAAGATTGTCTGAATAAGGCAGTGCCCTTCAGGAAACCATCTTAGGTCTGACACACAGCAATATAAATAAAATCAAGGGTGAAGGCTGTCGCAGAAACTTAGTCTTGGTTATGCTGATATTTCAGATGCACAAAGACATCAACCATTGATGAAAGTTAACTTATCAAGCCTCTTCCTCCCTAAAAGAGGTGTGGTGTACTTTCATACAGACAATTACTATTCTAAGACAAGAGTCAGGAGTGAATTTTCTGTTCCTTCCTTCTGTCCACAAGACAGGACATCTAGTGTCTTTCTGGAGGCACAGAAACTGCCTTTTCAAAAATAACAAAATGAGTGTATTTTTATTGCCCTGCAGGAAATAATGGGTTAGATCTAGATGGCAATCACAGGTAGGTAGAGCTTCCTAGAAATCTAGTAGGTTTGGTTCCTTATTGTGTGGAAGGATTAGATAAGATCCCTCTACTTTCATAAAATTTGTAATCTTTTGTTTAATATTATCACTGACAAAATATCTGTAAAGTAGAGCCTTCACACATATCAAGAGTCTCACAGATACATGCCAGAGAAATTGCTAAACGACCTATCTTGGTATTAAGCTTGACATAGAAAAGGATATTTTTTAATTTCATAAAGCTAATTCTTGAGTTTTAATTAAATACTTTTAACGTGTAATTAATTTAGCTAGTTTATATAAAACACTGAAGAAAACAAACAAAATGTAGTGCACACAAAGCTGTACAATTTACTCTGGCACAAAGATCATTGTGGTTTATTCATTACTGGAAACAAAAGTGGTTTTCTATCTCCATTTTCCTCTAAGAGAAGAGATTTAGAGAATTACTTTGAGGGGGGAAGGAAGGAAGGAAGGAAGGAAGGAAGGAAGGAAGGAAGGAAGGAAGGAAGGAAGGAAGGAAGGCTTCTTTCTAAATAGTTAACATGCATTTATTATTTATTTAAGGCACTATTCAGATGAACAGTGTTCTATGAAATGTATACAGCCATTTCATACAAAAGAGAATATTCATTTGGATATATATATTTCCAAATGCATCTGTTTTGTTTTGCAAAGATTCTGCATATATATACAGAATATAAAAGCTAAATCCCAAGGCATCATTCTCAAAATATTCAATTGAATCAATATCTTCAGTACGCTGCTTCAATCGTGAGATAGTAAACTAAAAGCAATTGTCTATACTAACTTTAAACTTTGTTTCTCTAACTTTTTTATTACAAGAGAAAACTAAGAAAGTTAAATGGGTTTTAACACTATAATGAAATTCTCATTAAGTATTTTCTGTAACTATTTATTAAACTGTTATAAGAAAAAATATATTAGACATAATTTTATGCCTTCAGGCTAATCACATTCCAATTAAAATTAAGCATTTAGAAGACATTTAATCTCTACAAGTACTTTATGAGCAGCTTATGTTGCAATATATGCTTCACCATTCTGGTCCTGGTAGAATTACTTTACTTCAAATGCCCCAGAGGTAGCCTGAGGCAAAACCTTTTGCTTATCCCTCCACTGTTATAATCCTTTTCCTGTATATGACCTACTGTGAGCTAGTTAAATGTATCTGGCTCCAGTTATTTCAGTTGCTTGTTCACACATCTTTGAGCAATACTGCTTTATTGTCAAGTCCAGCTAAATTAAGCTTTATATGGGGAAGATTCATTAGTCTTCATTATTTTATTAGGTAAATGATTGACTGCATTAAGAGCCTAGAATGAAACTTTTTGGTTGTAGTACTTGAAGAAAGGAAAAGTGGAACAGCTGTTATAAACAGCCATGCCAGATTTAGTGCAATGAAATAAAAATCTAGACAGAGAGGGGGAGGAAATAAGGTCACTTTCTCCTCTAGTACGAGATACATTATGTAGTAAATAATCTGTTTAACTGAATGTGGAATTAGGGAAATTATAAGATAGAAACTTTCTAGATAATTTCTAGCTTGTCTTTCTGAAGTAGTCAGCAAAACCAAATAAACTGAGAAGAAAGTATAGTAATCAAACAGCAAACCATTCTCTAGAATGCTAAGATGTGAAAAAGGAATTAACTTGAAAATTATTAGAACAATTATGACAGAACACATTTAAACATAACACTACAAAAATGTAGTGTTATGCAGAAATACAAAAATATCCTTCGTTATTATTATACTCATAGAAAATCGATATGAATCCTCACATTTAGAATATATACAAAAATATGCTATAAAACTTTTTGTTCTTTTTACCTACTTCATCAGCTATGACTCAATAATAAAACACAAGTGTACTTAAAGTCAATAAATATTTTTTTTTCAATTTTATTGTATTTTTTCAACCAAATAAAATTCACTGAAAGCACCAAATATTTAATTGTAACTAGTGCCTAATGTTCATTTGTTACTTTTTTCTTATATGAAGTTACCATGATCACAAAATTCTGGTGAAATTAAATTAGAACATACATTCCATGCCCTCTGCATTTTTAGTCTAACATTTTATCAATTAAAAAAATCTTAATAACTTCTGTAGCTTTTCTTAAAAAGTTCCAGGAATGAATATTCAGCAGCCTAAGTGATTTGGTTTTGTGCCACTAAAATTCTTACCCTTACTTTGCTATTCCTTACCTTTAATCTAAATGTCCCTCACCATTACATATGCCCAGTACTCCTTGCCCTAACCTCATTGGATCTGAAGGAAATATCTTCTCTGTCACAAAGATTTACAATTTTGTAAGTTAGAAGTCTCCTTAAATAGATAGAATTAACCCAGCTCTTTCAGTCTTTCCTCATTATCTAGATACTGAAATCTCAGATAATTTTTCTGCTCTTGATTTTGTCATTGCAGTCATAAGAAACATTACAATGCACTAGATAAAACATGCTGGAATTAGAAATAAAGTGTTCTTGATGACAAAGATGTTTCCTTCTCATGACATCAGCTGAATCTAAAGTGTAAGGATTTTGCTAAAGTCAGAGTACTAAGTAGCAAATTTAACACATCTTGAACTGCTCTGTAGTACTGAGGCCAGCTGATACAGAAGAGTCTGTGATATCCGTATCAAACCTTCTTATGTGCAAAACAGTGCGGTCACACGCAAATTGAGTTTTGGGAATGGTCAGCCTGTGTCAGCTGCAGAAATTAGCACAGACATGCTTTAGGAGAGACATAATTGGCAGTGTCCACAACTATGTCACAGTAGCTCTGACAGGTTACCAGTTCAGATGATCCTCTCCCTGTAAACAGGAACATTTCCTATCATTGTTTAAGTTACTAGTACAAGCCTAGACTATCCTTAAGAAATTATACCAATCTTCATGAAAATAAGACATACCATTACGTCTTCTATTACTGTTATATATATAGTATGTGTATATTTAACTATATATGCATATAGATATGTATATTGTTATAACTATGTATAACATAATATTGCACCAAGAAAACAAACCACCAAGATCTTAGTCTATGTGAAAGACTGGTCCCAAAAAGACAGCTATGCTAATTACTCCTTGAAATTCCTAAGAAATTTCAGATAACATTTTGGCTTGTGTTTAATCACTTACTCAGTTGCCAGTGAACAAGAATCTGCTTGGGCTGAGAGTTTCTCTTGCTTGACTCACATAATTTTTTTGGTTTTCCTTTGGAGCATCTGCAGTTAGAAAGGATATGTTGATTAGTGTGCTGTGACAGTGTGATAGCGAAAAAAATAGATGTGTTTTTCTCATATTCTCAGGGCTAGAGAGTAAATTGATTTTATATCAGGTAACAAATTTTTCCTAATTTGTATTCCTAGGATCTATTCTTCCTTCTGTTAAGATGAAGCAGAGACATCTACAGATCCTGAAGTCCCTGATGTTTCAGAGGGCAAAACATTGCTTTGGATCTAATCTTTAGCATTGCCTGTTTTTTCCTAGATTATTGGTTCTCATGTACTAAAAATCCTAAGTACCATGGGGATATTATTTAGTAACTGTCTGTATGGGAAACAGAGCAAGAACATGTGAGTATGTGGACCCTTGTAAAGTTCAATTTCATCAATGGGACTTTTACATGTCTTGCTAATCCCTCTTGGGTCCATGTTTCTACATATGCTGCTTTTTTCTGAAACTTGATAAGACTTCATGAAATATCTATTGGGATATCTCAGTCTCACAGGTAAGGACAGGTATTTATTCTTTTCTTCTCTATTTTTCCAGTTTCATCAGCTAGAGTCCTGTAAAAGACAGGACTTACGCAGATTTACTTCTAGGATGTCTATGCTGACAGAGTGCAAGTGCGACATCAAAAAAAAAGCAAAAAGAAAATAAACAGGGGTATAGGGATCCTCCAGAACTCAGGTATGTTGTCCAACTATATAGGGCCAATTAATTTTCTGGATCAAATCTCTTAAATATCAATAGTGTGCTTGTTCCTTTTATGTAGGAAAATATTCACCATACATTTTCCACACTTACTTTTGCTTGACTCCAAGTTAGAAGTCCTATACCTGAAGCAAAAAAAAAAAACCAAAGTTTTTCCCAGCAGCACCATATATTTATATAGAAAACGCTGAAATAAATTTAATAAAAATAGTTTTATCATGGGATTGTTTCTCCTGCTGGGAAATAATGTTGTCAAAATAAACACATGGGTTACTTTAAATCCTCTTGTTATGATTTGTAATATGTGACCAACTACCTTTTAAAAATTCCACCAGAGCATCTGTTCCTAAAACTCTATATTCTAATCTTTTATTTTTTTACAGACAAGGTAGATATTTGGGGCATTGATAAAATAGATAAAATAGAAATTACTAAACTAGGCCTTTCTAAAATAGACAGGTGATATTTTCCACAGCTTCTTTCACAGGCAATTTTTAATAAGTAACTTGCAATGTCAGAGAGTCTGTTTCTACTCTATTTTAATAACTACAGTCACCTGACACTTATCAATTGAATATTATCTGGTTACAATAGGTCAGCTAATTATCCTGATCATTAACCTTTAAGAGTACAGAGGCTATGATAATCAATGCCACCCTTGGTGTGTGCCACATCATCTAATGAGTCTGTGTCAGAAAACGAACTCTTTCACCTCCCAATGGTGCAGTTTTTCATCATTAACTTTCTTAGTCATTTGGTTTCTTAAAAGAATATGAGAAAAACTGGCACCTGGCATGAATCAGCTTATTAAAAGGAATGCATAAAATAAAATTGGTTACTGACGATGGAATAAAGGAAGCAATATTTCCAAAATGCTGTATGAATCATGGTACAATTTGAAAGCATCAGGAAGTTTCAATAGTCAGAAATGTGGCAGAAAATAGTGATCAGTTAAATATTGTCCCAGTTGGAGACAAATTTGGAGGAAATACCTGAAATGAACATATCCTCTAATAGATGGCAGATTTCCGCAGCCCCTCCCCCACCAGGTTCGGAAAGAAATTCCTCAGAGGAAAGTGAAAAAGAATCTGTTTATTTAACAAGCAGGGTGTACACAGGCATGAGAGAACAAATAATGTTAAATAACAAAAGCTCTCACGGTGGATAAAACCTGAGTCCTTTCTGTAGGTGTGGCTCTGCTCTCTCTCTGGAGTTGAGGTTCGGTGTGGGCCCCCCTGGGCCACAGTGCAAGGCCTCCTGGTGATGTTCTGCTGTTGCTGAACAGTTCAGAAGAGAAGAAGCAGAGGTCAAAGACCCAGGGAAAAAAACTTTCTTGCCTCAGCTAGCAGACTAGCTAAAAAGCAAAGAAGTTTAACTCTCCGTCTCCCTCCTGAGAAAACAGAGCCGAAAACCAGCTATAAGAAGGAAGGTGCTTCCTCGGCTCTGCAGCTGTGAGAGCACAGGAGAGTATGTGTGTCCTTGAACACAAAACATGCTGAAGAATTCGCCTGGCTTCTCTCGCCCCTCTCCTGGACCCAGTTTAAAGACACAGAAAGGCACAGGATTCATGTCTGTCATAGAGCAGGCGATAGGGGATACAGCATCATAAAGTCACCCCAGACATTGGAAAGGAAAAATTTTCCATATCTAAATAGTTTATAGTTAAATGGAAGACACTGTCATAAACAGAATTGAGAGTAGCAATTTAGGAGATGCAATTAATTTACCCCAGCAAATTTTTAAGCACATTTTTTGTTTCAGTTTCATGTAAGTCATAAGATAATATTCTCCTTCACCTGAAGAATATATAACATGAGAGCATGCAAAATAATGAAGGGCAAGTTGTGCATATGCATCTGACTTAGTAAATGGCTAGAATTAAGCATGTAGTATCAGGTCATTATCTAATAATCAAAGGAGTGATAGAGAAAGGCTTATCCAAGACACTGTTCATCCTCTGTGTTTTACAGTCAGGAGAATCACTCTCAGGAAATACATATTTCTTTCAAGTGTCTTTTCATTTAACTCAACTCTTAATGTCAATGCCTGTTTTTCAAAGGGCTTAAACCAGGAATGTGAATCCCAGCTACACATGAAATGATGGCTACTGCCAGTGAACTGAAACCTGAGCAAGGGACATTTTTTCAACACTTTTCATAGTGTCAGAGTCCTAAAATATTTTTTTGATGTTGTGGACTGATAATTTTCTTTTAGTAGGCACAGTATCAGAATTGTGATCCTGAAAAATATGTACATAAGGCCAAGTAGTGGACATTGCAACTTCCAGGGAAAGGCATGGGCTACTGTGCTGTCCTTCCTGTTTCTCGACCAAAAGCCATATTACATCAGTGTTGACATGGAGTCCAAGACAGCATCTGAAGATCTGTCTACCTTCTGAACTCGTACTATGATCATGACACCACCCTCAAAAGTGATGCAATTCTGTCTATGAAAAAACACTTCTTACCAGAGAATTCTCTTGCAGTGAAGACTGAAAGATTAGGAATGATGTTACTTCTCAGACAAGGAATGAATATAACAAAATATTTTATTTGGAAACCAGTGAGGATAAAGGAGTTTTCATCAGTCTGAATCTCAGCATGGTTTGCTTAGGAGGCAGGAATCACAGTGCATTGGTTCCTGAGCAGTTGTATGAGTAAGAAGAGTCTGGAACAATGTTAAAGCAACTGTGACTGATTACAGTAGAAGCTCACCTTGATCTCTGCCTGGACCCTTGATTCCTCTTACCCCCTAATGCTGTACCACAAAATTTCACATTCCAGTAACTTTCCAACAACAGCTTTAGTTTAAATAATGAAGCATCAGTGGCAGGAGGATACTTCTAGAATCAGTAATCATTTTATACATGATATATAAACAGAAGTTAAGTAGTAAGTTTCTTAGCGTCTTCTTTTGGTCTTGTTCTGAGCACATGAGTTACGGCCCTTAATCTTGATTCATGACTCCTCATTTGCCACTCTTGATTTCTGGTATATGAGCTATATGAGATGTAGGACCTTGAAACAGATCTATCTTTTCATTATAGGAAAAGATATTTTTGACATCTTGCTCAATAATTTTAATGATACTATATTTTAGAAATATCATTGCAGTATAGGTAAAACACCTGAAAACAGAGAGACAAGGTAAAAATACATCCATTTTGATTAAAAATATAAATATAAAGACTTCTAGTTACTGTTTTGAAAAGCTAAATTATTTACAACTGAAATGTTTATTGTGTGAAATTAGTTAAATTGGCAAAATGTTATTAACTACTAGAAATGCAAATCAGCAAAGGACAGCAAATAAATCAGAAAATCGTCTGATGGAAACTTAGGCCTAGAGTTGTATTTAAAGATTGAATCATACATTAACAAACTGAACAAACAAGAACAAGCTGTGAAATACGTGGTTTTTACAGAAGAAGAAAGCTCCAGCAAACAAACAAAAAATATGGACTTGGGCCAAACTCCAAACACAGCTATTATGGGATTTTATTTAAATATATTTTAGGAGATTAACATGACAAAGGATAGTGCACAGCTTATGAAAAGATGTGTAAAAAGTATCACCATAGAAACTTGTTTGAGAAAATCAGGATCTCTCTTCAAACTCTGGCATAAATTTGTGTAATTCAACTTATGTGAATGCAGATCTTTGACAGAGAAACACTGAAAACTTCATTAGTATGGGGAAGAAAAGGAGAAAAATTTTAAGAATAAAATGAAGCTTTGCAGGAAACAATCTAGACTGTAAAATAGGTACCCATCTGTTATTTAAGATAAGAGAAACACTCCCACAATCTATTCAATAATGCAATTGTTAAGGAAAAAAAGTTATTTTCATGATCAGTAAAGCAAAATATTTTAAAGAATTCTTTTACAATCCTTAGGTGTGTACTAAGGAAACAGAAGGATGCTTTACTTTCCAGTTATTACCCCATGTCCATCAGAGCTGAAACATTTTGGTGAATTCAGAGATGCAGTTTTAGTTGTGACTTCAACTAAAAAGATATTTAAAGTTTTTAGACACAAAACAGAATGTAAGTGTTGGAGTTCTCTTTCAAAATATGCTTTGTTTTCTGCTCAGTTGTGTTTAAATTACAGTTCTTTGGCTCCCACCCTTCATATGAAAGCTGAAATTATATGCATCTCCCTAGAAGGGCTGTCAAAGGCTGTAAAGTTTGTATCCTGACTCTCTGCCTCTGGTAACTGTAATAAAAATGAGGTGAAACCAAGCATAAAAAAAATACTAGAAACAAATGGTCACCTTCCTTCAGCTTATTGGCAAATTCAGGGGGAACACGATTTTTCCCAGGAGGCAAAATGTGGAACTGACAATAATCATAGGGCTGAAATACTCCTTTTCCACATCTGCCTCAAATTAGATTAGCTTGTTTCAAGGTGAATTTCCTTTCACAAATTATTTCTTCTGAAAATCTTTATGTTTTTACTTTCTTACACCTATAGGTAAAATGATGAGTGATATATAAAAAAAAATTCTCTTCATCTTCATTTATTCATTGTTATACCACTTGATTAATTAATAAAAGGAGCCACAGTTTTTACTCAGACACATTTCACATTATTGTCTCAAGTCTCTTGCTTTCTACTTATTGATTAGACATTCATGTCACTGTTTCATTCTCTCAAAATTATTTCTTAAGTTTCAGCCTCTTCTCCTGCTTCAGTCCAAATTATATTTATCATATTTACACAGCACCTTCAGTCTAATTCAAAGTCTAGAAAGTGCATCTGTGTCTTATTCCTGACAAGGGCTGTATTTTTGACTTCCTCATCAGCTTCTTGAACCAAAACAACCAATATATACAGTTTTGCAGAATTGTGTGAGGCTTTCATGCTTATTTACCTGCTTGAAAGTCTAGGGATTTGCATTAATTACCCCCAGCTTTGATAAAACAGCCTTTTCCTGAATTTATGCATCTATAATGCTGTGCATCTCGGTGTTATGGTCTTTGAAGTTTCCATGCTTCCAAAGACTTTCATCTGTCACAAATGGAAATGAGCTTGTACTGATGGGGCCAGGTTGCAGTGGCATAACTCCATCAGTGGAAAATTTACTCCTTGATACTTGAAATATTAGCAACAATTATCTGTCATATAGATTTAATCACAGTATATCATAACTAATAAACTACAGAAGAGGCATGAATAGCTAAAATTGACTTCAAAATTGAAAAAGTAAGAATTCTTATATGATCTCTATGGTTTTCTATGTTTTGTCTGGAGAACAAATATAAAAATTTAAAAAAAGATATTTTTCTCATCAGCACAAAGTTTTTTGCGGGTATTGTAGGTATTGCTACAGCTTATAACAAGGTGTTTGAGGATCATTCATGAACGACTAGTAGATTAGAAGGTAGTTCAAACATAATGAAGCCCACGAATAGTGCAAAACAGGAATGTCAGAATTTAAAAAGCCTTGTGAAGCTAGGATCCTGCTGGCCAACTCAATCTAGTTGGTGCTCAACGAGTTCTAAAGACCCTCTTAAGAAACTCAGATATGAAATCTTTGAATATGTTATGCATCATATAAAATCATCAAAGACTTAATTAAGAGTCTCTGAATCTCAGATATGAATCTCTGAATTGATATGAATCTCAGATATGAATCTCCTCTCAATTAGTACATTAAGCCAATACATGGCTCAAATAATTCTTGATATCAGAGAGAGGGAAGGTGACTTTTATGATATGCTGTTAAAGAGAACTTTGTAGACCATTGTCGTATCTTGGTGCAGACAGTGAAAACAAATAATGTGTGTATGAATAAACCTGGTATACTGAAGAAAAACACAAGCCATTTTTGCATATGCCTCATAGATTCATTAGTCTTTGAAGAATCAATAAGATTGTGCATAAAGATCCATCCAAAAATCTTTCAGGAAGATCTCAAAACAATTGCTCTTAAAAAATAAAATTCTCATGAGCTGCTGTGGTTCCGCCCCAGGCAGCAGCTCAGCCCCATGCAACCACTAGGTTACTCCCCACAGTGGGTGGGGGAGAAATCGGAAATTTTAAAGTGTGAAAATTCATGAGATGAGATAGAGAGACTTTAATGGGTAAAGGAAAAGGTGTGCATACAAAGCAAGCAAAACAAGGAATTCTTTCACCATTTGCAATGGGCATGGAGGTGTTCATCCATCTCTGGGAAAGCCTGGCTCCATCATGCATAGTGGTGACTTAAGACAAGTGCCATAACTGAACACTCTTCCTCCTTATTCCTCATTTTTTATTGCCTCAGCTTTCATTACTGAGCATGACATTGTATGGTATGGGATATCCCTTTGGCCAGTGAGAATCAGCTGTCCCGCCTCTGTTCCCTCTCAAACTCTCATGCAACCCCACCCTGTTTGCTTTCAGGGCAGCCTGAGAAGTACTTGACAAACACTTCACACAAGATGCTGCATATGCACTTCTATGAAGAAAATTAGCTCTGTCCCAGTCAAAACCAGTACAGGAGCTGAGAGACATGGTCCTTCTGTGCCTTAGCAAACAAAGAATAAAGAAACAAGAATAAAACCAAATAGATATTAATTTTCAATGTAGTTCCAATGCTGGAACCCTACCACAATACCTGCCAAGACTCACGCTTAGTATATTCATCACAGATAGAAGAAAAAGGGTAAATATTGAGGGATAAAATTTGTACATGACGTCCAATTTCACACAAGGTTGTGATCACTGGCTTAAATCTGGCTGCTGAAGTGAAGGAATTTTCATAATGCAGAATGACAACAAAGTAAAGGAAATTCAGTGTTGACAACCAGGGATAGTATAAGAAAAAAGGATGAATGATGACATGGAACAGGGCACAGATTTAACTTGGAATTTTTAGGAAAAAGCCTGATAGGGAGGGGTATGAGAATTCTGTGCAGAAAGGAGTGGAAATTGAATACCAAATTATTATGTATCTGTTACAATTAAAGCAACAACAAAAATGGATGGCTGAAATTACCAAGCAATAAATGTAGAGCAAACAAAATTCATTAACTTGTGTATGATTTGTAATTACACTGTGGAACTCATGAATGCGGACAATAGAACTGCAAAGAGATTTTTGAAAGCACTAGGAAACTCAGAGAAAAGAACTCATTGTTATCTATGTAGAAACATGGTAAGGTATAATCTTTGTTTCAAGAGGTGTTTTATACATTGATTGTTGTAGCTGGAAGACTGTATCTGTCAAAAACCCTGTAATTGCACCAGTCATTGAGTACGTCTGTGATCTATAACTGTATTTGCTTTGGTTCTTAGTAGCTTTTACTTTAATTTCTCCTTCAGATTGCTAACAAAAAAATAATTAACTAGATGAAAGGAAGCTTTATTGGCAGACAGTAGAGCAGTTGTGTTTTTAGAGAAGAGAAGAATGGAATGTAAGTGGTGGAGCAGAACAATTCTTGTTGGCAGTACTAGAAAGTTTCAATTTGACAACCCTTTTAGTGAAGGAATTTTTCTTAATATCTAATCTAAACCTCCTTTAGCACAACCTGAGACCTTTTCCTCTTGTCCCATTGCTTTTTACCCTAGAGAAGAGACAAACCCCCACTTTGTCACATCCTTCTTTCAAGTACTTGTAGAGAGCAATAAGGTCTTCCTGATCTTCTTGTTCTCCGGGCCAAACAATCCCAGCTCCCTCAGCCACTCCTCATAAGACTTGTACTCCAGACCGTGCATCAGCTTCACTGCCCTTGTAGGCACTCCAGTTGTCTGAGTCATCCTACCAGATTTCCACGATGGTAATTATGTCATAGTTTTCCTACTGTGCATGGCAATGTCAGAAAAGGAAAAATTATGAGAATCATCATTCATCCTGACATAGTCCTGGATGCCCCTCTTACCATAAATTAGGAATTACCCATCTAGTGAGTCATATTCAGATATAGGACACTGTCTATCAGGGAATTATTTCTGATTTATACTTGGTTATTTAAGAAAATAAGGTTAGATCGAATTGTGTATTATGTTTAAAGGCTAGAAAATAAGGAATGAAATAGAACAATCTGAGCAAGAGAAAGGGAAAAGTATAAGTGGTACATAAGCAGAAGTGTAAGACAAATTATTTTACATGTCTAATCTTAATAAAAATCCACTGTTAGTAAAATGAATAGATAACAGTTTGTGTGTAGCAGCATAAAAGTGTAAAGATTTATTCAGACTAATAATTTTTCTGTTTTTTCCCCTCTGTTGCTTTTTCAAGAACTCAGGTAACACATTATTTTATACACAGGATCATTGTAACTAAATATGAGTCCCCATACATGTACATATTTACCACTCTTTCAGAACGTTTTGGTAGCCTGTAGAAGTTCAAAAGCTGGGTGGTTGAAGATACTGTCAGACATGGTCATTGTTACTGATGAGTGGTTCAAATGTACTCAGAACAAAGAGGTGTCACTGTGTTGCATAAAGAGAAACTCAGAGGATAAATCATGTCTCAAAAACTTCTGAATCCAGGGAAAAATTAAACTGGACTTTGGTTTACACTGGGCAAATATAAATTACCCAAAATGTCACCATGGCACTAAGCTGAGAATGGCATCCATGCCTGACCCTTAAACACAGGCATGAGTTTGGATTACAAAATTAATTATTCCCTTCAGTCTCATTCTGCACTATCTTTGAAATTTTGCTGAGTTGAAATCTTAATGCTATAGCCATCTAAAATCTTTAATTCTCTATATTAATGAAATCCAGATAATTGATACAAAGGATATTGGCAGTGAGGAAATACTGATATTCAGGGACAGTGCTTAACAGATAATGGTTCCTGTGATAATCCCAAGGGAGAAAATTGTATTCTGTTGAAACAATGTGATTGGAAGGAATATTCAGGAATAGAATTGCAAGTAGGTTATTAGCAATAATTTTAACTTAAACCCTAAATATTCTAAATCTTTTTGGCTTTAAATTTCTTCTTGGTACTTCTGTAGTTCAGATGTACAATCACAGAGCAACAAGTTGGAAGGGTCTTTTAAAGTTCATCTAGTCCAAAACCCTGCTGAAATCAGGGTCATCCTAGACCAGATATTTTAGAATCTTGTCAAGTTAACTTTTGAGTCTTCAGTTATGTGGTTTGTGAGATTCCACAACGTCTCTGGGGAAACTGATCTACTCTTTTCCATTGTGACAGAAAAAAAAAAGAAAAAAAGTCTTACTATGTAATCATAGTTTAATTTCTTGCAATATATGTCAGTTGCCAATTTTCCTAGCACTGGTCATTTCTGAGGACAGTCTGTCTTTGCTTTTTTCATATTACATGTTAGGTGGTTGTATAACTTAGCAAAATCTCCCTTTATTCTCCTCTTCTTAAATTTGAAAAAAAATCAAGTTCTCTTATTCTGTCTTCATTTCAAAAGTATCTCAGTACCCTGACAATCTGACCTGTAATAAAGTTGCTCCAGTATGAAAATGTTGTTATTACACTGGGTACAAAAGTCTGGATGCAATAATCCAGGTTCAGTCTCTCAAGTGCTGAGTAGGTGCAAGCCACCCCCTCCTTCCAGTGCTGGCTGCACTCCTGGTAATACACTATATAGTTGGCTACTTTTGCTGTCAGTGCATGTCACTGAGTCACGTTCAACTTGTCCACCAGGACATGCTGGTCTTTTTTTCTGTAGAGATGGTTTTTTTAGTATTTTTTTTACCCAACAGCTATCCAAACATTGTTTGTTGCACCTGCCCCTAGCAGAAAACTGCATTTGTTTTTGTTGAACATTATGAGGTAATTTCAGATCATGTTATAACCTATCAAGATCTCAGTAAGGAGCAGTTCCCCACAGCTTGGCATGGCTTGGTGCATTCAGTCCCATTGTACAGAACTTCCAGATGCATAACTATAATAGCCCCAGTATGGAATCCTGAGTAATGCCACTAACCAATGACTTTGTGCTATCACATCACAAAATCAGGAGGATCTACCAAATTATTTTCACTTTCAAGTCCATTTATCCAGTCCATAGCTCAACAAATTGGCTGTAAGGTTTGTATGCAAGATCATGTCAAGGACCCTGATAAAGCCAACATGCACAGCATCCACTTCTCTTCCATTCAGAGGAAAGTCAGGAATCTCATCACAAAAGGAAAACAAATTGGTCAGACATTACATGCTCTTGGTAATTCCCTTATCTCTGTTCCTAATCACAATCTTTGTGTGCCTGCTTCCAGAAGGATTTTATCCATAGCTTTTTCAGGCGCCTTGTTTAGACTGATGTTCCTGTGGCTCTCCAAACAGTCCTTCTCGTTTTTCTCAAAAATGGTGCTAGTGTTGCCTTCTTGCAGTCATTCGGGGGATCCTCTGATTGTCATGTCCTTTCAAAGTTCTAGAGGGTAGACACACAATGACATCACCCGACTTCATCAACAACTTTGCACATATCTGATCCCATGGGGTTGCAAAATGTTTAATTTGCTGAAGCTGCATAGATATATGTGACTATAAAAATATAAAAGGATACCTCTAGGTATTTATTTATTACTATATTTTGATTATATTCACACACTCTCTCTTACAGCACTGTGATAATTAATAAATATTAATTACTTGGATTCCTTTTGTAACAGAACATGAGGCAGGCTCAGAGAAGCCAGTTCTATTAAGGACAGGGCTGACCTGGAGTGATAAAGGAAAACAGTGAGGGGAAAGCATAAATTTATGAACAATTCTAGATTTTCCTAAAGGAAACACTGAGAGCAAACCCATGCCCACTCACCTGTTTATCCACATGCCTACATCTGTGAGTTAAGTTAGATCAAAGAAAAATTATTTCTATCTCTGGAAGCAAAATTTTTCCTGTTGCTACCTCTCTGTGTTGACCAGAATTAATTTAGCAGTTACTGCTCATCTGAAACTGCTCTAAATGCTATTAGGTATTATGCTGGCAGTCAGACTCCCTGCTTTCAAGAACAACAGCTTCCTAAGGATGTATAAGTTTAATATTATCTCAAAATAATGTTCCAAGAGGTCAGTTTAAATAATGAGACATTACTGTAGCTATGTTAGAATGACAAAATGAAAATAAAAATTATTATTTTGATACATTTGAAATATGTTATTCATAATATGCAAAATGTATATGCAGGAATTAGATGTTTCTCTTTTGCTTTAAATTCCATCACTAATCAATGGAAAATTGAACACAAGAGTGAGATAAGTAAAATAATAAATATATATTTTTTTTAAAAAAAAGCTGTGCCTATTTTGATGCTATTTGAATGAACTTAGTAGTGATGTTTGAAAGAGCAGACTAATAAGGATTTTGGAGAAAGAATTTTGAAATTATATTGTTATTAGGATAATGAAAGCTTGCAATATGGCTGAAACTGTCAGTAGAGATGTAGATGTAGTCACACACAAGTTAGTGTCCTCTTCTACATACAAGCACCAAGAAGAAAAAGCACCAGGAAACTCCCTCTATGTCAAATTGCCAGCTTTCTGAACAGAGAAGAACAAAGGCATCAAGATTCAAAAGAAGCTGCTTTCAAAGCGACTATTTGTTGGTAAATTTCCTGACTTTTGCTCTCATATGTGTCAGCATCACTTTGATATAAACATCAGAGCACAGCCTCCAGCCAAGTTCTTCCCCTGTGGACTGAACCTTAGGGGGTTGCCAGTCTGTAGCCTAACACATACAGTAATCCCACTACTCTACAGAAAATTACTTGTATGGAAAATATAGACATATGAAACTTGAAATGCACTACAGCACAAGAGTGACAGGTATCCTGTGAAGCCTACTGTGCCCAGTGAAACTTTCACTGCTCCTAAAAGAAAATGCCTATGAAAATGGGAATTTAGAAGTTGGTTTTTTTTTTGTGACAGGATCAAGCACCTGATATACAATCCCACGTCTCTCTAAACTGATGCCTGTTTTCAACAAAAGTAGCAATATCAATTAGACGATGTCATAGAAAATGGTGGGTTTTTTCCACATCTTGAGATTAAACTTGGTGAATTTAAAATATAACAAAATTTCTTCTAGAGAAATTGCAATATTGTTTTCACAGAATCACAGAATGGGTAAGGTTGGAAGTGATCACAGTGAGTCATCTGGTCCAACATCCGTGTTTAAGTAGGGTCATCCCAGAGCACGTTGCACAGGATTGTATCCAAAGAGTTCTTCAGTGAGGGAGGCTCCAGTGAGGGAGGCTCCTCAACCTCTCTGGGCAATCTGTCCCAGAGCTCGGTCACCTACATAGTAAAGAAATTCATCCTCATGTTCAGGTGGAACTCCCTGTACATCAGTCTCTGCCCGCTGCCTTTCGTCGTATTGCTCGGCACCACCGAGCAGAGCCTAGCTCCATCCTCTTGACCCTCTCCCTTCAATACTGACAGACATTGACGACGTCCCCTCTCAGCCGTCTCTGCTCGAGGCTGAACAGGCCCAACTCACTCAGCCTTTCCTTATAAGAGAAATGGTCCAAGTTTTTCTTGTGCATAGAAGTGCTGATAGTATGGCCAAGGAAGCTGCAGATAAGTAAATATTTGAAAGTGAAACTGTTTGGGGTTTTTTTATTTGTTGAAGTTAATAATTTTTGCATATTTCAGACCTCATGTAATGATTAAATCTTCTGAATAAATTGTTTCCTTCATAATGTCTTTTTTTTTTTTCCCCCAAAATGATGGGCTGACCCTTGATAAATGGATTTTTTCTAGCAATTTAGATGGCTAAAGGCCTGAATGTAGACTTTGGAGAAATGAATTAAATTGTGCCACTGAATTTCCTCTGCTTTATCAATTTTAATCAATTATAAGATCTCTTACCACTTTTTGGAATTTTTGTTTTTTGCTAAAGAACATGTTTCTGACTTTTTACAATTCAAGGGTTCACAAAGTACTAAATGTTTTCTTTTCTGCTTAAAAATAAAATCAGATCATTATTATTGATTATATATGTAGGCACTTACAATTATTTAATTAATTGATACTTTGTATTTAACAAGGACTCTGTAGGTTAGATGCTCAGAGAGCTAAAGCACACAGCAGCCTTCTACAAAAATAAAAAGTTATATTTGATTTTCTTCAGTTCAAGCTATTAATTTGGCTTATGAATGCAGTGAGTGAGTCAAGTAAAGGGTGATGACTGAGTTCTCTTTATCACTGATCACTAATTGTCTTTGAGATAGGACCTGAACTCTCAAAAACCAGAATTAATAGTCTGATTTAAAGAATCATGAAAATTTAAGGGCTACATAGGAAATGCAAAGCATACCATGGAGTAGTCACCCCAGAGAACCCTCAGCCTAAACAGGCATTTTATTCATTGTGCTAAGAACTCAGCACATGCTTAAATTCTATGGTGACTTGAGACCTCATTGAGTTGTTACAAATGGTATATCAGAGGTGATATAAAATGAGAAAATGAAATCAAAACCAGCACCAGTTAATAAATTAAGAAAAACAGCATGTATTTATTTGTTGTTAATAGTTTCTTTGGCGCTGTATAGAATGAGAGTGTTGTGTATATGCTGTTCTACATTGCAGATTTTCAAGGGCACTTTTGAATTCAGTCACGTCAGTATAGCTTGGAAAGCAAACTGGAAACATTTCCCATTCAACAAATTAATTCTCAAAATAAATTGTTTCCTCACCATTACAAGGAGTCTCAAAAATCTTGTTATAAGTGTTCTGTGAGCAACAATGGCAGCAAATAAAAGCATCATATATTTAACTCATTCTATTCTGCCTATTGAATATGCCAAACAATATACTGAGATAGAAACAAACCTCTGATTTTTCTACACTCTAACAAAGCAGATTCTCTTTTTGAATCTGAAAACACAGAACCAGCATTTGTACTAATCTGTATGGGACTTGGCTTTTAATTTTGGAAACATCATGATACCATTAAAAAATTAGTAGCACTTTTACAAGCAGAAAACAAATTCAACTCTTCCAAAATAATGGAAAAAAATATTTTTTGGCTAATCAAATCACAGGAAAATGCATTTTAGAAAATGCATTTCTAAAAGACGGTTTGTATCCGACACATTATGCTGTGGTTTAGCTGGAAACCACTTACAATTATTTCTTAGAGCATTTAAAATAGCTTTCCAAATATATATGTGGTTATCTGAAACACTTTTTTTTTTAAGTGTCATGCAAAAGTGGAGGTAGGGACAAACGTCATCTGGGAAGATGAGAACTCTAGGACTGGGTTTGGTACCTGGAGGAAAAAATGGCAATGTGGATGAAAAACATAGAAAGAAATGTAAAGTGCTGCAGGTGGGTAACAAGGTGGATCTCTTGTCCTGTCTTGCTGTCAATAGATGCTCTGTGGTTTTGAAAACTGTTACTACTAAGAGAGAGAGTGCAGAAGTACAGAGTTAAGTACAGAAATTAATATTACTCTATTACCATATACTGATTAGGAAAGGATACATAAGATTCAAAAAACATTTCATTTAACAAGTATTTTGATTATTTTATGTATGGGTGACTTTGTGGCAGAGATTTTTAGCATTACTGTTTGGAATACTTCAGAATGGAGTTGTCAGGGGAATTCTCAGAACCAAATTTAGTGCCTTGATTTCCTGTGCCATGCATAGAAATATGTTCACATCTGAAAAGTTGGTTTACAAAAACAATGTTAGCATGTTTTTCTTTTCATTGATTCAGGGAGATAAGAGATTCTTCTTCTTGCAGCAACAGATGAGTATAACAGCACAATTCTTCAAGTTGCAACAGATATCTTGTGATGTTGCATACAGGAATGAATGAAGAATCTTGTACATCACTGTCAAAGCCCAGCACAATAGGCGCAGGACTACGTAAAGTAGAAAAAGAAGAAGGAAAGAGTGTTAAACACCTTTCTTTGAGGGGCATGAATATCCTCACTTCATTTCCTAGGTCCGCATGCAGTGCTGGACAGTTATTTAACAGCTTAATTTAGAGCATAAGTGTAATTAAACAGCAGTGATATTTCCTCTGAAAAGTTACCTTCAGAATATGTTACTGCTTCTTTCAACACCTTTTTCATGAGCCCATAATGTCTTTTGCCACAGTAAGTGATCTTGAAGTTGTTCCATTTTGGAGCAAATAATTTAATATTCATTAACTAATAGTAGGGTTGACCCTACATAAGAACAAAGATCTGCATGGACCTGTAGTAAAAACCTCTGTCATGTACTCTTGTCCTTTCGGATATACATTAGTTGAAATGGCACTTATCATATAAAGATTTCTGAGAGAACTTGTGCATGAGGAATGAGTGAACAAAAAGAAGGCATTGATTTTGTGGGAGGAGGACGGAGACTGAGTGAAGAGAAGATGAAATATTTTTGAATGCATTCTGAGAAGAACTCCCAAGAACCAGTAGTAATTTAAAGATACAAATTAAGTTCCTCTATGTGTTAATGTCTTCAAGATTATGCTACAGAGAAGGACGATGAGTTTTAAATAATTGCAACCTGGACTTGGGTGCCAGAAGCAAGAGCTAAATAAGTAATCATCTTTCAAGAGACTTCAAGAATGTTCTGTGCTTAAGGCATATCCCTATTTACCATATTTAATTCAATGCAATCTGCCATGTTTGCATAGTTTACATCTTAACCTAGTTTATATCAAGAATATTTTCAAAGATTTTTCCAACTTGTAGCCAAAATCTCTCTTTGCCTCAGTTCTGTGTCAACAAATAAGAATTGTAATAAGGGTCCATTGAGCTAAGTTCAGACTGAAAACTCATGCTATATATTCATAAAGTATCTTTTTTTTTTTTTTTGGTCCTTTTCCATTGCATATTTTTCTCCCATCTCACCAAAGCACCATCATCTATTTGAAGATTCTTTAACTTTGAGAAGTGGAAGAACTTAAATACCAGAAATAGGTGATTTTATCATTGTTGCTCTCAATTATTATGCTTATTTTTTTTTTTTAGCTGTACTTCACATTAATTCTCTGTGAAGAAAAACCTTGTTGTGCTTGAGTGCCAGCAATACGGATAATATTTAGATCAATTCAAAAAAAAAGACATACAGTAGCTTTTAACTCTCTCTTGTGAATCCCATTATGTGACTCAGGCATAGCAATATTGGGAAGAAAATATAGTTTTAATGTAGTGAAATTGACAAAAACACTGGGGGGCTGCAGGGGTGGGGGTGAGGAAATCATGGTTTCCTTCCATGGAAGGAAATCTCTGTCAATGAAAAAAAGGTCATATTCACAGACTTGCTGTGCACATAAAGCATTGCAAAGTTTGGCAGAGTTTATAAGTTTTTATGAACTTTTGACCTTCTTTTTTGACTCAAGCTATTTAAGACAGACTCCTGAAAGATTAAGAGACACATAGCAAGAGTTTGGAACGGACTGTCTTCTGCTAAGGTGGTTCATCCCAGATGGAACAGTGGGATCATTATTTAATTGGGAGAGAGAGAACAGAGACCAAGTCAGTTTTCTCTTGCAATTGAGAGAACCCCCCTATTACATTTTCCTGGGAAGCAAAGAAATCAAAAAAAGAAACAAAGAAAGAAAGAAACAAAACACCACAAAAAACCAAAAAAACCAAACAAAAAACAAAACAAACAAACAAACAAAAAAGAAAACAGAGAGAAGGAAAATAGAAAAGTAAATGAGAAAACTTAGGTGTGGGTACTTCGGGAACCAAAGAAAACAAAAATATGGGTTATTTACATGTATTGCATTATTAATGATGGTAAAAATAGACACAGTCTTTTTTACCTTTCAAAATATATAAAAATAAACCAAATGTTACTAGTAAAATTTATAGGATTCATATTTTATTCTTTTCATTTCAGTTGTGACCCTTTTCCCTTGTGAAATTAAGGTATAATAAAGAAGAAGCCAATATATCATCTTACAGGTTTGTTACTACATTCTAAGTTAAGATTATTTGTAGGGATTTTCTGTCCTCTACATTGGTATTAGAGAGATTGATTCTGTTCTCACAATCATAAATGAGGATAGCATTTGGCCTCCCACCTCATCTGTCACATTGATGCTTAAATAGTAGCTTTTTATGCCAAGCAGACCTGGAATGAGTTTTCCTACAAGCAGAGGTTGTAAAGTAAACAGCAAAGACAGATCTGTACAAAGAATGGAGGAATATCATGATCAGGAAGGATAAACAACAGTCCCCTGAACAGATGTTATTTTACAGAAAATAAATATCAGTGCTATTAGAGACCAGCAAGACAGAAGAAGGCAAGGGAGACAAAGTGAGGAACAATAAGGCAAAACAGAACTGAGGAAGAGACAGTCTTAAAATAACTATGAGATTTGAGTACCAGGATATAAAAGATTTCCTGGTATCAGGGCTATAAGTCAGGGGTCTCTCATCTGCCTTTACATGTAGATTACAAATTTCAAATTCTTCCTTTTGTTGTTTATTAAAAAGTGTATTTTTATCAAGACACTGTCAGCCATGAGAGTGATATAAGCAAAACTCTAGTTGAAGGCTTGTACAAAGATACAGAGTTTGTTCAATACTGAAACCAGTTACCTTTCAAACTTTTTCCTTTCCTTCCTTTTTTTTTTAATGAATGCCTTTTTTTTCCCCTGCTGAGATGAAAGAAAAGTTGTGCAAAAAGTTATTACAAAATAAAACTCTTCCTCTCACTCTATCATTTCAATTGTCTGTGATAAATTTCACAAATAGATACAGGATAAAACAAGATATGGTTTTTTTTTTTTAAATTTTCACATTTGTCATCATACTTATGCTTCATTTTGCTTATTATTTCTACTGATCTTCAACAGGTCACATGTTTTTTCTTGGCATAAAATGCTGTGAATAAGATGCTGCAAATCAAAGTCCTGTGAAGCAGTAATGCTCTTGATTCCCTGCAGCGTTCAAGGTCTGCAACAGACGTGGCCTGAAGTTCTGCTCCTTGAATCTTGACCTTCACTAAGTGATTCTCTAATGACTTGGGAGGGACATCATAATTAGATAAAATCCTTGCCTATCTTTATTAAAGGGCACCAGATTAAACTCTCTGCATGTTTGATGGGAAGTGAAGTGATTGTTTTCCCCACTTCAAATGCTTCACCATGCCTTTTCATTAATGTTTTATCACTTGTCTACTGAATTCTGATGCTTTTGAGAGTTTCTAAGAAAGAGAAAAAAAAAAAGAAACATTCTCCTTACAAAACTGAAAATCTTCTTTTGATGGAAATTCTTTCAAAGATAGTCATATTTTGCATATGTACACATTGAACACCCATTTGAAAAAGGTGGCAGTTTACCTGAGGAAAGTAATTAAAAATCAGTATTTTAAGTAAACCCCAGTAACAAATTACTTCAAGCTTTCAACACAATAGGCCATGTAATGTAATCAAAGCTAAAGTGAATTAAATGCTTTCACTCTTGAAATTGTTCGATAAACCCGTTGAGTTACAGATGAGCTTTTGAAGAAGGGATGATAAAATGTTTATTCTGTTGCAGCTGAAATGACAAACATCCTGCTGCTCATTTTATTTTAGTAAAAAGATTTACGAAAGCAATTTAGCTCCAGAACACATTGCTGCAGGCACTCATCAGGCTGATCTCTTGCACAGCATGTTATCAGAAGATCAAGAGGTGAGATGTTAAGTAAAAAGCAGAAAAATGCCAGTGGCATTATCAAATTGGAGAAGAGAGAGCAATTCTTTAGAGGGTGAAATTTGGTAAAAAGTCCTAGTCATAGTGGTCTCTTAATAGTGAAAGTCAGTCACTAAAAGTGACTTTCAATTTATGTTCCTCTTCATTTGAACTCCCTCTATTCTTATGTTTTTTTATGTCTGATTAATGCATTTGTGGGCCAAAAGCATCAAGATTCCTTTTGTAACCTATTCATGATCAATCTGGTATTATATACAACTTAATATGTCCTTTTTACCCTTGCATATTGAAAATGCTGGGATGTGTTAAAAATGCCCAAACCATCAGTAGTCAAGATATTTCAGGTCCTTCGGGCTATTAAAAACAAGAATAAGTTTTAAGTATTAATAAAAGATTGCCTCAGGGTGGTTACTCTAAAATACACAAAGCAAAACAAACACTCCAACACTCACATTTCATTGTTAATACAGCCATTCTTTTCCCATAAGGTTTGTAGGAGACCAAATTCCAAGGGACTGCCTTGGGCCTGTTACTTTACTGCTCTGTCCCACAGGGAACCTAGATTGCTATGTGTCACAATTTCTAGCTCTCATGTCTATGTCTATACCTATGTCTCATGTCTTTGCTTAAAAGTAAGCAGCCAACCTGAAGAAATTGGCAATGGCCCTTTCCACCTCTTCAGAGTACAATGTTTGATTGGTGTGCATTCATTGCTTCTTGTACTTTCTGGTCATAGCTGGAATCAGCATATTTTAATGGCCTGAATTCCTTCTGTCTCTTGTGCCAGGTTTTATCACGGTTTGAACAAATGCCAGTGTACTCTGTCAGTGTACTCTGCCTTCCAGTCATCACAGTTCTTTTAACTCACTTGCTTCATTACATTCTCTTGACTTTACAGAGATGTTATATTTGCCTGCAAATTAACTTCCACTACTACTTTTGGCAAAATTTGGCTTTCTTATTAACCACTGATCTACATTACTTCTCCCAGTCAACCTCAACCTAAATGTTCATTCCTTATATCTCTGGTTGTCCTATTTAGCCACAGGCTTTTGCTTAATCAGCACACATATTCACTGTTTTATAGGCCACCACCATAGACAAATTTGTTCAAGTTCAAATTTGTATTAATCTGCTCTGTGTGTCATACACAGATATATATTAATGTCACTGATCAATGAGAAACCAGCTAAAGGTTGTGAAACATAATGCCTTTACTCTGCAATATTGAACCAAGACTGCCTGGAGAAAAGAGATGGATTATTTCTACAACAAGCTTAAATAAAGAAATGTGGAGCTCCTTCAGGTTGTCTGTGGCTGCAGTTTTATCACCTTCACAATGCCACCACGAACACATGCTCTCACTCTCTGATCTTTAATAGCTAAAATAAGAATGAAAGTACAGTAAGCATTCTTGACCTAAGATTTCACCTAGCTTGACAAATACTGTGTGCTAGGGGTAGTTTTGTGCTATAGAATAAGATACAGATATTTTGTAACTGGTGATTAGAAGTATTTACACTGGTAAGGTGGCAATAATTCTAAAATCCCTGTTTTCCAGGAACACTAATATAAATTTTCTATAACACTTTGTACAACTGCATTGATGTGATAAGCTTAAATTTAAGTCCTGCAGTCAGACTATAATTCATGATACTGGAAATTATTTGATTAATCATTGGGCATTTTCATTATTTGATTCTTTAACTTAGTGGGTACCATTTCCCACCAAAACAAATCCAATATACTGAGAAGATATTTCTATGTATGTGTTAACAAGGAGCAACAAAGTATACCAACAAAGAAATCAGGGAATCTGGTTAGTTAATTAAAAAACCCAAACCAAACAAAAAACCAACCCAAACATTAAAAAAAACAAAAACAAAAACAAAGCAAAAAAGACCCCAACAACTTCAGTGTCTACGGTTTCATTAATAATCATCACTATTTTATGAGAAACAAAGAACTTTATCTTTTTTCTTGGTAGTCCAGGTCAAGTATCGTAGCATTGAGCAAATGTGTCTTTTAAAGCAAATCCTGATTAATTAGTGTCATCTTTTACCTGATTAATACTAAAAAAAAAAAAAAAAATCATAGCATCTAGCTTCAAATCCAAATATTATCAAAAAGCCAAACTTACTTTAATAGTTTCAGATTAGTTGAATATCAAAATTCTTAAGTACATGAGATATATCTAGTTCAGTTATTTATAATAGTGCTCCTAAAATTACCTTATTTTTTAAAAAAAGTTTTAAAAGTACTTTGTTTAACCTGTTTAGACTAAAGGTAAGTATGGAATAATGCCATTGAGACAATGTTTTAAATTTCTGGCGTTACATAATTGTGATTCCTATCCCAGTACATAATTGATGTTGTCTTTTGAAACTTAACATAAAAGTGCTTGGGGAATCTCTTTCATGCAACAGCTAACATTCTCTTCAGTAAAAATTGACCTCTGTTATATGAAATGTTTGTATCTTCTATCCTGTGCTGATTTTTGCAAGATACTTCTTTTATATATTCCCAAAAGAGGGTCAACAAAACCCACCAGGAAACTAGTCACAGAAAACACTGTAAAATACCTTTCATCTTTTCCATCTTTATCTGGATATTTCTCAAAAAAAAAAAAAAAAAAAAAAAAAAAAAAAAAAACGGGGCAAAAATCATGATGGACTTAAAGATTTCAGATTTCATAAACATTAACAAATTGCTTAATTGAATTAACACATGCAAGAGGAATCTGCCAAATATCTTACATACACATTTCTATTTTTCTTCTCAGTGAAATGACTTAGCTGTGCTAAAGAGAGTATCTTTATTTAGACCAGTTCTAAACCATGCAAGGCCATGGAGGTGAATAATTGACTGGTCAGTAGGAAGAAAATAAAACCACTCACAATTTTATGAAGTTTCTAAAATTACCTAAGTAAATTGGATAGCTAAACAGGACATGATTGCAGGCTCATGATCACAAGCTCTAGCATTCACTTGCATAAGCATCTCATAAGGAGCATGGTAAATAACTGTGGAGTGCAGTTCTCTATCCTCTGCTCTCTATAGACTGTCTCTTCCTGTTGACTTAACAATATTGATGAGGCAGTTTTCAGGCACTACTTAAAGTAGGGATGTTGACCCACATCCAGGTGAATTAATTATGCTAAGAGTAAATTCCAAAATCAGCAAATTTTTATCCTATGACAATATACAGAACTACCAATTTCTTTATGACTTTAAGATATCAGGGGGATTTTTAACTTTGATTAAGTGGATAAATTGGTACATTAGTGTAGGCAGCCATTTCCTCATTCATTTTGATTGTACATTAGGTGTAATCCTTTTAGGCTTTTAGGCCTTTTTCTAAATGCTTTTTGTGCACAGACTTGTTTGTGTAAAGCTTTGCATAAGAAATAAAAAATCAGAATATAATTTAAATAATAACTTAAAGGAAATAAAATTCATAAATCTTAAAAAATGAAACTGCACAGGGCTGACATGGTATTTTAGAATGCTAATTCATACATGTCAAAACACCACGGAATGTTCCCCACCAGTTTTCTACTTTAGTTCAGACTGTGAATTTTATATGATAGTAATTTGGAAAAGTTTAACAGCAGGAATATATTTTTCTGTCTTAGACAATCAAAAATGCATAGTTGTGATTCACAATCCACTGCTCAGAGATGCCCAAACCAGTTCTGAATACGTATGACAATCTCCCCAGCACACTGACAGAAAAAGACCCTCAACACCACATTGCTCTCTGTGATGTGCTCAACTCTGATGAGAAGCTATTACAAGTTGTATGAAAAATTTGAAACTGAGAAGTCATCCACTAAATTTAATCCCAGACTATAACTAAGCAAGTACCATGATTGTTCTATAGCTGTAATTTGACTTAGGATGTGACCTATGACATATTCTTATCAGCAAATATTTGCTTAAATTCACAAGGTAGGTTAGAATTGCACATAGATTTCATAAAAAGCAAGATTTTGTGTGCTATGCATTGAATTTTTCCAAAATATTCCAGCCAAATAGCCAGGAGGAACACAGAAAACAACTTACACTAACAGTTTTGTTGTTGGTCTGTCAGCTTTGCTGTTGCTGTTGTTATTTATCTGTTTACTTTGTTAACACTGGTAAAGCAGTGGAAGTGATACACTCGATTTATTACTGAGTAGCAGTACTATACAAATACCACAAGACTGGATGATTAAATGCATTTTCTTTGTTAGATTGATTTCCCAAAAGACTGTGCACAAGCTTGAATGTAATACTCTCTGTCCATGTATATATAGTATTTAGAGAGAAATTTCCCATCTTACCTGGTTATCATTAGATATTGAACACACAGAAAAGTGTGATATATTGGTCAATAGGTATGACAAAAGTTCACACATAAAATGTTGTAGATGTAGTAGACTGTCTGTCAAACAATCATGTGTATAAATGATTCATCAGCTTTTCCTTTTTTTTCTTTTTTTGTATGTTTTGTTTTCTGACAAGCAATGCTCAGCCTGCAGAAAAGCAAAAGACAGATGTTTGAGCTTGCACTCTAAAAAATCTAATGGTCCAGGTTAATAACTTGGGCTATGTTTGTGAGAGAAAATTGAAGCTATTCTTTCACTTGGTTTTGATACAGACTGCAAAAGGGAAGGTATTATAAACAATGAACAATCCAGTCCCCCAATGCATTGCAATTTCAACTTAGAATTTCAACGTGACCTTAAATAAAGCCCACTATTCACTCGTTGTAGAAAACTGTAATGATGTTGGTAAGAAGACATCAAAGACAGTTAAGCCTGCTTTGGTAATAATGAAAGGGAAGTATTGATACAACTTTTCAAAAGCCACATTCTTCAACAGACCTGGCTAAGGACTGACAGCAGCTGGAATTTAATCTGTTTCTTCTTTAGTGAAACAATACTTACAGGATGGGAAGTGTCAAGTGGAAGGGGAGAGCTCTCATTTTCTGAGAACTGCAAAGTTGCTTTGACAATTCTTGAAATCCCTCTTCCCCTTCAGCGCAGCTTCAATCATTTTATCTTATTGGAGGTGACACTGTTTCCCAGACACCAGGAGTTTGAACTCTTCTGCCTCCTAAAAATAGATCTACCCTTGCAATTTTTCATTCTTTTAATTGACTCCTCACTAAGTGACTCTGTCTAGTTGAATACACAGGCCAAACCTCATTTTAAGCAAAGCGTGTGTATGTGTCTGTGTGTGTGTGCACATGCATATAAAGGTCCATTCAACCTATTAGGCAAACAAGTAAACAAAAAGCCATTACCAAAAAATCTCTGCAAAATACATTATATAAGAATTACTGTAGCTCTGACTTCCAACAATTATAAGCTTTTCTTACATTCAGGCTATTTTGCCTTTGAAATAGCAAGTTGAACTCAAACTTATGTAGCGTGGTTTAAACCCATTTTTCCCTTTAACCTAAATAAAACTGTGGCCATGGAAAACATTTCCTTCCCTCCTTACTGAATCTAGATGCATCTCTCTTGGTGTTTGACATGGATGTTTATTATGCACTGGTTTGAAATACGTTAAGATAGAGTTGGCACACAGCTATTTATGTTTCCATTAGTGTTAATGAGAGCATTTTGTGTAAATCACACAATGCACATGAAATATTTTTCTGAATGTGCCTTCTGCAGAAAAGGAAAGAAACTCTAACTATTTCTGAGAATCTTAGCCTACCTGAAGGGAATTTTAGTTTTACAAAATCCTTTTCCATATTAAAGGCAAAAAACCTAGAAATTCAGCTGAGGAGTGCAATAAAAAAGTTGTTACATTGTTTTGTTTCGATTTATAGCTATAAAGGAAAATGTTCTACCCTTGAGCTCTAGACACCTTTTTATGTAACTTAAAAAGCAAAATTCTGTTTGTTCATTGTTTATTGCTTTTATAAGACAACAACCCTAAAGCAAAAGAAATAAAATGACTGTACACAAAATTTTCGAACTTGTTCCCTTAATAACAGTCACTCATCTCTGTTTAACATGAGCTGTGCTCTATAACTCCGGCTAATTTCACAGAATCACCAGCTGAGTCAGGTTGGAAGGGATCACAGTTGGTCATCAACCTCCCTGATCGAACAGGGTCATCCTAGAGCAAATTTCACAGGATTGTGTCTGGATGATTCTTGAACATCTCCAGTGAGGGAGACTCCACAACCTCTCTGGGCAATTTGTTCCAGTGCACAGTCACATGCGCAGTAAAGAAGCTCTTCCTCATATTTAGGTGGAACTGCCTATGCATCAATTTCTGCCTATTTCTTTATACCTGAATCATTATTTAAATATTTATGTTAGCTGGAAGTAGTTTAAATAATGCCATGGTTGTTGCAGCTCCATCAACAAAAGCTAGAACACAGCAGAGGAAAAGTGATATGAAAGGGAACTGCTTTACTCTGAATTCTTCCCCTATCTGTTTACGTTTTCATCACCGTAAATAAGTCAGAAAAGTGCTGCCCAGAATGTCCTTGCAGCTGCTGTTGCTGCTGCTGGAGAGCTTCAGCCCCACTTGCCAAAAGGGGCAGTCTGTGTATGCAAACCTGAGTCAGTTCAGGCCCTGCAACCCTCACTTTTGATCACATCCCCCACCATGTTGCTGCTCTACTCAGCTATAAGAGTCTGTTTTATCAAGAGAGAAACTGTTTTTCTGCATGTTTAATAAATTCTGGAGGAAAGAAATCTCATTTTTACATTTTTACAAGGCCTTTCTTCTGACTCTGAGAAATCCTTTTGCTTTCTACATCATTTTCCAGACAATGTTTTTCAAATCTAGGGACATTCCCTACTTCTGCTCCTTTTTCAGCCCCCCCTTTAACTCTCAGCTTGTGTACTGTAACCATTTAAATGCATTCCAAAACATCAACCATTATAAAATATTTGAAACTCATGTCTATACATTTATATATTATCTCAGACTCATGTCTATACATTTATATATTATCTCAGATGTTCAAGGCCAGGTTGGATGGAGCTCTGAGCAGCCGGGTCTAGTGAAAGGTGTCCTTGCTAGAGGCAGGGGGCTTGAAACTAGATGGCATCTAAGGTACCTTCCAATCCAGGTTATTCTATGAAAATTGAAAAAGAAGACAAGAAAAAATCCATCTGATACCCAACTACATGACTTATTCTTCAATAGATAAGTAGCTCCAACTTGTTATGTAAAACTCCTATTTTTTTTTTTTTCAGTTTACTAGATAGTCATAGCAGGAATGGTTAAATATGACAGCTTGATAGAACATATGCTGAGTAGAATGTCTTAATCTGGATATTTAAACCTATGGTTGAAATCAATTCCCTAGCGAAGTGATCTCACCAGCAGCTGACTTCCCTGTTCACCACCACTGTTATCAAAATGGGTACTGCCCACTCTTTAATCCCAACCCATAAATTCTCAGTTGGCTTATGAATAGTCTTCCGTTCTCTGAAAAAGAAACCAAACTCACTCATCTTAGGTGCCTCATATTATTTGTTAAAGCTATGTCATTTAAAATCAGTGAAAATCATAAAATAGAAACTTTGCATGGTTACATTTCTAGAATGACGAAGAGATTGCTTAAGCATGAGGAATTATCATGTTAGATAATTCTATCAGCATTACACAATGAAGAGTTGTTATTTTATGTGCATTGTCATAAAAAAGACAATATAAGAACCAGATCAATAGAATGACACTTCACTGAAAAACACTCTGGATTGGAAGACTGAATGTTTTCTGTGCCAGTATCTACAGATAATCTGTGGGAGACTTACTATCTGCAAGTGAAAATCATTCATTATGTTGTTTTAGTGCCTTTTTTTATCTCTTTTTTTTTTTTCAATATTAGCACTAATAAAAATTAGCTATGCAAGAGCTGAGATGGGAAAAAGATTACTGAATTTCAAACACTCAAAAGACTATTTATGTTCATGCAAACATTTTCATTCATTTTCTATGACTGTCCAGAAAATTACTAGTAAAACAATAACAATTAGAAATTTCAGTTCTTTACAAACTGGAATTCAAAACAGGATTTCATACCAAAGAAACAGATAGCCACAGATTCTTCAAGGTTGGAAGAGACCTTCAAGATCATCTAGTCCCACCACCTACCCAGCACCACCCTAATCAACCCTAAACTATATCCTCAAATGCCACAAGATGCCTTTTGAACACTTCTAAAAAAGTTATCATATATTAATTATTAAATCATCTGATAGCCATGAAAATTGTACAATATTTTTATAAAAATCTGGCCAGTATTTCACAATGCAGATAATTTCTAGCACAATGGTATAAAAATGACTAATTGCATTGATTTAGAAGTTTCTTCTTTTTCGACAGAAACTAATAAAAATGAGTGAAATGGAAACAAATGAGTTGCAATCATTCTAATAATCTGTTACTAAAACACCTGTTTCAACAGCAACATTCCTAGAAATAAACATCCTATACATTTTGAATTATTTTTTGGTTTTAAATGTAAAAGTATATATCTACCTGTCGAAGACAGAAATTTTTTTTACAATGATGAAGAAAATAATTGATTGGAATGACAGAATGCATTTTATTTGTCTTTTCCATACAACAAATTCTTTCCTTCCCTCTCATCTCTCATACTTTCTTTATCTTTTCCATGAAAAAAAAAAACAAACCTGTTCAAATAAATTTGTCTTAATTTCAATTTCCAAGTTCAAATTGAGAGAGATATTCTATTTAAGCTCATGAGTATTTAACTACAACATTAATTTCCCTAGTAAAGCATTTTTATGACTACAAATAACTAAGTGATCTGTAAACTGTATGTTGTATATTTTCCTTCCATTGAAGTCCTGAGACACTTTTTGTACATGAGTGATTAAAAGAGATTTTTAATATTTAATGTGTTTTGAGACTGTGTGGAATTCACACACTTAAAGCAGTAGCTGATATTTTATTCATTACACAACTTAACAAGGAGTACTGAAAATGTTAGTGGCTATTGAGTGTTTTAAAGCAGACAAACTGGTATTAATCGTGCACTTTCTGATTTGTTCTCTTTCTTAGTAATGTGTAAATATGACTTTCTGATCAATTGTTCAGGTTTATTAGGATAAATGGAAGCACAGGTCCCTCAGTCACATTTCAGCAGCAAAATTCATGTTTTGCTTTTTTTACCAGAGACTGCCTTTTGGTTATCCTTATGTAAAAATGGAAAAATCTTCTTCGTCCTGCTCTGATACCAGACCCTGACAGCCTGTTACCTTATGTTATAGGTAACCATATTAAGCTACTGGAAGTTACAGTTCTCTAGCACTCCATTTTAGAAGGTTTAGGAGGTTTAGAATGTTTCCTTTTATAGCCTTGCTCTGAGAGTTTTTCATCATATGCAACATGTAAGTTCAAATTTTTGTTCAGTTTTTACATATTGCAGAGAAAAAAAACCTCTAAAAACAGCTAGACAAGATGTCCTCCATATCTCAAGTTTCTTAATAAATCTATGTCTCATGTAATGAATAATCACAATGAAATAAAATTATTTTATTCCATTTCTAAGAAAATTGTATTCTTTGGAATTGTTATGGAATGGGATTAAACTGTTTAGTAAGGTCAGGTCAATAGTTTTTTGCAAATGATTTCCACTTTTATTTAATGATTATAGAAAACATGTACCAGCTGGGTCATATTCTGATAGGTGGGGGTAGAATAGAATCAAATCCACTTAAATCCATCTAAATTAACATATTCTATGATGATGTTAGAGGAAATAGTGTTGTGTGGAACATAAGCAAGAGGAAAGTGTTATTCTGGATATTTGTGCCATAACAATCCTCAATATACCTTCAGGAACAGGAAAAAAGTTGCCTGACTTTTTGAGGAATTCTTTCTTGAGCTTTTACATGAACTAGGAGGTAAGATTGGTACAGACTGACCTAAAGTTCTGCCAAATGTAACCCCTGTGTGTAGATCCCTAAAAGAAATCCATAATTGCACTATCTTCATGTCACCAAGCACACTATACCAAAGTCTGGAGCTTTATGATAATCCTAACATCTTCTATCTATACTTTAATCTTCCCAGGAGGAGAGAAGAGATATGGAATACTAAAAGGAAAGGCTGAGTGTGGTATGCTCCAAAACCATGGAGCATCCAGAGGTACAAAAGGAGGTACAAAAGAGATGGTAGAAGTGTTTATGTGCAAAAAGACACCTCTACACACAAATGCACAGATCTGTTAAAATTTAGATTTTTAGAAGGGAAAGGTATCTTGGTCATGGATACCATGCTTTAAACAGCATAGCTGGTCATTCAAACTTACAAGAAAATCTGAACTCAATTTTGACTTTACTGTACCAAAAAGACATAGAAGGTACAATAAAAGCTACAACTCTTTACCTTCTAGTTTAAAGGCCACATCTTTAATTTTATTCTTATCAAATGAAATTAAAATCCCTTTAGCTTTTATTTTTAATATAGTATAAAAGACAGACTGGTACCACAAATATGCCATACATAGTTATATGCCATTCAGTCAAAATAAATTGTACACATACCTAGGTATCTTCTACCCAAATTTATTAGTAAAAGAACAGAAACAAAGAAGTCTTTCAGAAAGGGAATAAAGCAAATAATCACACTTAACCAAAGCCTTTATCCAATACTATGAAGCTCCAATTACTTCTGCTTTGAATAAGCAGATAGGCCAAAATTTCCCAGATGTTGAAAGATGGAGAAGTTCTACTCAGGGTGTGTATAATATATGTGTCTGTCTCCTGATATGTATGAACTTATTGCCTGTTTTTCCAAATTCCTTTCTGCTATTATAAATAATTTTGTTATTTCTAGCTAAAGGAAAAAGTAAAGGCCAATAATAACAAAGTACTGAATTTGTGAAATTAAAATCTAGTTGGTAGGGTTGCTCCGCAGCCTGTTATATTCTTCACTCTTAAATTTAGCCAAACATCCTAAACCAATTTTATCAGATTTCTCAATGGATAATGTTCTTAATTCCTCTTGGATGTGCTGATAGATTGCACATCCATTCTCAGTTGTTCATGATTTGTGGCAGCCACTTCTTTGAGTGTTGGTTCTGGTGTGTTACAGTTTTATCCCTTTCAGTCAGGTAGAAACTGTAAATTCAAGAGTAATTTCCACAGGAGGAAGTCAGAAGTTTAGGAGACCATTCCAGACATGTTTTGATGCTCATATGTCTATGTGCTACAGCAAAGATATATGTCTTTCTTGTAATACATATCAAGTTGAAGAATAATAATTGTTTAATGACAATTTTTGCAAGTGTTTTGATATTTATTTTGATACATTTTAGGAATCAGAACTGAAAAAAAAAATTGGTCAGAGAACATATACATACAAATACTATGCAGGGACTATGATTAGTACAGTTTTTTTGCAGCCCAGTTTTGCACAAGAAAGGTATTTATAGTTTTTGCGAAATAAAAAATTTGAAATGCACATATCCAGTATTTAAAGGCAGTGATGACTATCTGTCAGGTTCCAGGATGAAGAAATGCTTGTGTTTGTGTTTCTTTAGATTAAAGACTTCTACAACTGACATCCAATATCTGCCTTTTGTAAGTGACTTTGAACTTTCCTTTCTTTATTAACTATTTTGCTATACATAATGCTTTATTTATTAAACACAGTTTTCCATTCCCCGTGACTTTGGGACCTTTTTTTTGAGGATTTCTTTCCCATCAAAAATAAAAAAAAACATTCAAAAGTGATTTCTAAGTGCACCATCAAGCCATCTGGCCTTTCTGATTTTTACTTATCCCTAAACTGGTACTGTGGCTTCAATGTTCACCACTGTGTTTTGACACCAGTTGTTCTAGGACAAGTCACTGGGACAATTACACACTTGTTCCTGGTATTTATAGCGTTTCTTTAATAATTCCTGTATCCAAAGAAGGTTAGAAATACAGGGAAGGTCAAACTTTTCACCATGCAAGGGAAGACAGCTAAATGTTTAGTTTTATTGTCAGTATGGATTTAGTAAAGAAATGGCAGCCACTGGAGTAGAAAAACCATTAAATTGTAAACCAAGAATCAGAAATTTAAATAAGTAAATAATACATATTTTTAGCTTAAGTAAAGAAGGGATGCAGACGAATAATAAAAATAGCTAAAAATAGTAAAAATAGGAATACTACTTAATACCTATTTACCTTCAAATCAGAAGAAAGAAGCCTGTAGGTATTCATGAGGAAGTCTCATCAGGAAAGAAAGCCAGAAATGGAAATTGTCATGATCACATTTCCATCTGTATCATCCTTCTTTGGCCATCTTCAGATATATCAATTCAAAATGCAGAATCTATACATGATTCATGCGGCTTAGGTGCACCAAAGTGGCCTTATGCTGGTTTTGACATATTTTGGATATCTCCAGATTATGACCTCACAGCCTGCATGAACTCTTACCCTGCATGTAGGTTTCTGTATGAAGGTGTAGGGGGTTGACCCTGGCTGGATGCCAGACACCCACCAAAGCCTCTCTATCACTCCCATACACAACTGGACCGGGGAGAGAAAGTATAATGAAGGGTTCATGGGTTGATATAAGGACAGAGAGAGATCACTCATCAAATACCAATACAAGCAAAACAGGCTCAACTTAGAGATATGAACTGAAATTATTATGAACAAAATCAGAGCAGGATAATGAGAAGTAAAATAAACCATTTAAAAACACCTTCCCCACACCCCTCCCTCCTTCCAACTCTACCTCCTACCCCTCAGTGGTGCAGGGAGATGGGTAACGGGGGTATGGTCAGTTCATCACACGTTTCTGCCACTGCTTAGGGAGGGGAGCCCTTCCACTGCGTCAGCATGGGGCTCCTCCCATGGGACAGTTCTCTGTGAACATCTCCAGCATTAGTCCATCCCATGGGCAACAGTTTTCCACAAACTACTGCAAAATGAGTCACTGTTTTAGCAGCTGCAGTTTTCCCACACATGACCTGCTCCAGCAAGCTTTCAAGTCCTACCAGGAAACCTGCTCCTAGCATGGGCTCCTCTCTCCACAGGTCTGCAGGTCCTTGTATGGACCCTGTTCCAGCATGGGCCTCCAATGGGTTCACAGCCCCCTCTCAGGCACCCACTTGCTCTGGTGTGGGTCTCTTCCATGGGCTGCAGGTGGATCTCTGCATCCTCCTGGACCTCCATGGGCTGGAGGAGGATGCCTGCTTGACCATGGTCTTCACCATGGTCTACAGGGGAATCTCATCTCAGGCTCCTGAAACACCTCCTTCACCACCTTCTTCACTGACCTTGGTGCCTGCAGAGTTGTTCCTCTCACGTGTTCTCACCCTGCTCTTCTGTGGGCGCAATTACGTCTGCACAACAACTTTTTTATTTTTCTTCTTAACTTTGTTATCAGAGGCATTACCACCATTTCTGTATGGCCCAGCCTTGGCCAGAGGCATATTAGTCTTGGAGCTAGGTGGCATTGGCTCTGCTGGACATGGAGCAAGCTTCTGGAAGCTTCTCACAAAAGCTACCCCTGTAGCCCTCCCGCTAACAAAACCTGGACATACAAAGCCAATACAGAAGGGAACCTTTGTGAAGTTGGACATGGTTCAGGATCTCCCTGTATGACAATACCTGCCCTCAGCATGCAAAACCAGCCTAACATCAGGATTCATTAATTCAGGTAAGCTTAAAGAACTTGCTTAGTTTAGCCTTAACCATATGCCATGCTTACCTATAGCTCAACCTTGCCTACGCATGAGAATTTTAAAAAATTAAAAAAGACATTTCAGATTTCCAAATTTGTTGGACATGGAATTTCTCTTTATGGTTTATGTGTCTGATTTAGTAGAAAAAATTCTTTGTCGAGTGATTAGGTTCTTAGTGAAGTTCACTGTCACTGTTCAAGTCCTGGTGACAGCATAAACACAAGTTTTCTCTAGGGCTTCTTGCCTGTATCAGAGGGACCATGTCCCCACCTTCTTTTTCTGATTGAGGCTGAATTTTCTGATTTCTTTCTCAACCAGAAGAGTGCAGAACTTTTCCCTTTTAAACATCACTGCAGCATCCAGAGTGAGAAGATAAGTGGAAAGTGTAATTTGGCAGAAGGAACATTAAGAGTGAAGTCAGGGGAGATCTTTAATGCGCACTACCTTGGATTGTTTTAATGTGCATTATCTTGCTATTTACTGATACCATCTTTACATAAAAAATTCTGCACATTTTCAAAACATCTAGCTTCATGGACATGTTTTCTTGGCAATAACAGTTTATAAGTTTCTAAAAAAAATTTCTCGTGTTCTTGAAAACAGACATAAACAGATTTTTATTACACTGCAGAGACACACCACCTTTCATCCAATATCAAGGAAGCTGATAACAGCTGAATAACAGCTTCTACCTGTGACTGAGCATGGATTTACCACCATATTTATTCCATCTTCTCCAGATATATAAATTTGTGTATGGCTTTTAACTTTGAATATTATTTATAATTATATGTGCACACCTAATACCCAAACTTGAGGTACACTGCAATGTAATGTATCAGTTTCTGTCTCTCATAACTTCATTAATCTCACATAGTCAGTTCAGAGCTAAATTTTCTACTGCTGCCATCCCTTCCACTACCTAAATATTAAAAACATGCTCATTTGTATGGTTTTCCCACTGGATCAGATCCCAGATTGCTTCAGATAATCCCACTAACTAACTTTCTTATCCCTAGCACTGAAAAAAAGCTGAGAAAAAGCTCATACAAAGTCTTTTGGTTTTTCTAAGGGATTTCTAAAGCTTCCACCTACTAGACAGAAGATACAGGTTAGAGACTTGCAGTAAATGGAGTAAAATCCTGACAGAACAGATGCATCAGCTTTTCCATAGTAATAGCACTACTTGTGTGGCACATGATAACATTCAAATGAAAGACATACCTATAAAAACACCAAAAAAATTCTTGGAACAACCAGCTCTGGTTAGATGGGACTTCTTCTTGGATGTTTCTTCTTTATTTTACCTTCTAACTAGTAAATTTCTATCTTCTTTTCATAAAATTATAAGATGGGATGATCCTATCATTTTTTTCCCTAACAGAAATGCTTCCTCTTTGTGTAAAACTGGCATCCTTAAACGAATATTCACCAGACATGACACCTGTTCTTCACTGTTCTCGTAAGACTGAGTGTGACCGAATGGTCAATTATTGACAGCAAAATGCTCTCATGTGCATTCAAGCCATTTGAACTAGATACAATATCACTAGATACAGTATCACTAGACACAAGATCTCTAGAAGTTCAAAGTTCTGCACACCTGAACACCTGGAAACCCAATCTAGTTTTGCTAGCTGCTTTGCTTGGCAGTTTAGCAAAGAATCTTAAGAACTCTTACAAATTCTTATGAGAATTTGTCAATATTCTCTTAATTATATATCTATATCTATTTTATGAAAATACTCTGCAGTTTTGCAGGTTTCAAAAATTTCAGGGGAATGGGGAAAGTATGATATTGCAGAGTCAAATACTTTCCATAAGGATGCACAGAGAAGATTGCCTACACTATTGGGAAGAATGATTCAGAGTCAGCTCAGAGTCATATTTCTGAGTCATACCTAGGAAGTCCATAACATCCTAAGGAATAATCCTAGAAAATGCAGCCAGAAGATTAAAGAAAAAAAAAAAAAAAAAAAAAAAAAAAAAAAAAAAAAAAGAAAAAAAGAAGAAGGTAACCAAAGGAACAAAACCAAACCAAAAACATACAAAGAGAAAAATAAGTATAAAGGGACAATTTTCATCTATATACATCATATTCCATGATTACTTCTAATTTGTTCCTGTTTTTCACACTTCCCCATCTTTTGTTTTTCTCCAAACCCATCTTATCTCTTCTGTCAGCAAGCATTTACTCTAGCCTCTTGCATTAAAACATGACCCCCCCATTCTTTTTGAGGGCTTCCTTGCTTTTTCTGCCTTCTTTTGACTTTCCTTTTCTGTTTCCTTTTCTTTCTCTCTCTGCTTAATCTTTAGCCAACCACCTTACAAGCTGCCCAACTGTGTATATTCCTCACTTTGAATTCACTGTAGCTGGAATACTTCCCAGAAACAGTGGGTGCATAGATGTGTTTATAGAAAGGAAAGGAGTGAATAAGCTTGGTATGTTTTAGAAGAAATGCCAGTTCTTTTTCCATTATTTTAGTGTCCCGTATCACAGACACTAAGAATCAGCTTTCTTTAACAAATGGGAAGCCATAGGGTTACTGAGATCTCCAACATGAAAATAAAGTGTGTAACTGATCTTTCTTTCACTTTTAGCTAATAATTACTTTGCACACCACAGAAGCTTGCGATCAACTTACTGCGCAATGAGATTGTTCATAACTTCCTGCTTGCATGTTTGTTGCCTGAAACATGCTCATCCATATCTATCAATTTATGTTTTAAAATAGTGAACTCAAAAACAAAAAGAAAAAACTGCCTGTGGGTGTTTAAAAAGAAAAAAGTCTGTGGATTTTTCCTATCACTCAACTGTATAATAGCAAACTACCTCCTTAAAAGTTTGCTCTGCTCAAAGCTGAACTTCTGTTCTCCCACACATTTGGTCTACCCATGCAAGTAACAATTACACTGGGGAAGGGGGACTGACTGCTTTCTGTGACATGATCTAGGGAATAAATCCAGCCATCAAACACCCTCATTTATCCAAATATTGGAGACATTTGCAATTCTCCTTGTAAATTATGATAAAGTAGATGCTGACAGAGCAACATGGGAAGGGATCCCTTATCATTTAGGGAATATTTTAAATGTTGTATGAAATTTGATCAGCAATTCCAATCCCATAGTGAATTCCATTTTTAAGTAATTATGTTTCTTAAAACAGACTCTTTCACTTATGCCAGTAGCTGGAAAGCAATTAATTCTAAGATAAAAACAGTTAATTAGGACTTTGCATTTACCAGGAAAACTGCAAATCCAAAAAATGCTACCTGCAATCCAGACATTAAGTTGTGTGTGCTTCTGCATGCATATGTTCGGTTTTCTTTTACTACACTTTCAATGTTAATGTGTGTAATTTGTTTACATTTTTTAATTTGAAAATTATTGCAATTTAAGATCACTGTAAGAGATAGCTACAGGTTTCAAACATTTGTAGCAATTTTTTTTATTAGCATTACATTGCTGCAAAGAGATAGTAGGTGTAATATGAATTACATGAGATAAATAAACTCATAAAAAGAAGCAACATAATCCCAGAAATACTGCTTGCTTTAAGTAAACGAATTTCCTAAACAATCTTGGCTGTTAACACAGTAGTACCTTCCATTTATTTACTCTTGAAAAATTAGTCTAGGAGCAAGGCTGTTCAAAGTGATGCATATTTAACCCCATGAAATCACCATCTAAAAGACATAGTAAAAAAAAAAAAGTTTACCTGAAAAATATTAAACTGACTGTAAAGCACATAATTTTCTAATTTCCCAGTGTATACATATAAGTAATTTACAAATTCATTCACTGAAATTGGTGTTTAATTGCAATACTTCCTTAATTATTATTACATACCCACACATATTTAGAGGGAAAAGGCAAGGAATTTCTATTACAAGAGTTGAAAAAAGAGTGGTGGTTTTTTGCCTGTTTGCTTGTTTTCTAGATGAATTCAAGTTCAGGTTCAGCTGAACTAGAGCCTTCCTGGTTTAGATCAAGAGCCATTGAATATCAAGCTGAATTCATCCCCACTGTTTTCAAGTACTTCACAATGACAGAAGGAAATACATTTGGGATATTGGTAGCAGCTGAGTTTCTATCAAGAACATCTCTGTAACTAGCCCTTATAATGAGAAACTTAGACTCATTCATTTGTACCACTTGATACAAGAAAGTGGTGATAACAGAGAGCAAGTATCACAAGTCGTATATTTTGAGACTGCTCTATTTTCATAAGACTGAAGTTCAAATAAGGGCATGGCCATATAAGGGATTAGAGTGTATCTTAAATATTAAAACAATAGTATTTACTAGACAAGAGCATCAGAAATCACATACTGGATAAAGAAAAAAAAGTGAAAAAGGAAACCACACAACTGATAAAAACCAGAAAAAAAAAGAAGAAAATAAACACTCATGGTACATGTAAGCATGAGAATTAGTTAATGAAATAAAAATATATGTAAAGTAATCATCAATATTAACACTTGCATGAACATATTTTATGCAGTAGGACTAGAAATTATGTTTATGGCAATGGTTTCATATTATGATTTACTAAGGGTATTACAAATATCTAAAATTTGTTAGTTTCACTAACATTACATAATGCAAGATTACCTCCTTCATACTGAATCTTTGGCGGGAGAAAACCTGAAAATGCCAATTCAACACTCCCTAGAATTGCTGGCATGGACAGGATAACTAGAGCCAATTGGTACAGCTCATGCCTTGGTATTTTGGAATTTTTCAGTGCTTCAGTATAGTTTTTATCTCTGCTCAACAGCAACCCTTGCAAATGAATATATAAATAGTCCATTTTTCTTTGGCTGGCTGTCAGAAAAAGATGAGTACTATTTTTAACAAGTTTTTTAAGCTAAGAAGATTTGAAATCAGTTTGTTTTCTGTATCAGTAAGAATCAGAATAATTTTGTTCTGTACTGTGTCACGGTTGACTGTTTTCCATTTGACATTTCACGTTGACAACTTCTCTTCAGTTTGTTAATTTCTGAGAATAGCAGCTAAAGCAAGTATCTTGCAGGCTTGCCTCCTAAATAATTTTCCATGATTTTCCACACTTTCCACTCAAATCCTGTTGACCCTGATGCTGATTTTGAGTCTTCCAGATGACAGTTCAGCCTGTTTGAAGATCTCCGTAGAAGATCTCTGATACTAAAACATTTTGAAATTGCCAATTTGTCAGACTGCAGAGCAACTGTTAGTTCCTGTCAGCTGCCAGAACCTATATCACTTTATATTCACTCACCTGAAGATCTTGCCATGGTCTTGGCAAGTATCCTACAGTTTTAAACCTTTTTCCAACAGGCTGTAAATTTAATGTAATCTACTAGATCAATTTATCATAGTTTCCTACTATTTATTTCTATGTACTTCTCGCATATATCTAATGTTTTTGCCATAAAGCAAGCAACTGCCCTTCATTTTTCATGTTATTGGTTACTAGCTTCAAAGACATCAAGAACTGAACTGAATTCAGAAGGAACATCTTCTGTCTCTTTCAATTTTTTCATCATGCCATTTTCTTTTCTATTTTATAGGTCTTTCTGGATTCTCCCTCTCTTTCTGTAGCAAATCAGATGGTCCTTTGGTGACCTTTAGCCTCAGAAGTGAATCACACTGTTTTCACAATGACTTTTCCATTGCTTGTTTTACAGAGTACAGCTGAATGTGATGAATATCATCTTATAAAGTTCAACAAATGTTTCAAACACTTAGACATATGTTATTCCCATTGCAATAGTCTTCAGAATAAATTACCATAAGCAATGAAGTAGGTATTTATTTTGAGTATCAATGTATAAGCTGGTCACAGATTTTGCCCTTGAAAAATGATTCTGTTTCTTCAGAGTCCATTCAGTATCACACTGTGTACGTCAGCTGCAGCTTTAGCAACACGGAGCCAGATTCAGAAACAGATTTAGACAGGTTTATGTATTTATAATGTTGGCATCTCTATATCAAATAGGGCTTGATCCAGTTGCCCACATTTCTAGAACTAACTCAGCTGCCCTACTCTATCCTGGCCTTTACCTCTTACTCTAGGAAATGTCCATTAAAAACCACAAATATCACTATGCTCCAGTGTTTAAAATTTTGGAAGCAAAACCTCAGGACATGCTATCAATGTGTCCAGTGGAAAGAAAAAGAAGAAATAAGATTAATGAATACTATATAACTGGGCAATTAAATTGTATTATAGTGCCAGAATATTTGGAATTAAAAGTTTATTTTTTTAGTTTGGTTTTGTTTGGGGTTTTCTGTTTGTTTTATGAGAGTTCTTATTGTGTGTTTTTAATGTTGTAATGAAAGTAGCTCTCAAAAACTAGAATAGACTGGACAGACTCAAATTCAGCTCCTATCACTCATGTCTCAGAAAAATTGGGGGCATAGTTTTTTTAAGGCGTCCCAGGACTATCTGTAAGAAAATGAATGCTCAGCCTCATAGGCAATGACCAGTCCACACAAAAGGGGCTTAAGAGCAGATTAAACTATGGATATGTGTCCAACTTATGTGTCTATATTCTACGGAATCCTCCAGCTTGGGTGTGGTGCTCTAAACCTTTCTACTTATCCCCTAATCCTGTGCAACACACTTCTAGAAAGCATAACCACGTATGCCCAATAATTATTTCCTGTGCTCTACAGACTGTATCAGGTACTGCCAGCATCAACGTCCTAGTTCTCTGGTTTACCCAGGTTGCCTGAATACAGGCAACAGGAAAGAGACATTTGAAAATGTACAGCAACTATACATGACATGCTTTAAAGAGCAAAAAAAGCATTCTCAATGATACACAACAATTTTTGGAGGACAGATGTCAGATGGTTTCTTTTTGAAGTTCCTTCCTGTGTAGACAGACATTACCAGCATTATCAAACATGTAAAACTTCTCCAAGTCCTTAGAATACAGTTAAACAAACGTAGGTGCTGCCTAATCTCTGTGCCAGCCCTTTGTGCGAGAAGGAATTCCACCATGGAAAGTACAAACTGATGCTTACTTACAGCCTCATGCTACACTGGGACAACAGAATGACATCTTTAAGATCTGGATGGGAGCTGACAAAACAACAAATGACTGACTGGAAAGTTTTCTTCTTGTTAAAATCATGGGGAGGTTAAAAAAAAAAGAAAGGAAAATTATCTGTCTCTGTGGCAATAGAGACATTCAATAAAAGAAACCCAACAAACAGTGAACACCAAAAATACATTCATTTAAGACTGAAAATATGATTAAAACAAATGTCAGGCAAAACTGTGCAAGCAAGAATAATTTTTAATAATTGCACTTATTTACAATTGCAATCAAATATATATTATCATTATTTATGATGTTTCTTCAGATCTTTTTGTTCATATCCACCCTGTAATTCCTCTAAGTACAAATCCTAATATTTATCCTAACAGGTACCTTAATATCCAGCTTTCACATCCAATTGCAGCTTTCCAGGAACCTCAAGCCATAGACTAAATGTAACACTCTTATACTATTTTCCAATATACAGTATTCCCTTCTTTTTTCTATTCTTCATCCACTAGAAATAATTGCAAGAATCATTAGAGACAAATATTAGCCATTATTATTTAATTTATTAAATTATTGGAATTTTATTATATATCTTGATACCTGTCCCAGTACAACCTGTCTGTTTTATTTCCCACTTCATATTATTTCTCAGTTACCTGCAAATCCATAGAGGTACGCAGACCAAATAATATTTCACAATACTGACTTGAAATTTCAAGTCTTAAAATCCTTGCTTTGAAACAATGTAATTGCAGTGTAATTTGTTCAGGAAAAGAAACCCCACCAAAAACCATGGTGAAGCTCTCCTATTAAACTCTCTTATCTTGATCATGGCACGTTCATGAGGTGGAGGTGTGAGATAGAGCCCGTGTTGTTGCATTTTATTTATTAAATGGAACTTTGTCTTTTTGTACCTGTTTTGACTTTCTTTAGAAGAGTAATAGGTAGAAGTTCACTGCAGCTTTGTGTCAGAATTTTGTGAAGGAAGAAGAAATCATACAGAGAGTGTCAACATTCATGGCTCCAACTCACATAAAATAGGATTTCTCGATGCAAATGGATGACTTACTAACTTTTCTCAGAAGAGATTTTGGAAGAATTTTCTTTTGCGTATTTTTTTCCTATTCCAAGAAATTTTCTCTTAGTCTTTTAGATATTTTTCCACCCAATTGTAAAATACTATATACATACATGTAGCATTTTACTAGATTTCAGATCTATACATTTGAATTAAGCTTTCCCCTTGTGCTTGACCCAAGAGGGAAATAAATTCCATTTATTGGAAGAGACAGTATCTTTTAAACACGTGCTGGGTCACATAAAATATAGTGCTCTGGAAGAAATCAAAGCGACTTATTCCAGAACAGACATTTTTCCCAAGGAAAATTAGTAAGTTTACTGTCAATAGAATTATTTTATTTGTTTGCAGATTTTATACAGACTAAAATCTCTTATAGATCCTTTTAAAACCCAGAAAGATTTAGTACTTCAAATATTTTTATAGCAAGTTTCCTATCCATTTTAAAATGAAATATAGTTAGAATAGGGTTTCATGGAACCATGGTGATTCAATGTCTTTTCCAAAGTAACATTTAAGACTAGGAGGAGAAGCAGAGATTCAGGAAGCAATGCTAAGGAGCACTGAATCATATGTTTTAACTCCACAGTAGGCTTGAATAGTCTAGTTGTCTCAAGTTCAGGTGAACAACATCTACAACCCATTGTAAATTCAAATTCTACTAATTTCTAAGTCTCAGTCCTCTCTCTCTCTCTAGACCTTTTCAAACATCCCTGCTCAGAAGAACTGAACATGAATAAACCCTTTTCTCTGTACTTTTATAAAGATATCTGTGCTTTGACTGTGTTGTGGTTTTGGGTGCCAACTCTGAACTAAAATTCAAGAAATATCATTATTTTAGTAACAAGAACACAGAGTTAGGAGTTGCATGAGATACGTTATTTATAAGCAGAAGTCAGCATAACGAAAAATGCTGTCCACCAGTGATTCATTTCATTTTTCCTTCTAAAGGGAACGAGATGTGTTTTTTAAAATGAAATCTACCGCCAGCCTTAGCTAGAACCAACAAAGCTATAATCAGACAAATGATGATCAGCACCTCCTCTTTTCCCCAGTAGTCTTTCACCATTTCCATACTTAGAAACAAAATCATTAAACATGAATTTTACATTCCAGTATATCTCAACATTGATTGCAGCTGATAAAGCCCTGAAGAACAAGCTACTGCTTGGTTGAGTTGTTGAATTTTTGTTGGAAGAATTTTGAACCCAAGCCAACATCTTTAACAAAGTCAAGAAATCTTGAAAATAGTTAAATTTAAACAAAGATTTACTTGTGTCAATGAGTAAAAATCATTACTCTGATTGTGTACATGAAAAATCTGATTTGAATCAGGCTTCAAAAAAGTGGTATATGTATTATGATACAGTTTAAATAACTTTTACAGTGCATGTTTAGCTCTCATCAACAAAATATCAGATGAAAATTACTTGCAGATGGATTTATACACAGGTTATTACTGATTTTTTAAACCAGAACAGCTCACAAGACTGGTACTAATTTTATTTTCCCATCTGTACCACTGAGATCCCAATATATATTTTTTAATAAAAATGAGACATGGTGATGGAAAGTAAGATATAAATGTATATTATAGTTCAGTGGATGAGATTTATAAATTATTTACTCACAAAAATATAATACTGTAAATTATTATTATTATACATAAATTATGTATCATTATGCAGGAAAAGAAATTCTCAGGCCAGTTATCGACAAATCTGAAATTTGTTCTGGCAACATAGCCCTTTGAGAAGAAGACAATTAAAAACTGAGGCAACATTTATTTGACCCAGTTACAGAGGGAAAGATAAACCTCTCAGCCCTTATAAGTAAACTTAAGAGCACATATTAGAAGCTAATATTGAAAATTTGCATAAGTTCACCAAAAAGCCTGAAAAATCCAGATGTATGAGATCAAAGTGTGTGAGCATTTTACTTTCTACTTAGCATCTATCAATCTGTGGCTACATGCCTGTAACACTCAGAAGGTGGAATCTGAAAAGTAGAGCATGTACATTATTTCTTTAAACATATTATGAAATAATTGTTTGATCAGTAGCATTATGTATTCCAACAGAATCCTAACATAAAAGTTTCTATTTATTGACCTAATTCTGCATGTGAGGGTTTATTTTGTTTTATATTTGGAAGAGACACAGGGATAATTTCTGTATTTAAAAATTTCTACTACTTGAATTGTTTAAGTCTGGCTATCAGGACAAAAAATGAGGGAAGGTGAAGTGTGAAAAATTGCCATCTTTCACAGCTTTAAAATGTTGGCTCTGTTGTCTGGCATAATTAAGTCAACAGTCTGCTGGTCTGCTTCCAGGCACTTTGACAACTGTTCTCTCACTGCCACCAGTAAATTAATAGGACTGTGCTTTTCCCAAGGGGCACTGTATGCAGAATGAGAATTTTCTTGTCCTTTGGTCTGCTGCTGGTGAAGTGGTGATGGGCGGCAATGCTCAGTGGGTAGGAGCTGTCAGGTCATTTGCTCTATTATAGTTGGACCATTCACACTATTATAGTTAGACATGATAACACTTAACACCCTTTATCATCAGAGGTTTATTGTATCCCAACTGTTAACATGGTCTCTAAGGTAATAGACCACAGCTGTGAAGTGAATTCTTTTGTCACAAAACAAGAAGAGAAAAAAGTCTTTTTAGGCATTTGCGAGTTGTTGGGAGTGTTAGAGCTGTTTGATATTCACCAGGGGTTTATACAGGCTTGAAAGTTTTGATGAAATTATTTATTTTAGTACTGTCTCATACAGTTTTTCATCCCTAGAAGTTTTGGGGTTTCTTTGGTGGCTTTCTTTTTGTTTGTGAGGGGGGTTTGTTTGATTGGGGTTTTTTTGTGGTTGTTGTTGTTGGTTTTGGTTTTTTGGTTGGGTTGGGTTTTTTGTGATTTATTTTGTTGTGTGGTTTTGGAGGGGTTTTTTGGTTTTGCTTTTTTGCTTTTGTGGGGATTTTTTGTTGGTTGGTTCATTGAGGTTTTTTTTGTTTGTTTGGGTGATTTTTTGCTGGTTTTTTTTCCCCTCAGATTTAGGTTACATTAATCCAAGTACTACCAGCCTTCACGTGCTTTCATTGAATTCAGTCACACAAGCACTAACTTTTGTGTGATCAGTTCACTGGAAAACTATCAAAGAGTATAAATTTAGAGGGTTTTTTGCAAATGCAACAGCATCCACAGGAGTCCATAAGTCCTGATTGTACCCGACACTATGAAAACAACTTTCTATAACTAACATGGTTGGGGTCAAGATTAGTACTTTTGTTGTCCAAGGTTTTATTTCATTGAAGTAGGCAAATCCTTAGTAGAGCTGGATCAAGTAGAAGATGAATACTGCCTACCTAGACAGAAACTGTCGCAGCGTGGGGTTATGGTGAGTTGCCGCAGCCTTCTGGAAGGGTCCCCAGCCAGGGGAAGCTGCTTCGGCACGGAGGGGCCAGACGAAGGCGCAGCCACACACACACCCGATGGTGCGGGGCACGCGCACACACACTCACAGAGATAAGGCGAAGGCAGGTGACAAAGGAGGCAAGAAGGGTCTTCTATATGGGGGTCAGCAACCGGGTTTATGGGAGGGTCTACGTGTGGAGAGATCCAGGGATAGAAGACCCCAGTGCAGAGGGATCCACAAATAGAAGACAAAATGGAGGGCAGGATACAAGGTTTATATAGGGGGGAAAAAGGGGCGAGCAGAGCATCGGGACCAATGGGCTGAGGGCCAAGGGGCAGAGCAGGAGTGAGAGGGCCAATGGAGGGGCAGGGAAGGAGGGGCTAAGGGACAGGAGCCAATGGGGGATACAATCAAAAAGAAATTTCTGAATGGGGTACATAGATGGAATAAAGGGGTGGAGAACAGGGAACCAATCCTAAACAGGAGAAAACCATACATTATAATAGTTTAGGCAAGGCCTCCTGGGAGCTCACCCTAACGTAGGAGGATGTTTCTGGCTTAGGGCCATCCCACCAGCAAGCTTTCTTTGCTGGCCCATTCTTGGCATCCTCACAGGATGCAACAACAAATCTGGTAGAAAAATGGTAGGAAGCACAGATTGTGCTGGAACTAGAACCATTGAAATGGATAAAAGCCCTTGCCCAGCTACTTGTGGCAGAGCACAAGACATTAAAGAGCTTTGTAGCTGGAGCAAACAAATGTTGAAAACTGATTTGAAAGTCTCACAAAATCTTTGATCCATGCAGGAATCATTTTCATTTAAGAAGAAACCAATTATTAAGTGAAACCATGGCCAATTTTTGTTGTAAGTTTTATTTAAAAAGACGTGTACTTCAACAACTAACAATGGGCTAATTGGGAGCTAATTGCTTTTTATACAGTGGCAATCAGGTCAGTGCTAGGGATGTGAGAGAAATAGCAAAAGCTGGGGCAAAGAAATGAAAGGAAAAGAATAATTAATTTCCTAAATGTTACTGTTAGCAGTGAATGTTAGCAATGTCAGCTGTTCTTTACTGTTTGTGTGTGCAGGACTTCGTTCACCACCTGGAATAACACTAATAACAGTACAATTCAGTAGTCAGATTTATATTGCTCCAGCACTGTATAACAAAGAAAGTAGAAGAAAAAGGAACACAATTATGTCACTTAGAGAAAAATAGTTTCAAATTATGCACAATTTCTGTTAATTTTTTTTTTTGCTTATTTGCTACTTATTACTCCCCAATAAGAATGCTTTCTAAAAAAATTAATAAGGAAAACAAAATACTATATCTTTACTAAAGGATAATTTTATAGATATGCCCAACTAAACAAGAAAAATAAAAGCACAAAGGATATTAATTGTCACAAATGTGAATGCAAATTGTCACACTTGGGCTTTCATTTAATGGTTTTCCCTTGTTGCCTGCAAGTGTGATGATATGCCATGACAGCCAGTGTAATGAAATCTTTAAATTTTTCATTCACATTTATTAATTTTTAAGCTACATTTAAAAGAATTCTTGCCTTTATTGTTCTTGGTGTTTACTAATTTGTAGAGGAATTTTGAATATAGTGAAATTAAGTTTTGCCTAGTGAAAAAGGGAAAGCATGAGCATAGAGATAAACTTCTATAAGCACTCCCACATTTCTCTTTATTGTTATCATTAGTTTCTCTGGACATTTTCCACTACCTCTGCTCTACCTTAAAATACCATTTTAAAACTAGAAAATAGGGCAGTATCAGTAAATAATCTGGCAAAAAAATTTACAATTTCAGCTGAAAATGTGCTCTAGATTTATGCAACACTTCATCTCTTCTTCTCAGTACAAGTATACTGACATGCCACTCCTCTATTTATGCTTCTCTGGTGAAGTTAACCAAAACACTTGTTCTCATGAGATTTCTTCAAAGGTGTATTAATGCTGGCAAAAAGACTCTCGCTTTTTCCTTCAAAACACACTGTAAACCCAAAGACCAATAATAATGACAGTGGTGATTATGAAATAGCAAGTTCAGAATGATTCAATTATTGTGTCTTAATTTGGCTTATGAGAAAACAGAAACCAATTTCAAGGAGGCTCAGAAAACCTAAGGTGTAGACCACTAAACTCCAAGTAGAGTCACTTCGATCACTTTGAAGTTTGTTTTCTGTTTTTTGTTTTTCTAGTTGTATGCACTTTAAGACCAATAAAAAGGAAGGTCATTCTGCTTCCTATATTATTCTCAGAAATGTCAGCTGATCCCTGCTAGTCCTCTGGGCTACCAGATTTGAAACTTGACCCTTCTTTTGGCTGATCAGAAATAGGGTTTTTGATATATGGGGGAAGGTCTGAGAGGGCAAAACACAGGGAAGGTTAACTGTTCTGCTGTAAATAACACTGACTGTGGACCAAAAAAAAAAAAAAGAAAAAGGCAAGATAGGCTAGTAGATGTTACAGATTGTTACTACCAAAGAAAAAAGAAAAGAAACGAAAAAAAAGAAAAGAAAAGAAAATACGTGCGAAAATATAAACAAATGGAGCGGATTAGATTAGGTGCACATCCCAAACCCCTCCAAGGTGTAAAGGAAATCCATTAAGTAGAGATGATCAGGTGGTTTGCTACCTACACATACACTCAACCAAACCCCCACATACACGTACAGCAAGGTAGAACCCACAACCTTGCCTGTACCAGGTCAGATCCAAAGGTGCAAGGGCGAAACAATAAAGTTTGCTCAGCAGTGGGAACTGTGAGCTGTAAATAAGGATTGATGGCCTTGATTATCAGGCAAATGGGTTCCAAAACAGAGGAACAGTTGTTCCCTTTTAAATACTCCACTACTTAAGCACTTCTGGAAGTACTTACCCATGTAAAAGACCCGTGGTTAATTTAAAATCAAAGACAAAAATGTCCTGGTGATTGCTCTATAAATCTGAAGTTATGTGAGAATTGAGAGATACTGTGGGAAAGATCTACATTCTTCCTTAAAACTGTCCCCTTCTCATGGATAACATCTCCTAGAATCACTCTGGGAGCACCATCACACATTTCTAGAAGGGTGTGTGTCTCAAATATTTGAGTACACCTGGGATATTCTCAGATTCACCCCTCCAAGTCCCCTTTCAGACATACATGTAAGACTGCAGTTAGATGAAAGATGAAGAATCACCAGACTAGGGTAGGAGTGGAAACAGACACTGTTTTCAAAGAGTCAAATTTTGTGTCATAAAAATTTTTTTTTCTATTTTCAAATGCAGCACACTAAGGTTTGAAGACTGGTGTGGACCTTCAAATATCATATAGAATATTAGAAGCTCATTAAATAAATATGAAAAATAATGGTTCTTGTTCCAAAGAACTAATGAGCTATATATGTCAATGCATTTGACTAGATTGTCATTAAATGGGAAATAACTTTAAGCAAGATACTACACCAACTGGAAGTGAGGTGTTTAAGAGTAACAGCCTACCATAAGGACAGTAAAAAAGAAAATTCTCTTTTCAACCAACCATATAATCTCGAGTAAGAAAGGGATAAATTCATGCCAATGTTTTACATGATTTTTTTTATCTTGCTGCCTGTTTTTATTTAATAGTACATTAAGTTATAGATTATTTTTATAACTTGCTTAAATGTAACAAGCTAATACCATGTGGTTTAAATTTATAGTGGTTAAGAATTTCAGTAGAAGTCCATCATATTACTATCCTGTTTCTGAACTACCCATTGAAATTTCTCTTTCTGTCCGAAAATATTAGATATGTGTCTGTCTTTTCTTAGTATCCTTATAAATTTTAAAGGTTATGGTACCACCTTTAGAAATGGTCTTTGCAAACATATTAATGTGTCTTAACAGCAAACTAATCTAAATGAGAGAGCTTCTTGCAAAGAAGTATGAAGACATCTTTGGAAATTCTTTCTGTTCTGTCAGCACTAATTCTGGTTTTAATCTCTCTTTTAATCCTTTGAATTACTAGTATTATGCTTCTCTGCAAATTAGTTTCCTTTTGTATGTACATCTTTTTAATATGAATTTTTTATTACTGATGATTTTCATGTAACTTCTCTCTTCTGGACATTCCGCATGCCTAACAACTCAGGCAAAAAACCTGAATATTTTGGAGACTCATGCTCGCGATATGAAAATAAATTTTAAGATATTTAATCCTGAACAATATTTTCTGAGAGAGCTAAAATACCATGTTGTCATTGCTGCCTTCTCATTCTTAAAAAATTTCAGATTCCACAATTCAGTTAGGGGTGAGTCTAGACTATACACTTCCAGCTCTTCAGGACCAGGAAGGAGCCGGTTGTCACTCTGTCTATCCTGAGGCATGATTTTTAAGAGAGAACTAGATCATGAACATGTCTCAAAAAGCTACCTCAAGATGGGGAGTCACAGACCAAGGGCAGGCTTAGCAGATAATTCTTGTTCTCTGGTTTTCCTCAAAGTTCTATGTCAAGCTGACTGGTGTGCAGGTGATTTGAGTGTATGGAGTGCCACAAGACTCAAGACATAGCTATAACTGAATACTGATCACAGTAGACCTGTATAATTGTCCTCAGATATTTACAGATCTCAGAAATCTATAGACCAGATCTATAGTATCACCCTCAGGAAATGCAGCATGGTTGATATTGTAGCCAAAGGGAATTACACCTGAATTGTCTAAAGACAATTTAGTAAAGTTTAGTACTTTCCTCTCTTTTGACCTTAGTCTGGTTTTCAGAGCTGAGGTGATTTTCCATGCTGACTGGAAGACAGAGATGGTGGCATTGTTGGAATTTGTCTTCTGACTTAACTCTCCAAAGAGGTCAAGGAACTGAATGACTGTTTCTGACAGGGTCCAGTGGCATTCTGTGAGAAAAATTGGTATTTAAGTCCTCAAAGAAGAATCATGTCAGAGCTTCTTAATTTTCCTTCAGGCCCTGTGGCATTAACAAACAGCTCACAGCAACCAGGGTTATGGTTGGTTCATGGTGATGTGAAGTTCTATTTATGAGTTGTTCATTTGGACAATGCAGAGAAACATTTTCTGAATGTAGAAGTATTTTCATCCAGACACAATTATTTTAGCAGAACACTAGTAATAAAAAATCACAGGAGAATGGAGCCATACTACTTAAACATACTGATGTTATGCAATGCTAATTACATTATTTTCCAGGCTAATGCTATTATATCAGAGCATGTCTAATCTGTGCAATTGGAAAGTTGCTATTTATTCATCATTTGCACCAAAGCCTAAAAAAAGCTAAAAAAACTACAACATTAATTCAGACTACAAGAAACAAGCTAAACAAGCTCTACTAAATCAAAGGAAGACATTTTTGAGCTGTTCAAACTTGCATTTGAAGAAGTTATGAAGAGTAGTCATAGAGAATGTTACACCTATTCAGAAAAGGCCTTTACATTATTTCAAAAAATACTAATTAAAATCTTCATAATAGAGAGCAACCAGGTCCATGATGGGTTGCCTCTTAGCTGCTAGGTTCCCTATTTAGTCATGGACAGAAGGTTTCCTGTTTAGCCATGGACTCTTTTAATTTGTTCTGTGAGTCTTTCAGAGACAGCTGACCACATGAAAAGTACCCTATGATTTCCTTGGTACCACTAGCATTCCCCTTCCCTGCAGATACAGAAATATCTGGGCATCAGCAAAGGGCACTGACAGAAACTGGATGACTTCATAAGATCTTTAGGGCTCAGACCGCAGCAACTTTCTCCTCTCAGTGTCAGTAACCATCAGGCTTGACCCTGTATGCACTTGTGGAGAGGAACCACCTCAGACTTAATTTGGCCACGCCTGAAGAAATTACATCACAATTTTCATCAAGCTGTTAAAGCATGTCCAAAAAGTCTTTCAAATCTGGCAAACTCAGATCTGAAATGGAAGTACTGGACAGAGAACTAAGAGAAGAGTTATTTTTCTCACTGTTTTTTCAGTAAAATACAGAGCACTAGAGTTCCAATCAATCTTAAAATGACTTTGAAATTCTGCTTCCACTGTTCTGGTTTGCATAGCCTTTTAGGCCTCAAAGGCCATGGCAGTTGCTATATTTGAATATAAGTTCCAGTAAACAAAGTAAAACAAATAAATATTTTATAATCAACAGGGATATGGTGAATGGAGGAAACTAATTTTCTTCATTTTCTATGTACCACATGAGAGTTTTCTCAAATTAGACCTTTACAACCATATGGTTAGATAAAAAATAGTTATATATCATTAATAGTACCCATACTATATCTGTAACTGCATCATGCTTTTTCTAATACCTTTTTTCCTGTTCCTTATGTCTACTTTTGAGTGAGCTTTCAGAATATAGAACAGTTGGTCATGACTAATAATCTTAAAGATGAACACATAGTTACTTATTTTATGGCCTCCTGGAAATCCGGGAAGATATCTGTTAAAAAAAAAAAAAAGGAGCAATGTAAAAAAATAAAATTGGAAAACAAGGAAACACTGTTTTCTAAAATCTTCACAGCTTGCAAAGCTTACTAGCAGACGGACAGACAGATAACTATTCCTTCTGAAAACAAATAACTTTAATCTGAATTTAAATACTCAACTAAATGTTGATTTAATTGCAAGTATGTAATATAATTGAAGTATGTTACACAGTCTTTTGTAATTCATTATCATAATAAGCAAAAGTGTTTTAACTATGCAAATTAAATGTAGTTAAATATAATCAATTTAAAATATAACAAAGAAGTCAGTGTGGCTCCTTTTTTCATAACAAGTGCCCTTTCTTTTCATTGGAAAATAGAAAATACACAAAACACACATATTTATACTGCTTCACAAAATTACTTAGTAACATTCTAAAACTTCTAAGCAAATGAAAATGAGGAAGGTGGTACAAAAATATATTTTTTTATGTTATGATTGTAACCTAAGAAAGACTACATGAGATTTGGTACTAATTCCATTAAATCTTCTTTAACAGAAGAAGTCTCTTTCGTTCAGAAACAGATAATGTAAGCTATTGCTGTATAAACTTCAGATTTATGCTAGTTCATAAGTTTATGAGAAAAATTATCATTTTTCCAAATTACACCATTTAAAATTTATAACTATATAAAATATAAAGTATGCATGATGTTGACTTCATTATAACTGTTTAATTTAAACCTAAATGTTGTTATTGTGATCTCACATTTTTTCGGTGTTTCTACTTGTAACAAACAAAAGCTGCTACCCCCCACAAACAAATAAACAGACTAACTCCTCAATCCATCAGCAATGAGAACTCAAAATCAAAGCCCTGAGACAGATTCCAGGAATGGGGAACTAAGCATTCATACAGTTAATTGAAGGTCTGTGGGAAAATATTTTCACTTTCATGGGAATGGAATGGTGATTATAGTGGGTTTACCTGGCTGGATACCAGGTGCCAACAAAAGCCACTATATCTCTCCCCTCCTCAACTGCACATGGGAGAGAAAATATAACAAAAGACTTGTGGGTTGGGACAAGGGCAGGGAGAGATCACTAACCAGTTACTGTCACAGATAAAACAGACTCAAATTGAATAAATTATTTTAATTTATAATCATTCAAATTAGAGTAGGATAATGAGAAGTAAGTCCAAGTCTTGAAAACACCTTCTGCTTACCCTTTCTTTTTTCCCAGCTTCAGTTATTCTTGATTCTCTGTGTCCTCCCCTCATCAGTGCAAAGAGAGGAGGGACACATTGTCTCAGTGCCTCCTTCCTCCTCATGGGGAGAACCCCTTACACCCTTCCCTTGCTCTGGTATGGGGTCCGTCCCACAGGAGACAGTCCTCGACAGACTTCTCCAATGTGAGTCCTTCCCCATTGTAGTTCTCCATGAGCTGTCCCAGCATGGGTCCCTACCATGGAAAGCAGTCCTTCAGAGTGCTCCAGTGTGGATTCCCCACACAACCACAAGTCCTACCAGCAAGCCTCCTTGGGACCAAGCTTGTCTCTCCCCAGGTCCACTGGTCCTTCAAGGACCTTGCCCCAGCATGGGCTTCCCACAGGGTCACAGCCTCCTTCAGGTATTCACCTGCACCATTGTGGGGTCCTTCAGAGGTTGCAAGCGGCTATCAGCTCTCCCATGGATCTCCAGGGGCTGCAGGGTCATGTGCTGTCTCACCATGGGCTGCACCATGGGCTGCAGGGGAATCTCAACTCCGGCACCAGGAGCACCTCCTTCCTGCCCTTCTTCTACGCTGACCTTGGTGTCTGCAGAGCTGCTTCTCTTACATATTTTCACTCATCTCTTCTCTGACTACACTTGCTTCTGCACAATAAGTTTTTCCCCTTTTTAAATCTTCTGTCCCAGAGGCACTACCACCGTTGCTGCCGGGCTCAGCCTTGGCTGGTGGCAGATCCAGCTGGGAGCTGGGGGGCATTGGCTCTGCTGGACATGGAGGAAGTTCCTAGCAGCTTCTCACAGAAGCCACCCCTGCAGCTCTCCTGCTGCCAAAACCTTGTCACCCAAACCTGATAAACAATTCTTCATTATCTGAGAATATAATAATTCATTTTACCAAGAAGTTCTCTGTTTTCCGATATGTTATGTAGGGAGAATTTATTAAACTATGTTATTTAAGACTCCAGTTTAATGGAAATGATGGAACAAGTAATTTTTTTAAATGTAATTTCTTTTTCTCTGTTGTTATCCATTATGTCTCTGTTTGTGTTCTCACCTTTCCTGTTTCTTTTAATCTACCTTCAAAGTGATTTCTTATTCCTTCACCCTGTCTGAGGAAGGGGAGAAATCAACAGCACAGTTAGTTTATTAGATAAAATTACCCAAATAATTTGAAAAATCTTAATTATATTTTAAACAGTTTGGCACTCACTATATTTATTTTATTGTTATTATAATTTACACAGGTTATTAAGCTATTTCTGTCCCAGAAAGAGCTTTTCTTAGCCAAGCAGTCATATAAGACTGGGGGTCTATCTCCACAGTGACACCCACAGGGTGGTCCTGACTTCATGTCACTCTCATTGGTAGGGTTGTACTTATTACATTATTTTAGTAGTTATTTATTTAACCACTTTGAATTCTTGTTACCACCCATAGATTCCTCAGATAATAACATGAAAACAGTAAGTATTAAATTCAAGAAAGTAAGCAGGCATATTTTTGAAGTCTTTCTTTGGCCAAAAGAAGTGCGTCTTACAACTTGTGGTGCTTCCTGTCACATTTTGGCTAGAATATGGCAAAAAGCAGCCAAGATTTTTCATATGGGATATTATAATTAGATGTTAATTACATTCCACTAATTACATTTGAGTAGGCACCCAAGGATGATTCATGTTTAATGATTCTGTGGGCAACCTCACCGTGACGTGTTTTTTCAGATTCTTTTAAACCATCCTCATTGTCATGAATATGCATAACTATGTTCAACATGGGCCTTTATAATTAATCAATAGACTGGAGTCATAAGAAAGTAGATAAAAACTGTCAGAATTTAGCATTTTCTTTTGAAAAACATAGGTGTATATGATCTCTAATAATAGGACAACACATGCTAGAAGGAAAGATAGTCCATTCACACATCAGAAACAACAGGTCTGTGGTGTGTGAGACAATACATAAAATTAATCTGGTAAGTTAAACAGGTAAAAGAATTCCTGTCTGGGTTATAAAAATTTGAAATTTATCTACTCAGCTAAAGGTTTATATGTCCATATGTTTGATTTGTTTATTTGATATGTTTATTTTCATTCTAATGTTTATTTTCAAAATTTCTCTATCAGCATCTCCCCTTTCAATTTATCTGTTTAATGAGAATGATGTACTTCTTGAAGCCTATATTGACATAAAATCTCAATAACTTCATTTAGACTTTGTAATAATAAATGCCTCATTACGCTCTTCTGGCAGACTGCAGAAGACCTGGATGCCTTTCCTGGGTCTCCTGAAACTTTGAGGAGAGCTCAGGCAGTTACTGTCTAGGTATGCTGCTGTTCCTCTGCTATCCAGGGAACCGTTGTGATGGGTCGGACCTTGAATTGTAGGGAATGCAAACTGCTGCCTCTCTAAAGAAAATGCTCTCATTATCTTGGTTTGTTAAGCTCATACTTACATGTTTTTGCTGCCTCTGTCTCCTCTTCAAATTATTCTTTAATTTTTCTCTATAGAGTAGAACTTCAACAGCCCCCTAATTTGCCTTTCACTCTGACTACTACACCCCAAAGAGCACATACAGAGCAAATTAACTCATTCTTTCATGATGTAAGAGAGATGAATGAGAAAATTTTCAGAATAAGAAGGGAATTGACCTCCCACTATTTTCCAACTAAAGTAGTCAGATTGAGGAACAGAAGACTAGTTTTTCAGCTGTTTCCTGCCAACAAAACCAACGAATTTATTTTTTTCCTTTCAGTTCCCCCTCTGGGGATGTCTTGCTCACCTCACACTTGACGGGAAGTATTTAGTTGCCTGACTGCTGTGGCTGAAGCCAGCACCTCTCAACACCTCAGAGCAAGCACCTGGGGACTGCTGCTGCACATCACCATTTCCTCTGGGAAATTGCATCTCATCCCTGAATACTTTCTGAGACCTGTGCTTTTTCATCTGTATCACTTTCACAGGTTTACAAGAAAGAATAACCCATCCTCTTTCTTTGTACAGATAATGAAAGTAGATTTTTGCTGAGTGTTGGTATCAAATGTAGGTCTGAACTTACTGTTTGAAAGTCTGTGAACAAAGGAGAAGAGACCAGGCTGCTAAATGTGCAGTGAGGTACTGTACTTCTCATTTCATTAAAAACAATTGTGTGAGCTAGAGAAAATGATAGCTGCTTGCAATTAATCCACATATACAAAATGGAAAAAGGCAAAGGTAACATTTAGTTTCACTGTGGAGTAGATTGATCATGTTCACCTGTGATTAATCATGTTTTTTCATAGTGGAAACCTTTATAAAAATCTTAATTAGAAAAAAAAAGCAAGCCAAACAACAAACCAACCAACAAACAAACAACTACAAAAACCCAATCCAAGCCTTTTGATAAATTCAGATCAGTGGGATATAAGTATTAGTATTAATATTTATTTGCACTTTTAAACTTTGAGAACCTTGAGACATAAAAAATTAATTTAGACAAAGATACTGTAGCATATATAACTTCAGTTAAAAGCCATTAAAGAGAAAAGAGAGACAATTGTGAAGGATGAACTCTGAGATAGGTATCACTCTGACGTGATTCCATGATCACCGACAATCTTCTACAACTGTATATGAAAAAGAAATTCTATGAGATCGGAACTAGGTACATCGTTATTTCAGCTGTCTTCAGCCTACTAGAGATACCAAGGACTGCAAACCAAGGGGAACATTTGGGTATTTGGTTGACTGCATAAGGTTTAAAATAATCTGCAATACTGTATATGAATACTACTTATAGTAAAATGTTCAATAATTACCACAGGCAGTCATTTGTTTGATATACACCCCTTTACTTNTATTATTTACATAATATAATAAATATAATATATATATAAATATATATATATATAATATTATATAAATATAATATTAATTATGTGAAATAAAACACAGTGTAAAAGATAGAGGTGTGAGGGAAGTGCATATATTGGGCTTCTCAAATCTCATAAAGGCTTATGATCTCTTATAAGAGACACAGTCCAAGTATGAGCCTATGCAATGCTGTCCCAACCATAGATGAAAGAGTCTGTTTTCTTTTACATTCATTCTCAATTAATTATATGTTGACCCAAGTAATGCTTGTGTTTGGCTGTTGTTTGGTGTGCAATGATGAATCAAATTTTTGATCAGCTGCAAATGTAAATGAACAACTAGTAACATATATATAAATAATTATAACTAAGTGTAAAAGGGGTCTTGATGCCACACTGAGCTCAAATAAGATCTGATTCTGAATGCCTACGCTGGAGGCATTTCTTTGAGCTCAGTATTTACTTAACTTTCACAGCAAATATTTCATTGACTAATTGCTTTCAGATATGACATTACACAAATTAAAAAAAAAAAAGGAAAAAGAGGAAGTCTGTTATTCGGAACAAAACCTCAACAAAAGACCTCCTAGGTCTCTAAATCATAATGTATAAAATGTGTTTTAGTTATTAGAAAACAGTAATCATATATTTGGTTGGAATACACACTTCATTCCTTTGATTACAATTCAGTAGGGAAGATATATGCCTGTTTTAAAGTAAATTTAATACATAAATTTTATGTTCAATTAGCTATCAGACGTTGTAAAAGTGCCTTGTACTCAAGGAAATAGTAAGTTATTTTTTATTGGTTTTACTGGGGTTGTTTTAATCAATTATTTGCAAATTTCTCTTTCCTGACTTTGAAGGGTTTCTTTTTTCAAGGAAATGAAGAAACAAACTGGATGAAATCCCGTGCATATAAAATATGCTTAAGATCCACTAACTTTAACTGAGTTGCAACAACTACACAAGTGGAAGACACGACCTTTTCTGATTTATTTTGGCAAAGAAGTCTCTCCTTTTTTGGCACTAGAGATGTTCCGCTATCACCAGTTACTAAATCTCTAGCAGTATTCATGTGAATACAAGTGAACATGAACTTACAGCTGACAGCCCAAATAATTCAATAGTGACTTCGTTAGAAATTTCTAACTTTCAAGCCTTCATATAAGTACAAGTTTAACAGTGATATTTAGAGATGGATCTGTAGTGATACAGATCAATAGTGAATTCTTTCTCATTATTTATTTATTTTTAATCATGGTCCAAAAAGATAAGTGTATTTTGCAAGAAATTTAAAGAAATACACTCCTCTGTTTACACTTCTAATTGCAATGTATTTTATTTTGCCACAGAATAAAACTTAATTGTCATTCTCACCTTTTGTCCAGAAAAGAAAAATCAAGTACAACAAACGTTCAGTTTGCTTTTCTTAGAATGCGACTTTTCATATGTATTTGGGCTGCAGAGATATGATGAACACTCCCACACTTCTGCTTGGGTACTGGGGCTTGAAGTCCCTCAGGAGTAGGTGCTCCCTGATGTATGTCTCAAAGCTCTGGAGGGTGAGTGACAGCAACAGCTCAGGTTGTCCCCAGCAGATTTTCATGTAGTTTGAATAAGAGGCAGGTCACAGCCAGGAAGTTTTCTGGAAGTATTCCCAGCACACTCTTTGTGATTAGTTGTTTCTATGCAGTTCAGCCCTGAGTCTGTTTTCCAAGAATTAAATAGAGAAATAGAAGTTTTCACTAGACTCTATTTTGTAGCTGGTTTGAGGTGTTTTTGCTTACTGCCTCTTACGTGAAAGCAGCACTCAATTTAAAATATAACAACAATAAATCAGAAGCTCTTATGTATTTAATATGCCAAATAAATATGATTGAAATGTCAGAGACTTATTTTGTTAGAAGATAGTCAGAAAATAGAACATGATAGATCTGTATTCCTAAGAGTCTGAAGTCACCTTACACAGAAAAAACATTACTACATCTTTCTTAAGCTATGTCTATACCATAAACTAAGAAGAAACAAGGATTAAAATTGTCCATCATGCTTGCTGGCACAGTTTTGTCTTAGGCCAGCTAGCAATTTGTCAGACAGCATCAGTATACAGACTGGGAAAGAGAATAGGCCAGGAATTATTTTGGAGAGAGTTGCCTGTTAATTTCTGTGCATCTAAGGAGCTCAGCAAAGTTGCTGAAGATCTTTACTTCAATTTAAGAGTCCAAAGAGCAATTCAATAATTAGACTGAACATGTCTTTATCAGCTTACAAATATAAAATTTACAAACACTGAATAGTAAATGATATGTCTCATAATAACTAGACGTCACTCTGGATTTTCATTTCTATTTTCATTTCTAGTCTTCACCTTTCTGTTCAACATGTAGTGGTATACAACCCTAAATACTGACAGAGAACATGAGGAATCTAGCTGCAAATCAGGACCAGCTTTGGAAACATAAATGGTCATTCTAACCAAGTAAGCTGTCAAAGGCTAATTCATTGTTTACACTGCATAGTCAAAGTGGAGCCCAAAGCTATCATCTTTGACATGACATTGACTATAGAAACTATTAAGCTTTAAGTACGTGAAGTTTGTCTGAACTTGAATGTTAGAGACATATTCATCCTTCCAGAACACTCTTTCATCTTCTATTTGTTAATAGAATATTAATTCACCAATATTCCATCTCACTTTAGGTTATATTAACTGAATCCAGTGTAGTATTATGTGCCAGAAAAGAACTGTACTAAATAGTATGAAAATACTAAAATCTTAGATTGAAATTGAGGACTGTATGCTCAAAATTGAGATGCTATGAGTGGTTTAAAAAGTTATTTAGGTATGAACAACTTGTATAGGGATAGTGAAAGCCAACAGTTAGGAAATATCAAGCACATTTAGATTAAAGTCTATATTTATTTCTCCTATTGAGAAGAAAGCTTGTACTTTGGAAAATGTTAAAAAAGGTCATGAAGGCTTTTGCTTAATGCAGTTGCCATTTTCAGTAGAAATTTTATTATTATTTTTCCTTTCCTAAATGTGTGTTTAGTACACTCGAAAGACGGTAGATTGACAGCAGTAGAAATTGCCTAGTATCTACCAGGGATATAGGAATGATGATCTGATGAACAAAGTGACCTCTGTTTCTTCACGTTTGCTCTAGCCAATACTGTCTTCAGTACATGTACTTTCATGCAAGATTTTTGCAAGCTGGAATAACCCCACTGGCACCAGTGAAAGGTATAAAGTATAAGCAATTGCAAGACGTGTGTTTGTTTTAATTTTTCTTCCTTCAATAGGTTTGTAATTAAAAAGTTGACCTTGGTAAGGAAGAATTCAGCCCACATGTTCCATTCTTCTAGACAGATAAGGTCTCAGCTAGAAACCATGTTAAACTAATTTAAAAAAATACTACAAATACGACCATAGATAGTTTTGATCTGATTATCTGGGGGTTTTGTTTGGTTGATTGGTTGTGGGTTTTTTTTTGTTCACATGCAATGAAATACGGGCAAGGGATGGAAGGAAAGACAGGAACAAACTGTGGAACAGACTTTTTCTAAATGAGAGTATAGTATCCAAAAAGGTGAAAGAAAAGCAAATTGGCTTTACTGTTTATGAGTAAGAATAACTGTTTTACTAACTACATTCTACTATCTACTGACAATTCTTCTATCTTAAAAATATGCATTGTCTGAGCAGGCATATCTGTTCTGTGGGTGAAGAGTGCATACACCTCACACGAGTTTGTAATATCATAGAAGCTTCCTAAAATCTTTTACAGGAAGTTTGCTTTTTTTTTTTTTAAATGCTTAAAATAGTCCTGATATAAAAATAAAAGTGCTGAAAGTCCAAATGGCTTGACTGTGTATTTTTACCTGTCCCTGAACCTAAGGCAAAGGCATACGTATCTGATTTCCCTAACCTGTTTGTTCAGAAGAGGATTTTGTTTGAGAGCACAATTTTTCAGTCAATAAATTTGTCACTGTTATTTCATAATCTTCTTTGATTTTTAATTTTTATTTATACAACACAATTTTCCAAAGTTACCCTGAATAAAAAAAAAAAAAAAAGGAGAGAAGCTTGGGGATTTGGGCCTTGTTGAAGTTTTTTGCAATTCTCAACAGCAGGTGATTGGATGAATAGAAAAATTATAAATATAATCAATCATTAAAAAAAATTCCTTATGAATGAAATTTCACAGTGTCTTAAATTTACATAGGTCCATCAACTTCAATTGTTTGGGTTTGTACCTTTGAAAAACTTAGACATTCACTTAACTCATCTAGAGTTTGCAGCTAGCAGTCCCAAGAAAAAGAATCTAACTTTTTATTTACCAACCACAGCAGTGGATACATTTGGGGAGATATGTAGCCTAATTCTCAGGTTTTGCTCTAGTCCAGATTCTTGTCTTGCTGTCTCATTGTCTTACAAGTGGTCTAAGACAGCATAAGCATATTATAATATATTATTTCTAGATTCATCTGGCTTGATAGGAATCTAGATCTATTCTAAACTACCTAAACTTATGTTAATGAAGACCTTGAATGTCCTTTTCATAAATATTATAACAACAACAACCAAAAAAAAAACCCTCACCAAAATATAGTGAAAAAACATTCTTCTCAAGACATTAAAAAATACCAATAAATACAACTGTATTTACACAGTTGTATAAGAACTTGCTTTACACTTTAGCTTTTTCAAATCAGACAAGCATCAAATCAAAATTATTTAATAATGCTATGAAAGCAGGTAGTTCTGCTTTTTAAAGTCTTTTGATCTCTTTGAATGTTGAAAAACTTTTTAAGAAAGGTGTGACAAACTTCTGCACCTAGTATGACTATAAAATATCTTTTCCTTTAAAGATTTGAATTAGAAAGGAAGTTTCCATGGGGAAAAAAAAAAAAAGTAACAACAAAAAAAAGAAAAAAGAAAAAAGAAAAAAGAAAAAAGAAAAAAGAAAAAAGAAAAAAAAAGAAAAAAGAAAAAAGAAAAAAGAAAAAAGAAAAAAGAAAAAAGAAAAAAGAAAAAAGAAAAAAGAAAAAAGAAAAAAGAAAAAAGAAAAAAGAAAAAAGAAAAAAGAAAAAAGAAAAAAGAAAAAAGAAAAAAGAAAAAAGAAAAAAGAAAAAAGAAAAAAGAAAAAAGAAAAAAGAAAAAAGAAAAAAGAAAAAAGAAAAAAGAAAAAAGAAAAAAGAAAAAAGAAAAAAGAAAAAAGAAAAAAGAAAAAAGAAAAAAGAAAAAAGAAAAAAGAAAAAAGAAAAAAGAAAAAAGAAAAAAGAAAAAAGAAAAAAGAAAAAAGAAAAAAGAAAAAAGAAAAAAGAAAAAAGAAAAAAGAAAAAAGAAAAAAGAAAAAAGAAAAAAGAAAAAAGAAAAAAGAAAAAAGAAAAAAGAAAAAAGAAAAAAGAAAAAAGAAAAAAGAAAAAAGAAAAAAGAAAAAAGAAAAAAGAAAAAAGAAAAAAGAAAAAAGAAAAAAGAAAAAAGAAAAAAGAAAAAAAAAGAAAAAAGAAAAAAGAAAAAAGAAAAAAGAAAAAAGAAAAAAGAAAAAAGAAAAAAGAAAAAAGAAAAAAAAAAAAGAAAAAAGAAGAAAACAAGAACAGAAAACCCCAAACCCCTCTTTCTAAAAAAATAAGTACGAAAACTAACCCCACAAAACCCCCAAAACAACAACAAAAAATATTCCTAAACTAGCATAAGAAAAATCAAAACCTAAAAGAAGGAAAAAGAGAAAAAGCATGTTAAGAGAAAAGACAATACTTCCCATTGTTTGAGTGCCTTGGATTATGACCTGTTCATCTCTCAGGCTTGCTAGAGGAAGAGTCCTTGGCCTACAAAGACCAGGAACCTGTGTACAACAAGGCAACTGAATACACACAGAGGACTGTATATTTTAGATAAGATCTTCATATAAGTAGACTAGGAGAAGCATTATTTCATAAAATCACATATGTCTTTTATAAATATATGGAGTTTCTTTGTGTGTTTGGGTTATTTATAATAAAATGATTTTTCTGCATTTTATCTTTTGACAGCTGAGACAGGTAACATCAAGGCAGTCCATAATCAGAGATGTCATTCCTAATGAGTAAACTGGGATCCCTCAAAAAAATCATCTATTTCCTGGAAAAATGCACAGAGACACTCAAGAAGGCGTCAGATTTTATTTTATTGGCAGAGAAGAATGTCTCATATAGTTAGGGGCAGATAGGAAAGCTTCTTTGAATCTTTACTGGGGGAATGAATGAAGATTCTTTACTGAATCTTTACACGTCTCTGTCTGAGGGGACTAGGGGTTATTGGTAAGATCTATATTTGATGTTTCTACCAGCATTCAGAACAACATTACAGCTTTCCAAAAGCCAGACAGGGCACTGCCTCACCCAAGATGCGTTTAGGCTTGCTACCCTGGAGGTGATGAAATGAGGGGGAAACTAGAAAGTTGTGTGGGAGCTGTAGAAGGAAAAATGGCAGTAACATCAATAAGATTATGCCACATGATGTAGTAAAGAAGAGGGTGTTTTTATGACTAAATGCGTGTGTGACTTACATGTTTTATAACTCTTAATTACTCAATAAATTACCATATGCTTTATTTATACAGAAAGGAAGCAGAAGAATAAATAGCAGGAGATCCAAAACCAAGCAGTCAAGATTACATAAAAAACACATTCAGGATTTTGACTATAGTCTGGCCAGAAAATGTCAGGACATGGAAATATTTAGGAATAATGATATAGTTAAAAAATCAAAGTATTATATTTTTTTAGGCAGCCCTAAATTAGGTGTGGTTGCAATTAAGGATATATATGTGCACTTGTGGGCTAGCAAGACCCAAGCACATTTTTTAAACTTGATTTTGACCTCAGTGAAATTATTATCTTTTTCAAATTATTATACTGTCACTGGCTAGTGTTGAAATTAAAGGTCTGTCAATCTTGCCATTATAAATGCTGATATTTAGGAGTTTATAACTCAGCTGTAAAAATTTCCTTCAGGCTCAAAGTTGGCAGCAAAGGCTATAAACCAGAGCTGATTTTTCTTCCCACAAAAACCATTAGAGAGTATGTTTGGAGTAAATCTGAGGATATTGGAGCAAACAAAATATAAGCATTAAGTACTTTTTTGATACTTTTTATGTCTTGCATAAAACTCAAGAGCACCTTTTGTCACTTTGTTTTATTTACTGGGGTTTTTTTTAGTTGAGTTTAATGCTCATAAGAGATGCTAAATTGGCATACCTGAAAGTTGAAATCTTTCATTTACTTGCAAAGCAATACTTTTACAAGCAGTAGCCTATGGGATCATGAATTTTTAGTGATAAAAAAGCAGACTAACAGCAGATTATTTGTAGCAGCATTAATAACAATAATAATAATAATGATGATGATGCAGATTATATCAAATTAACATAGCAAAATAGTCCCTAGTTTGAAATATTTACAAGACTGTGATGTAGAGCTAGAATATTTTTACTCCTCCACTACTTTAGGCACCACATCATCTTTTATCTTTTGCAATCATATAGATTTTTGTTTTAAAGCTGTTAATTTTGTTTGTTTGTTTGTTATTTGTGTCTGCACTTCTTGGAAGATAATTTCAAAGAGCTATTGTGGTATGAAAACTTTTTATTTATTTCCAGCTATTCATGTTCAGAGTTCATATCCATTTTTTACGTAGCAAATTTACCTTTTTCTGGCATTAAAATCTCTAGTACAGTTGTAGAGATTGTACTTCTTTCAGACTGAAGTTTGAGTGGGCTAATCATATCAGGATCTTTATCTTGGTTTCACAGTTTCACTTGCCTATGATCATCATTGCAGAAAAGGATAAATGAAAAGGCTTTAAGGTAGGAATAGGAAATGACACAACCAAGGGAATAAATAGTGGGATTCTTTGGTGTCATTGGTGTGTGTTAAAGGTAAGATGGTACATGTCCATTCAAAAGCAAGGAAAAAATAAATTCAATAACAAGGCAGGTTCAAAGTGAGTAAAAGTCCTTGTAGTTGTGGAAGTTACTGCTAGAGAAGACTTCATAGTTAAAATGTATATGAAATAGAAAGTAACAGGATATTCTTTTATCCTTTTGCATGAAAGAACATCATAGTATTTTCTCTGATTCATGGAATATTCTGAGTTGGAAGGGACCCATCAGGTTCAGGTCTTAGGTAAACACCCCATACAGGGATTGAACACACAACCTTGTTGTTACAAGCTCCATGCCCTGACCAGCTGAGCCAACCTCAGGCTCAACTCAGGAGATTCCTAACCCACAATTTATGAGAGACTGGGAAAGAATTTATGGTGTTACTACATAGCTGTCCATTGTATATACTCTGTCCTAGAAAACCTTAAGAAACCAGAAGTAAGTGTGTGCGCGTGTGTTGTGTGAAAGAAAGAAGATAGGGAAGTGAGTCATAAGTTTTGTGTAGAGGTATACATTGCTCAACAATGTTGCTACTACTTTAAACAGAATTTTCAATTGTTATTTCCATATTTGGAATAGTTTTGCTTATAGCTCATGTTGCACTGAAGTGATTTTCAGGGTATTTACTTTGTTTCATCTCTATTTACAGAAAAACACATTTTCCTCAAATTTACAGCATTAAATGTTTGTGCCAGAAAATGATACTTTCATGCTTTCTTACGTACTGATAATAGTCCACAGGGCATTTAAGAGTTTAAACATTATTATTGACTATCCAGAGAAATAGTACATGTTAGTTTTGTATTTCTATTTCAGGCACTATTTATTTAAACATGTAAATAAAATAAAAATAAATATTAAAATGATGTATTATGAACTTGAATATAAGTGCAGAAGTAAGAAACCCAAATATTAATGCTAGAAATGTACACATATTTCACCTCATTACAGCAAGATCTTCTCTTGCACACATAAGGTATAATGGGACAAGTTAAAAATAGTCCTTGTATCTTACTTTTGAATTTTGTCTTCATTCCAAGCAAAAATTTGTTCAAATGGATTTTGTGAAGCTTAATGCAAGACTCGATGTTATGGTACATTACCTGCCTTTAATTGCGTGCAAATTGCAGTTCAGCCACAGAAGTCAGGGCTGAAGTGAGAAGCAAGCTTTCCCCTTCTATGATTCTAAATATTATGGGAAACTATTGAGAAGTCTAAACAGTTTCACATTCAGATTAGGGCTTCCAGGACTGACTGGCTTCAGGTGGAGCAGCAGCTTCATAGTCCTCAGAATAGTGGACTTATCCAGGACTTTTGAAGTATCAACAGTGAAAGCAAGAAGTCCTGAGTTCTGTTGTATCCTGAAGGTGTCACCAGTTTCAGAGTAGTCAGGCTAGCGGAAAATCTGCATACTTACAAAGTTTCTGCTGAAAGACATGAGCAACAGTGGTATCTGTAATGCTCCTCAAACGCCCTCTGGTTTTAACCAGTTACCATCTTAACAGAAAGCTGTTAATTCTGGACCTTACTAATCATCTTTGTTGCACAGGAGCTGTGAATGGAAATAACAGAAAGCCAACAGCTTCCACGGTTTTGCCATTTATTTTTGTTCTTTTTTTTGAATGAAGACAAAAGCTTTTACAGGAATTTGTGAATAAAACAGTGTTGAAAGATCTTTTTATTTTTTCCCCACTTGTAACAGGAAAAAAATCCTTACAGTCTTACATACCTTACCTGTTTTTCTTATTCTTTTCTTCTGATGTCTCTGATTAGGTCTGTTGGAGACTTTTTCTGTTATTTCTCAGGACTAAGAAACCATTGTGTTGCAATAGTCATCAGAAACAACACTAAAAAGGTTTCTATTCTGTTGAAGCATTATTCTTTGAAATATATTCTTTTTAAGTTTCCAGCCAACAGTAATAGTGAACATCAGCTTCATAGGATAGATTTTATGTTAGCGCTTTACATGAGGGGTTATACAGCTATAGCTTAAGTATTATATGATGGAATTTAATTAGGTCAGATACGAAGTGATAATATTAAAATCGTAAGTTGTACTCATCATGAAGAAAAGTTCCTTGCTTTATAGCTGAAAAATTTATGGGTGCTCTTGGAAACTTTAATGTTGGCAAGCATTTCCTAAAGAACACTCTATAATTCAAACTATGTAAAAGAAGAACTTATGTACCTTGGCTGTGAATTTCAGCTGACTCTTCTCAGACAAAAATCAACAAAACTTAGAAGGAATCTGATACATTGGGTGTTAAAGACAAAAAGTTGATTATGAGGTTGATTTTATAAGAAATACCACGATTTTTGGTGAAATCTTTTGCAAAATATAATAACTATATGAGAAGGTGCCTTCATTATCTAAATACTACACATCTGAGCCATCTCAAACACCTCTTGAGTTAATTTTACCTATCTGAAAGTCACTTGTGTAGCTTCATCCTTTAGCTTAGTGCGAACTTTAAGACTTTGAACAGTATTGGGTTATTGCAAGGTGTATAGGTTGTATCAGTCAGTGGTTACCAGGCAAAGGCTTTCTTGCCTTTGCTATGAAGTAGCAACTGGTCAATTACAAACAGTGGATACAAATTCTGGAATTGATCAAGAGTGTCAGAAATATTCCATACATCTTATTTATTCTGAGAAGTCACTATCTGCAAGTGTTAGTGAAAACATTTTGTTTTTTCCAAAAGTTTATAATTCTCATATTCATTAACTGTTATCGAAATTACTGCTTGTCCAAGAGTTTGCTAAGCCAAAATCTTTTGCAATAATGTAAATTTCTGCTTTTATTTTCATTTATGTTGACTTCTTTGTACCAGTGTCTTATTTATTCTTGACATATATCTATTTATATGTATATAAAATTGTCCAGACTTCGAAAGAAAGGTGGTATTGTCTTTCTTTAATAAAAACCTTAAAAGTTGGACTACCTGTTCTGATGTCAAAGTACTTCATTTTAACAATATACTTAATTTGTCACATGGTTTCACTCATTCAAACTTCAGATTTTTTCACCCTTAATTACACCTCTGTAGTAACAAGAATACTACTGACAACTAAAATTAGATTTTGAAAGCTGAACACCAAAATACGTTCAAGTAAATAAAATGTTCCATTGTAAATTTAAGGTTGGAAAAAACATCAGCACCAGGCTTTCAAAACACATACAACTAGTGCAGTTTGATAAGGGATATGTTTATTCACAACAATTTTTTGGTAGCCTAAGTATAGATCGCATCCCAGTTTTGAAACTGCTTGCTGAGATGACTCAAGATATAAGAAATAATTGTTTCTTTTATCTTTTGTCTTTTTTAAAAATTTAATTTAAGATTTATTCAAAAATTATTCCTTAAAGCAGAATTCTTGGACATACTTTCCTTCTAATGAAATAGGTTGTTTCCTCTCAAGAAATAGTGAAGAGTTCTCCTACTCGTTAAATCACCCTGAAAAGCACCCAGAGTCTGACAGAAGCCTATCAGGTAGTACCAGAAGCACTCCATAGTATTTGCGTTAGGGTAAGTATGGAACATCTCTATTAAAAGATTGATTTAAAATTCCCAGGTATCTTTTCAGTGACTTTGGTTCCATACGCCCAAGAAGGCTACAAGCTGATTCCTCAGATATTGTGACCCTAAAAGATCTGCAGTACCCATCCTCCGTGAATTGCCTGCAATGAAAAGCCAGGTCCCACAGTCCTGCTCTTCAGCCTGTTCCCCTGTGACTTGAGGGACACACCCAGACCTATTCAGGCAGAAGAATCACATCTCAGCAGGGAGGGTGAAGCTAAAAATACAAATGAAGGAACAAAGTCAGACTTGAGCTCCATCTGTCTCCTTACTGTTTGTACTGGGTACCTTGTCAGCTGCCTTGCCTTTCCTTTTGAGGATAAAAAGTGAATGTAGAAAGAAATGACTACCAGTGTCATGAGCCTGGAAATCTGCTCAGGTCTGCTCACTGCACAAGCTATAAATATAGCCACAGCTGTTTCTCTGGGACCTTTCTTTTTCACTTAAGGCATGGAATTTTTTATTCACCATGCCTGTGCTGTTCTAGGCTGCTTATTTTTTCTCCTCCTTCTCCTTCTCCTTCTCCTTCTCCTTCTCCTTCTCCTTCTCCTTCTCCTTCTCCTTCTCCTTCTCCTTCTCCTTCTCCTTCTCCTTCTCCTTCTCCTTCTCTTTGTTGTTTCTGTTGTTGTTGTCATTTGTTTTACAAGTGTGAAGGCTGACCTGACTTTAAAAACATTATATAATTACTTTATCTCTTTTAACCTCTGATTTGTGCAAAATCTGTAAGAATATTTGCTTCTGAAAATAAACACTGATTACAGCAAGTTCTGCTGGAAATGTATGAAAGCTAGTGAAACTGTAACTTCTCATTTGCCATAGCTGTTAGAACAGGTACATGAAACAAACAAAACTCAGCAAATATGGCTTTTGCCTTAAAAGTTTACCAGAACTCAGAAACACGGTTTAATTTAATTTGTTCTTACAATAAAAGCTAAATATATTTTTCCTTTTGATAAAAAGATGTGATTCTGTAGCATGAAATTTGTGTATATTTTTCAGTTATTCTAATATCTTTCGTAGTACTGTTACCTTTCTCTTTTTTTTTTTTTTTTTTTTAATTTGGATAGTTATTTCTTACTATGTTTTAAAAAGACTCTTTCTAATTACGTATGCAGAGAATCCATTGCAGTCAGAATCTGGAGAAGAACTGAGTAGGGCACAATTTTAAAAATGTAGTAAAGTAAACTTAATGGTTTGACTTGAAGTATAATTGTATATATTACTATATTTATTTATTTATTTATTGACTCTTGGCAACGTTCTCCTTCGACATCTGGTTTCTACTGCCAGCCCCTTGTTACAGCTCTCTCTGTGGCTTTATTATTTCACTATTTCTTTATTTTTTATTTCCCACATTTGTCTGACTCATTCAACAAATAAAAGAAGAACCTTCTGTACTGAATGTTCATCCAGAACTTGAACTGTGATCTTTAACCTGGGGAACTCATAGAACTTCTGCTGTTTTGTCCACATCAGGACACATCCTACAATAGTTCTCATCTGAGAGGTAGCAGGCTCACAGCGTGACCACATACTCAGTGCAGATCTACCACAGGATGAATGTTTACTGAGGCAACAATATTGAAAAATAATCCTTCTCCACAAAAACCCCAACCCCCCCCCCCCCCAAAAAAAAAAACCCAGAAAGCAAACCAAACAAGAAAACCCCAAGCCCCAAAACAACAAACCAACACCAAACAACACACCACTTCTGCCATTTATGCCCTAGCCTAGTTGTTTAAGTGGGGGACTTCTAAAGAATCTTTTAGCTTTATAGCTATCTTTCCTTCTTCAAGATACCTCAGCAGGAGTACAAGCATGAGAAGAGCTTCGGTAATAACAGAAGGAAACTTTGTGCTTCATAGAGGGAACAAGACAAACACCTCCTGCCAAAAACACATCCTGACTCTGTGTATTGGGTTTCCACAGCGAGTTTTTGGTAGTCAGGGCACGGCAGGAGTGGTTTCTGTTAGAAGGCACTAAAAGCTTCTCAGTGTCAGACAGAACCAGTTTCCATCAGCTCCAGGATGGACCCATCACTGGCCAAAGCTGAGCCAGTCAGCCCCATCGATAGCAACTCTGGGATATCATATTTCAGAAAGGGTAAAAAACTGCCATAGAGCAGCCAGGAGACAGAAGTGAGAAAACAGAAAACAAGCAGCCCTGCAGACAGTAAGGTCAGTGAAGCCAAGGGAGGAGGTGCTCCAGGTGCCACAGCTGAGATTCGCCTGCAGCCCTTGGTGCACACCATGATGAAGGAGCTGTGCCTCTGCAGCCTGTGGATGCGCAGGGTGGAGCAGAGATCCACCTGCCACCCATGGAGGACCTCATGTCAGAACAGGAGGATGCCTGAAGGAGACTGTGACACCATGGGAAGCCCACGCTGGAGCAGACTCCTGGCAGGACCTATGGGCCCGTGGAGAGAGGAGCCCACTCTGGAGCAGGTTTCCTGGTAGGACTTGTGACCCCATGGGGGTCCCACACTGGAGCAGCCTGTTCCTGAGGGACTGCAGCCTATGGGAAGGTCCCATGTTTGAGAAAATCATGAAGGACTGTATCCCATGGGAGGGATGCTGCAGCATGCAAAAGAGCGGGAGGAGGAAGAAGCAGCAAAGAATTTTTTAACATTTTTTCAACATTAAGAATTGACTATAATCCTCATTCTCCATCTCCCTGTGCCAGTTGGAGGGAAGAGGTAGGAGAGTTGTGAATGCAGTTGAACTCAGGATGATGGATGGGGGGGGGAAGGTGTTTTTAGATCTGTTTTTATTTCTCACTATCCCCATCTGCTATTGATTGTCCATAAATTCAAATAATTTCTCCAAGATAAGTCTGTTTTGCCTGTGATGGTAATTGGTAAGTGATCTCTTCCTGTCTTTACCTCAACTCATGAGCTTTCCATCATATTTTCTCCTCTGTCTTATTGAAGTGGGTGAGAGATGGAGCTACTTGGTGGGTACCTGGTGACCAGCCAAGGTCAACACACCACCCCATTACCCAGATGGAAAAAGGGTATATACTTAAGGCACAGGTAAATGATATTGAAATTATGCCTTCTATAAACTTGAAATAGAAATAATTTCCCCTCTATTTTTCTCCCTTATAGCTGTGTGGTTTGTTAGCATTTTTAAATGGGAAGCTGGTGACTTATTTTATAGAAGCAAAGCACCTTATTAGATAGGAACAAGAGAAATAGAAATTACAGAGATTTATATTCTCAGAAAAACTAAAGCAAATCCAAAATTTATTAGGGATTTTTTTTTTATTGGAAGCTGCAAAATGTAAGCATGCTTTTTATACAAAAAGAGTGTGTTAATATGGCAAAATGAAATATCTTCTTTTTTTCTGCATCTTAATCTCAAGTGTTCGGTTATGACAGAATGTAGACCTCTCAAAAAACAGTTTTGTAAAGTGAAATACTGATAATGACCCTAAGTAGAAGGGAACTGTTACTTCCCTATTAAAATAAATAGCATAGTAAAAATGTCAGTGTTTTTTTGTTTGTTTTTTTTACCTGGCAGAACAAAGCTACTTGCTTAATAAAAGGAAATATTCATGTTCATGTTAGAACAAATTATTTGTCGATTAATGTATCCCTATGGAGAATTTATTGATTTAATTAGGGTGTAGATTATTTCTGTAGCTCCTCATATTGGAGTATTTCCTATAAGTGAAAACAGGTGTACTTAAAATGGTAGGCTATGTATTTCATGCAGTTACATTTGAAAGTATCCATAAATTGTATAGATTTTTTATTAAAGCAGTCACAACAGTAGTAACTTTACAGTAACAGATGAAGGCTACAGAAAAATCCCATTTTTGATTATTTACACATGCTACAAGAAACCTTCTGGCAAACTTGCTGTTTTGTTGAATTAAAAAAAAAATTAGGAGAGTGTTCCCATAAAACACATTTTACCACATAAAATAGGAAAGCGACTAGATAGTTTGATAGTTTTATAGGAAATAATGAATTAGGATCATTTGCAAAGGGACTTGAGCACTGAAGTGTATAATGCTCAGGTGCCCAGTATGATCTGTGAAATACACAGGGTAGCCTAGGAATGTCATGCTAAGTAAGTTTAGTTGCTGAAGGTACTGGAAGCAGGTAAGCTGTACCACCTGCAAAGCATAAAATACATATGGAAAAGCAAATCCATGCTTCAGAGCAGCCAGCTTGCTGGCTGGACTATAACGCTGATAACTTTTTCTTCCTCTGAAGTTCGGACCAGAACAGTTATTAGGTTTGGAAACAGCACCCCTCTAACCCAGATGATGAAACAAAATGGCCCATAAACATGCAATCAAGAAAAGAAATTAAAAGAAAGAAATTAAAAGAAAGAGAGAAAGAACCATGTGCGTATCACAATAGGTGAATAATGTAATGTGCCTGATCTGTAAAATCAAAACCTTAAAAGTATGTAGTATCTTATCCACAATGCAGTCTTATCCTGGATAAACTAAGGTAGCTAAGTTACAAAAATTAAATCATATGGTAGCTAAGCAAGATGTAGGATAAATGGGTCCAGATCTAAGCTGTTTTTTGTTTTTGATGGAATGTTGACTGTGTAAACTATTTCTAAGATTAGGCATCAGGCAAAGCTGCTAAACACCACTTATATGTTAAATACAGTGTTGAGAACAAATGACATACCATTGTGGGATGCTAAAAATAAAATAAAGTCAGATTGAGGTCTTAGATGTGTCAGGATACATGAAATCATGAATTCCACTTACATTCAGTTGTCAACAATACATAAATATATACATTTAAAATGGATACATCACTCCATGACAGTTATAGAATGTATTTACTCGAGTAGGCAAGGAGATCAAAACACAACAGTACCTATAGTGATGCACTTATTGGTTCCAAGTGACATCAAAAAAGAATGCTACAGCCTTGCAGAATCTTGTCATTGTCACCTTCCCCAAAACCTACATCCAGACATTCCTTCAGCTAACTCTTGCACTGTCTCCCACACTCAGAGGAATATGCCACTGTCCTCATGACTGCTTGAAGGAAGTGCTACAAGGCATAGAAGTGGTTCCAATGGAAGGGTATTTTCTGTCTGATCCAATGCCCTTACCTGCAAAATAAAATGTGACTGTCACAGGCAAAGGATGTGCTTTTACTCTATAAGATAAGGTACGTGATACTTAAGGCTGCTTTTGTCCATTACTGGCCTGACTTATCAAAATTTTCAGTACCTTCCTTTGAATGGTTTTAATATCTTGTCACTCACTGCTCAGGGCAATGACTGTGAAGCATAACCAAGACCTTGGAGGAATGATAGCACCTCCTGGAAGAACAAGAAAAAAGTCAACATAGCATACACTCACTGACATGATTTATTGTAACTTTCCTGTGTGATTTTGAACTCTCCTTTATTTTAAAGGGAAAATATTACTTAATTCTGGAATATTTCCCTGAATAGAGGCAAAATAAACTTTCTTTATGTGATCAATTTTGGAAAACTAAGGTAATTTCAAAAAAATAAATCTGAAATGTTGATATATACCTACATGCTTGTAATTTACTGAACATATTGGAAATTAATAACTCTAGCAATCATAACAAGTTGTTATGATGTGCTTCTTTAGTTTTTTATAAGAACATAAAATAATGTATCTTAATTATTCATTAAATATTCTTAATTTTTTTAACAAACCCTAGGTATCCTATAAATATAAGGATCAAGATTCTTCAGGGTTCTGGGCCTATTTGGCCATGCAGAACATCTTCTTTATTTGAATAAATGTCATGTGAGTGGTTTAGAAGAGGATATAGGCAGAAAACCCTTCATCGACTGAGGCCACAAGACTGATGGTTATCAAACCATGTTCTATAACCCTAGGAAGAACATTGTGATTTTGTGTTTGTTTTTTTTCTTGGTTGGTTGGCTGGGGTGGGGGTTTTTTGTTTTGTTTAAATTTTCCCTTTTTTACTTCAGCTATTGATACATCTCCCCCCCCCCCC
>VZTH01014976.1:20683-30688 GCA_013397815.1 Aleadryas rufinucha | reverse complement strand
AGCTCCAGGAGCATTTGGGCACCGCTGCCAGGGATGCCCAGGGGGGGATTTTGGGGTGTCTGTGCAGGGCCAGGGCTTGGATGGATGATCCCTGTGGGTTTATTCCCACTCAGGATATTCCCTGATTCCATGAAATCCAGCAGGAGGACATCTCCCTGTGTCCAGCAGAGCAGATGTTCAAGCTGAGCTGGCCCCAGTGCGTGTGTTGAGCCCTTCTCCCACACCTGTGGCAAAGGGTTGAACATGGAGAGGAGTCTTCACCTTCCTCCAATCCTTCCCCCCTTGGCTGTGCCCCTCCAGCCTCTCTGCTCCAGGGTGGCCCAGGGGACAGGTCCTGTGACACCTCCCGTGGCCAGGGGTCGGGTGGAACGGGCTGAGCATTCCTCAGCTGCGCTCCAAGCGCCGAGGGATTTCGGAGAGGAAGCAAAGCATTTCTTCAGTGGTATTTTAAATGGATTCCTGGCCTGAACGCCCCTGACCAGCCACTGACTCGGGGCTTTCAGCACATACTTCTGGCCTTGACTCATTTTCCATCTGGGTCCTGCAGATCTCCTCAAAAGCAGCCGGGCAGTTTCGGGGAGCAGATCCTTTCAGAGAGTTTTCAACAAGCCTGGCTTGGTTTAGGACCATAACCAGCAACAGTTCCTCAGGCACCTTTTAAAACACGATCTGTGCACGGTTCTGAGTCAAACTGCCTTTCCAAATAGATGTTCACGTGGAGAAGACCTCACCTCCCCTTGTAAATCAAAGCTGCCCTCTGGAGAGAGGTTTCATTCCACGGGGCTCAGCAGCATTTCTCTCAAGGTGACCTCAGCTGTTCGAGCCTGAAGGTTGCATTTGATATGTCACTTACTTCCTCAGTGAAATGAGCCAGGGTGTCTTTAGATCATCAGAAATCTGCTCATTACCAAAAGTTGTTTTTAATCCTCATCTGTGATGGGATTTAAAAGAATCCGAGCAGATTTCGTTTGCCAGCCTGAATAAGGGTTTTGGGGGGTGACTCGGTGCCCCTGGATGAATTCTCCTTTATTAGTTTCTAGGCTTTCTTCTGAGCACTTGGGATGGCATCATGAAAGTGGAAATGGCTGTTATCTTCAAAGGCCTCTTTTATACTGACAAAACCTCACCTTACCCACTCGTATTAATAATCTATTGCCATCCTAATTAGTTCACATCAAGGTCAGTGTTTGGTGGGGGATAAAATGACTGTAAGCTCCAGGGAGCAAGTTTTTCTTCCTCTGCTTTCATGCTGGAAAAGAGCAGGGAGCAGTGAAAGTGGGAAAGAAGAGATTGATGAGGACTTTTTGTTTATCTTGAGGCTAAAGGGCTTGGATGTGGAGTAATTAGTTCACATCGTCAGGAGCAACCTGTGAATACCTGAGGCCACGTTTTCACCCATTTGTCACTCGGTGAACTGCAGGAACTCCTTCATTCAATTCTCCTTTTCTTTAAAGCACTGATTTTCCAGTGGGAATAACACATCCAAGGAGCTTTCAGCCTCGTGTTTGTCTTGAAATGTAGACACAGAGCTGGAAATGTTTTATTGTGACAGGAACTCGTGACTGCCCAGAGCATCCCTGGCAGTGCCCAAGGCCAGCTGGGATGGGGCTTGGAGCAGCCTGGGACAGTGGAAGGTGTCCTTGCCCATGGCTGGGGTGGGATGGGATGAGCTTTAAGGTCTGGGGCTGGGCTTTAGGGGATCAGAATCCCCTCCCAGGAGCAGCAGGGTCGGGTCCAGCCCAGGGGCACGGAGGCTTTGTCCAAGAGAAAGGTGCAGCTTTGGCACCACAATGTAAGGGGGATCTGAAGCTCTTAGAGAGTGTCCAAAGGAGGGACATGAGGATGGTGAAGGGTCTGGAGGGGCCACACAAGGAGAGGCTGAGGGACCTTGGATTGTCCAGCTGGAGCAGAGGACACTGAGGGAGACTCCTCAGGGGCTGCAGCTCCTCCTGAGGGGAAGCTCTGATCTCTGCTCCCTGTGACCTGACAGGACCTAGGGAGCGGCTGGAGCTGGGCCAGGAGGGATTTAGGGTGGATTTTAGGGAAAAGTTCTTCCCCCAGAGGGTGCTGGGCACTGCCCAGGCTCCCCAGGGAATGGGCACGGCCCCGAGGCTGCCAGAGCTCCAGGAGCATTTGGGCACCGCTGCCAGGGATGCCCAGGGGGGGATTTTGGGGTGTCTGTGCAGGGCCAGGGCTTGGATGGATGATCCCTGTGGGTTTATTCCCACTCAGGATATTCCATGATTCCATGATTTAATCATATGTCTGCAAACAGTGACTCAGTGTGACTTCCAGGTGCTGGCTCAGGGAATATCTCTCCATTCCCTTTAGACTTGCTTCACCCCATGAAAGAGAAACTCCTGAGGTGCAGCCAGGCTGGGATTCGTTTCACTGAGCCCCAGCCATCTGTACGTGGTGCGTCTGTGTCTGACACAGTCATCGGGTATCTCTGCCATCGAGGAGAAAACCAGCTGTTCCCGGGCTGTGATTCACCCTCCTGGCTCGGCTGGGATGTCTCCCTTAGGGTGAAACAACTCGAACCCCACAAGTGTCTGGCAACAAAGTCTGCAGTCTAGACAGGCAGCTCAGAGGTCGACACCTCCGGTGTGGAGCTCTCAGGTGGGCCGGATCCTCCCCCGGGAGCCGGGGCAGCGCTATTACACTTTGTACACCATTAACCAGCGGAGTGTCTGTGTTCTCAGGGCATCATTCCCCTGCCCAGGGCAGCCTGGCCTCGTTTACCCGAGCTCTGAGAGCTGGGGACGGGAATCGAGCGGCACAAAGGAGAGAAATCTCCCCCGAGCTGTTGTTGCGGGTGAACTTTCGCTGCCGGGTGACACCAGGTAATTCTCACGTGCTCTGTGTGACTCAGCCCAGGCTCAGCTCCGTGCCCCGGGTGCTCCGTGAACCCGAGCCTTGCCTTCCCGGAGCTCCAGCTGAAACGGGGATCGCAGGAATTCCTCGGGATTCATCAGCCGGGAGGCATTCCCGTAGCTGGAGAGGCTCCGGGAAAGGCGCAGAGGAGAGCAGCGAGTGGGACCTGGAGCAGCTGAAGGCTGGGGAGGGACAGGGGACAGGAGCGATGTCACCTGCCGGGGTTTGGCACCAGGGAAGCTCCCACAGGAGATTCCCCTCCGGATCAGAGAGATTGGGTTCCTCCCTGAGGATTTACAGGGGCAATAAGGGAGCAGTGACACCCCCGGGAGGTGCCATCCCCTTGTCCCCGTCCCCTCCCAGCAGCGAGAGGACCCCCCAGCGCTGGGCAGCGGCGGAGGGGTGCGGGGGTCACCTCCCAGGCTGGGCACCACGCGGCCGAGGGTGACACCGGCTCCCTGCCACCATCCAGGAGCTGTGTCCCTGAATTCCCGCTGGAATTCTGGCCGTCTGGGCTGCGGGACAAACTCCGAGATAGGGCAGGACACGGCACCGAGTCTGGCGGCTCCTCCCGGGCAGCCCCAGCAGGGGAAGGTCAAGGTTGAATTCTTTTTTCACACAGCGGGGAGGGAGGGAAGAGGAGGATGGGGGTGGAACAAATCCCTCTTGAACAAATACCTGCAGCTCTCCGGGCTGACTCACACCTGCGAGACAAAGAACAATGCATCCTTAATTCGCAAAAACTCGGCTCTCCGAGCCGGGCTGTCACTGGCACCTTTGCAATTTGCCCAGAAAGGCTCATCACGTTCTCGCAGCGGCGGTGAGGCCGGCCCAGGAGGAGGAGGAGGAGGAGAGAGATGGTTTATGTTTCACCGGAGCAGTTTATGTACCGACCTGCTAGGGCAGCACACGGCGTCGGGATTGTGAAATCCGAGTTTTCACAGTTCGGAGCTGGCTGCACTTCCTGCTGCCGGCACGGAGAGGGGTTTTTAGGGGACCCCATAAAATGCTGCTCGTTTCTTTAGGGGGCGCATTGTGCATGTAAAGCTCTGAGCAGCTCTTTCAGGCAGCACTGAACTTGAGGGAAACACGTTCCTCTCCTTTATCCCCAAAATATCCACGGTTGCTTTCTCCTGCTGCCTTCAATATCATCCCCAGATACCTTCCTATCACTGCAGCACCAACTTTCTTGACATGGATGTGAAAAGACTGAAGGAAATTTAAAAAACACCCTTTGGGATGAACTCCTTTGGTTTTCCTCTTTCCCTGGCAGCTCTCTCCAAAGAAAAGCTGGCAAAAAAGTCCTCACCACCACAGCCAGAACAGCCTCAGCCACCTCGTTCGAAAGGTTTCTGCTTGAGGCTGATATTTGTCTTCTTTAATCTCCGGAGGGTGATGCCTTAGCGTGGAGAAACTCCCTCGCTCTCCCATCCCACAGGTTTTTTAGAGGCTCTAAAACTCCTCCAGCCTCCACAAAACCACAGGAATAGCGAAATAAACCGAAAGCAAACACTGAGGCAGGAGCTCCCTGCCAAAGATCCCTCTCCCGGGGAATAGCCGGGGATTTGGGAGCCTCTTCCACCCCACTCCCCCACCTTAAATCCTCCCAGCCACGCGGCGTGCTTGTCACCGTCGCTCCCAGCCAGAATGGCTCCTGTCACCTGTCAGCAGCCTAAAAGAGGCTTCTCAAGGCCACGGGGAGAGCAAGGAATGCTCCTTTCCTATAAATTCCCAGTGGAGAGGGGAAACCTTTGGAAAACTTTCCCTGGGTGGAGGGGGGGGCAAAGCGGAGCTCGCAGCCAGCGGGGCAGAGCCACGGTGCCGGGGGTGGCTCCGTGGTGTGCCCCCGGTGCCACGGGCTGGGAACCACCCCGCGGGGGCAAAAAGGAGCCGCCGCTGGAATTTTACAGGTCTCTCGGTAATTTTCCAGCTGCTCTCGTTCCAGCGCCGAGAGGTCTGAGAACGCCAGCCCCGTGCGGCCGCTGCCCCGCCAAGGATGGACTCGGCCTTCGGAAAGTCCCCCTTATTTATGCTAATGACTAATTCCCGCAGCTTCGGGCCGTGCCACACCTTTATTCACGGTGCTGCGTTGGGCTGAGGATTTGCTGGGTCGCCAGAGAGGGAGGGAGGGCGATTGAGTCATTTTGGATGCCTGGCTCCAGAGGGAGAGGAGGTCAGAGTCATTCCCGACCATTTCCCGATCCTTTGCGCTTCCCACTCCTCCACCTGGAGCTGCTGGGGCAGGAAAAGGAAGAGAGGAAGAGAGGCAGAGACAGGCGTGAGGTGGTGGCAAAAGCGGGGAAGGAGGAAAGGCCAAGCTGGAATTTTTTTGGGCAGCTTTTGGCATCTTTCTGCCGAGCACAAAAGTACACGGAGTATTTCTGTGCTCACAGGTCATTTCCTCGATTAGGCAAGGCACCTCTGCGAATGAACAAGCCCAGTCCTGCCTCGCACTCCGAAGGAAGGCAAAGCCACTCCAGAAGAACTGTTTCCCTTTGGAAAGATTAGCAAATCACACCAGGGAAAGGGGGAGGGGGACAAATCCCAGCCTCGGAAAAGCATTTCAGGGCAATTAAGGAGCCTCGTCTGCCTCGGGTTTGACACCACCGAGCTGATCCCAGCTCTCACCCAGCCCCTGCCCGCTGTCAGCTGCTGCCTCTCCCCTTCCAGGCCGGGGCAGGAATCGCGGAGCCACTTTCGGGCTTTGTTGCGTGTGACTGACAGATATTTGTGCAACTTGAGAGAGAAAAGCCTGGCAGAGGCAGCGGCGGCGATTTCGCAACTCATCTGGCCGTGCCGAGGATGGGGGGGATTTGCGCTGACATAAATCGTGGCTAATTAATTCACGGCTCAGCACTCGGGGCTGCCTGCGCCGTCTGCCCCCGTCCTGGCCGGGAAAAATCACTTTTAGGAGGGGTTTGGTGCAGTTTCGAGCGGGCAGGTGGGATTTGGGAGGCAGAAAGGTGAGAGAGGGCAGGCAGGGAGGGGAGGTGGGAATGAGAGGAGATGAAGGTGGGATGAAGGTTGGAATGAGAGGACGATGAAGGTGGGAACGGGAGGAGGATGAAGGTGGGAACGAGAGGATGAAGGTGGTAATGAGAGGGGGATGAAGGTGGGAATGAGAGGACACAGGTGGCAATAGGAGGATGAAGGTGTCAATGAGAGGAGGATGAGGGTAGCAGTGAGGGGGGATGAAGGTGGCAGTGAGAGGAGGATGAAGGTGGCAGTGAGCAGGGGATGAAGATGGGAATGAGAGGAGGATGAAGGTGGGAACGAGAGGAAGATGAAGGTGGGAATGAGAGGAAGATGAAGGTGGGAATGAGAGGATGAATGTGGGAATGAGAGGAGGATGAAGGTGGCAATGAGAGGGGGATGAAGGTGGGAATGAGAAGAGGATGAAGGTGGCAAAAACGGAGATGAAGGTGTCAATGAGAGGAGGATGCAGGTGTCAATGAGAGGAGGATGCAGGTGGCAATGAGAGGAGGATGAAGGTGGGAATGAGAGGGGGATGAAGATGACAGTGAGAGGAGGATGAAGGTGGGAATGAGAGGAGGATGAAGGTGGCAGTGAGAGGAGGATGAAGGTGGGAATGAGAGGAAGATGAAGGTGGGAATGAGAGGAGGATGAAGGTGGCAGTGAGAGGAGGATGAAAGTGGCAATGAGAGGGGGATGAAGGTGGCAGGGAGAGGGGGATGAAGGTGGCAGTGAGAGGAGGATGTAGGTGCAATGAGGAGGATGAAGGTGTCAATGAAAGGAGGATGAAGGCGGCAGCCTGGCCCATTCCAAGGTGTACCTGCTCCCCGCCGGCCCCGCCGTCCCGCCCCGCTCCAGGGCCTGACTCACATCCTGCTGCTGCTTCCTGCAGCTTCCAGGAACCCGCTGGATCATCCCGGGATCCGGGCTCGCAGCGCCGCTTGGCTGGGAGCAGCAGCAGCAGCGTGTGACCCGCGGTGACACACGGAGCTCTCCCTGCGGGGCTCAGCCACATCCACGTTTCCCTGGCAGCTCCCGGATGCTCCGGGATCTGCTCCCTGATTTGGGAGCTTTTAACACAATGTTTTCTGGTCAGAATGTAAAAATCTTGTGGGAGCTTCCTTTTAGGCAGCGTGGTGGGGATGGGTTTGTTTGTTATATTGAGACAGGGAAGGGATTTTTGCTGTAAGCTCAAGGAAAAACCTGACCTGGGGTTTAGGAATCACCCACTGAAACTGGCTGATTTATGGCTTCCTAGGGCCTGATAGGATAACATCGGTTTTGGAGGGAGCTTTTTTTTCCCCAAGAGAAGCTGTGGATTCCCCATCCCTGGAATTGTCCAAGGCCAGGTTGGACACTGGGGCTTGGAGCAGCCTGGGACAGTGGAAGGTGTCCCTGCCCATGGCAGGGGTGGCACTGGATGGGCTTTGAGGTCCCTCCCAACCCAAACCACTCTGGGATTTTATGATTCCATGAGAGCCACAGGTGTGCCTTACACTGTGCTCCCTCCAAACAAGAATCCCATGGAATTACCCAGAACTTTCTGTTTCTATGTCCCTGTGATTTCTAAGTCCTCTGTGCTCAGGAGCAGTTTCCCAGACCAGAGGAGGTTCAGTGAGACCTCAGGAGTTGCGCTGTGCCTTTGACAGAGGCTTTGACCCTTCATCCTGCGATGTGTGAAGGAAGTTCTCACAATCACAGATCGGTTTGGGTTGGAAGGGACCTTAAATCTCATCTCTTTCCACCCCCCTGCCCTGGGCACGGACACCATTCAGTGGATCGGGTTTCTCCGCATTTTGTTCTCGGCCATCAATAACAACTTCGGAGCCAAGCTCTGCTCTGTGCCACGCTGAGCGCGGCTCCCCCGGCTCGCAGGTGTTTGTTTGCCTCCTTCCCCCGCAGCTTCTGCTGAGCAAGGATGACTTCGGGTCCGGGCGGATCCACCTGGGTGTGTTCGCACCGCGGCTGCGGGGATGGGGAAGGGCCTGCAGGGGCCATCCAGGGAGAGGCTGAGGGCATTTGGATTGTCCAGCTGGAGCGGAGGAGACGGAGGGGAGACTCGCTGGGATCGCAGCTCCTCAGAGGGGCAGATCCGAGCTCTGCTCCCTGGGACAGGGACAGCACCCAGGGAGCGGCTGGAGCTGGGCCAGGGGAGGTTTAGGGGGGATTTTAGGGAAAGGTTCTTCCCCCAGAGGGTGCTGGGCACTGCCCAGGCTCCCCAGGGAATGGGCACGGCCCCGAGGCTGCCAGAGCTCCAGGAGCGTTTGGGCAGCGCTGCCAGGGCTGCCCAGGGTGGGGTTTTTGGGGTGTCTGTGCAGGGCCAAGGCTTGGATGGATGATCCCTGTGGGTTTCCTCCCACTCAGGATATTCCCTGATTCCTTTCCCCTCCTGTGCATCCCTCCCTTGGACACCCACAGTTCCCTGAGCCGCAGGGACGCACTTTTAGGCAATTCCCCGGCCGGGAATAAGCAGGAGGCGTTCCCAAAGCGCTGTGAGGGCTCCGGGAAGCTGCAGCTCGGGGCTGGGGGGGTTCGGAGGGGCCTGGGGGCACCGCGGGGCTCGGGGGGGGGGCGCGGGGCCGGCGGTGCCCGGAGCGCCGGTGCCATCCAGCGGCAACGCCGCGCAACTGCACCCGCGACTGCACCGCGAACAGCTGGGGAAACAGCTGGAAAAACAGCTGGAAAAACAGCTGGGAGAGCAGCCGGGAAAGCAGCCGGGGACACGGCAAACCAGAGCGAGCACCCCGCGAAGGGGAGAGCCGCTCTCTCGGGGTTTTTTTTTTTTTCACGCCGTCCCTCCCCGGAGCGCGTTTCGTTAAATCGTTAAAGGTTGCGCAACATCTGCACGGGTTAATTACAGCTGCCGGGGCGCCAGGAGAGCGCCGCGATTTCGGGGCAATAAAACAAGACGAGGCACGAAAGGTGGTTCAATGCTCGGCGCTTAATGGGGTGTTAGGCGGCAGGGAAGGGGCCGGGAGAGCTCGTGACTGCGCGGAGAGGTGTGAATTATTGCACCATAATTCTGGCCCTGCAGGGCTTGGGTGCAATTAATAGCTGTTTTCGTGTTCGAAATGCTTTTTCTCACACCATAAAAAGCAGAAATGGAAAGTAGTCGCTGGGTGGGAGAAGCGCTGGGAGGACTGGGCACCGACTTCCTCGGTTTCGTGTTCTTTCGAGCTGCTTTCAAACGGTTTGGGGGATCCTGTTCGGCTTGAAAACTGTGTGGACCCAAAGCTCCCTGGGTTATTTTCCTGGGTTGAAGTAGCTCTCCTTGCAAATCTCTTCACAGATATTCCCAGTTGGGAAGCAACTCCCGTTTATTTGCACCAGATTTTCACCAGATTAACTTCCACCACTTCGGTTTCCCGTGCCAAGCTACCAACTCCTGAGCCCTCTTTATTTGGAAAGCAGGAAAGGCTTTGTTGCTTTTTTTAATTTAGCCTGATCCTGTGTTCAATTCAAACCCGTTCCAGTTTCATTTTGGGAAACCTGAAAACTGAAGGAAAGCAGATATCCCCAAAATGAAATGGTGTTTGAGGCCCCTGATCCAGCAGCTGGAAATGCAAACCTTGACTTTACTGGGAGCTGGGTCTGCCTCTTGGTACTCAAACTGGGCTATAAAAATGCAATTTCAGGGATCCTTTTCTCCACTTATTATTAAAAAAAAACCTCAGAGGGTGATGCCTGGGGTTATCAGCACGACCTGCTTTCATGTGTGTACATTTATAATTCACTATTTTAACATCCCTCAAGAGACTGCAGCTCCTTAACCAGTCTGATGGCAAAAAAGGGAAACTTTAAGAGCAAATTCAAGGATTGGGAGTGCAAGACAGAAAATTGATTGGTTGCTTGAACCTTCACTTAAGAAAGACTTAATGGGATGAGGAGATTAATAAAGGGGGTCTCTGGGGGGGCTGGCACTGCTGCAGGGACCCCAGAGGTCAGTGATAACAGCAAATGGATGAGGCAGGTCAGGTACTTCCAGGGTTTTTGTGGATGTTCCTGCACAGATATTGGTTTGTTGTTTGGTTTTTAGTCAAGACACAGGTTGGGCATTGACATCTTTCCTTCTGGAAGAGCATTTCCAGCAGGTCAGGGGTGATCCTGCCCCTGTGCCCAGCCCTGGGGGCACCTCTGGGGTGCCGTGTCCAGCTCTGG
>VZTH01014976.1:0-19721 GCA_013397815.1 Aleadryas rufinucha | reverse complement strand
TTGGATGTTGCTTTTTTACCAGCGTGAGTCAACTGATTTTATTGTGAAGGAAGGCTGCCTACCAAAAAAATATTAATATTATAAATTATATATTGTAATTAATATTACAAATATTAATAATATCCGAATTTGAACTTGTTACTCAGCAGAAAAACCTTCCTTCAATCTGTAGCTTTTTAAAAGCTGGGAGTTTTGTGGAAACCCTGCCTTGTAAACAGATGGAACAAACAAAATGTAAACCTCATCTCCATAAAGAAGGACAAAAGAATATTTTCCAGATGGGCTTTCTGATGGGAGATCAAAGTCCTCATCTCAGACCTGGGAAATTTCCCTTCCTTGCTGGTATCAGTTTTATCTGAATGCAGTTCATCCAGCATTTGTTTCTTTTCAATAAAGGCAATTATCTTGATGGAGCTGCAGGAGGATGCTTTTAAAGCTGAAGAAAATAGAAAAGATTTTACTAAAAATAGGGAAAAAAAATCAGTGTAGGTAAAAGGGGGAGGAAACTCTTTGATTCTTTTGATTTATAGAAAAAATGAGACATTTCAATGCACTGAAAAATCCCAGCTTTATCTGCAAAATGAAATGAGCAGGAAAGAGTTGAGGCAGCTGATTTGGACAAACTCCTTTTTGGGCTTCTCTGATTCCAAACCTCATCCAAACTGGTCCTGTGGGCAGAAAAGAATCCCTTGGTGGGTTTTATAGGAGTCTGCGTCCCCTCAGGACTGCAGTGACAACAGGGAATGGTTCCCAGTGCCAGAGGGCAGGGATGGATGGGATATTGGGCAGGAATTGTTCCCTGGGAGGGGCTGGGCTGGAATTCCCAGAGCAGCTGTGGCTGCCCCTGGATCCCTGGAAGTGTCCAAGGCCAGGTTGGAGCAGCCTGGGATAGTGGAAGGTGTCCCTGCCCCTGGAATGGGATGGGCTTTGAGGTCTCCTTGATGCCCTGCCTGACAATTTTTGGGCCGAAAGAGCTGTGAACACACAGCCCCAAAGACTGAGGAGGAGATTTTCCCCTTGGAAATTTTTAATCTGGTTTGCCCTGATTTCTTGTTCCTGCCTGCTATTAACAGGGAACAGCAAACAGGATAAAAAAATGAAATCAAGATAAGAAAGATAAACGAGCTAAAAAATAAAATCCAAATCAATAACATCAAAATCAATAAAATAAAATAAAATAAAAGCAAGTCATGTTATAGAAAGGAACTCACTTGAAGTCCTCCTGACAAGGGGCATTCACAGAACTGAAATTTCCTTCTCGGGCCACCTCCGGCCCCTATTCCCGCCCCGTTCCCGCCTTGGGTTGCCAAGCTCGGCCGTTCCAAGCAGCCCCACGGGGTCTCTTTGTGCTTGCAGACACGAGGCAGGTGCAGCCCTCGCCGCCCTGGTCCTACGACCAGTCCTACCAGTACCTGGGCTCCATCGCCGCGCCCGCCGTGCACCCGGCCACCCCCATCTCCCCCGGCCGGGCCGGGGGCATGACCTCGCTCACGGCCGAGCTCTCCAGCCGCCTCTCAGGTAAGGACATCGCCCCCGGGCCCTCCATGCCAAGGGGACGCTCCCCCCGGTGACAAACTGGTGGCCCAGGTGCTGCCCCAGCCCTTCGTGGGGTCTCTGGGCGAAGCTCGTTACGAGGTTTTGGGGGATTTGCGGGGAGAGTGGAGAAATGGGGAGTTTTAATGAATGAGTCGTATTTTGAGAAAGCCATCGCGGAATTCGTGAGGTTGGAAAAGATCTCAGAGGTCATCGAGGCCAAGCTGTGCCCGATGCACACCTTGTCCCCAGCCCAGAGCACTGAGTGCCACGTCCAGGCACTCCTTGGACACCTCCAGGGATGGGCACTCCAAACCTCCCTGGGCAGCTCTTTCCAAGGCCTGACCTCCCTTTCCATGGAGAAATTCCTCCTGGTGTCCAACCTGAATCCTAAATTGATTTGGGGTGGGAGGGACCTTAAAGCTCGTCTCGTTCCCACCCCCTGCCAGGAGCAGGGACACTTTCCACCATCCCAGGTTGCTCCTGGGGTTTGGAGCCCAACACAGGACTGTCAAAATAGAATTAAAAAGAGGGAAAGCAGCACTTTGAAGGTGTAGGGAGCTATTGAAATAATTTGGATTGCTGAGGAATGATCACATTGCCAAGAAACAGATGCCACAGATATTCCAGCTGTTTCCTTCCCCCCCCTCTAAATCCACACAGGAGCACAGCAGGTTTTGGGTGGACCGTTGGCTGCAGGATGCTGAGGTTGGACATCTTCTCGTTTTCCATGTCCATCAAATCATCCTGCAGAGCTTTAGGAGCCACCAGGAAAATGGAAGTGAAAGCCACCACGCTCAGCTGTCCCTGACCTGCACATCTTGCACCAATCTGTGTGTGCAGCAGCAGGAATTCTCTGTGAATGAGTGAGAGCCCGATCATTCTCATTTGCATTTTGTGAAAATCCCTCCTTTAACTCCACATCTTGCTCTCATTTGAAGACTCAGGGCTTCTTCTGAGATCAGAGGGAACCACTTGAACGTGCTCCAGCCTGTTCTGTTGTTGTCGTGTCGAGTTCACTTTGAAAGGCTCACACCAAATCTAAATTATTTGTTAGGTCTGGGTGATAATTGCATCGTAGGGAGGGCTGAAAACACAGGGAGCTTTAGGGAAAAAAAAAAAGCCATTTCTTCTTTTTAAAAAAGCCTGTAAAAATCCTCATTCTTTATTTACACAGAATTAGAAATTAGAAATTTAAAAAATTAGAATATCCCTTCATTTTCCACCAGGATCCCCAGGTCCTTCTCCACAGAGCTTCTCTATCTGCCCATGGCCACAGGGGTTTTCCTTGGAGCTGGCAGAGTTTCTCCAAGCCTTGTGAAGGAACCTGGGAAGGTTTCATTCCCATGTCAGCATCTTTTATGTTCCTGTTCAAATTCCTGACATTAAATGGCATTCAGCATTCCTGGAAAAATCTGTCACAACATTTTCTGTCACCCACACTCGGTGTCTCTCTAAGAAATTCCTCCTTGGCAGAACAAGGAGCAAATTTGAGGAGTTTTTTTAGGCCCTCCCACCTAAAGACCCGGTGGCTCCAAGGAAAAAGCAACAAAATGGGATCTGTTTGAACCATCTTGACATTAAATGTCATTACTCTGCTTTTTGCCAGGGCAGAAGGAACTCTCATGGGATTAATGATGTACACAGGCGGTTTTAGGAAGTTTCTCAGGAATGAGGTGTGGAAGTGCTGTTTAAATTCTGGCAGATGCCACCTTAACCTTAGCTCCTCCAAGGCTCCTGCTGCTCCATTCCATCGTGTGTCTTCCCATGTTAAACCCAAAGGTGATGGGGGTTTAGGGGAATGAGATGTTTTCCCATTAATTTTCCAGAAAAAAAATGGATGGCACATTCTAAAGGAAGCAAACAGCAAGTTCAGAGCTCTTCTACGAAATTAAACTCATCAAGGTGGGCTGATGAGTCCTGATGAGCTTTGAGAGCTTGGCTCTGGAGTGTGTCTGCTCCAAGAATCCCAGACTGGGTCTGCTCCAGCTTGAAATCTGGGAAGAGCCAAGAGCTTTGTTTTCCCTCTGCTCCTCCTCGGGAGTATTTCCTTCAGCACGCGGCTCCTCCGCTGCAGACTCCACGCCTTGGCTGCCGGGAGAAGCTGTCTTTCTTCTGGAGAGATTTTTCCATAATTATTATTGTTGTTATCTTAACCAGGAAGAGCTGCCAGCTCTGGGGATGAGACCTTCCATTAACCTGAGTCACGCTGAAGATCCTTCCTAAAGAGGATCTGCTCCGCGTGTTTAATCCGTGCAGGGAAAGAGAGGATGGGACTGGACAGAATTCCATGGATGTCAGACAAAGCAGAGCAGGATTTGACTGTCCTGTGAAACATTTCAGAGTGAGAATGTGCCAGAGGAGGCTCAGGTTGGACACCAGCAGGAATTTCTTCCTGGAAAGAGTGGTCAGGCCTTGGAAAGAGCTGCCCAGGGAGGTTTGGAGTGCCCATCCCTGGAGGTGTCCAAGGAGTGCCTGGACGTGGCACTCAGTGCTCTGGGCTGGGGACAAGGTGGGGATTGTTCACAGGTTGGATCTTGGAAGGCTTTTCCAACCTCAAGAATTCCATGATTTCACTCAGCAGGACGAGAAAGGCTCCTTTCACACATGGAAGGAAGTAAAACCATCAACCCCCAAACGCAGCATTCCCTTGTCCTTTTTCACTCATCAGAGCCAAAGACTCCAGGAGTCAGGGACAATGACATGGACATTAAATGAGAGCACAGACACCAAGATCTTGAGTAAAACTGATTTATCTTGACTTTGGAGGGATGGAGAGCCATGGAGAGCTCCCAAGTTCTGACAGCTGAGCTGAGCTGTCGCTCTTTCTGTGCATGGCTGTGTACCCCAAGGATGATCCATGGAGCTCCATGGAGCTTCCCCTTCGACACAGCAAATGAAACTGGGAGGGAGAATGAAACTGCAATCAGCAGTTGAATTTCAGCAAATGAAACTGCAGGGAGAGGCTGTGCAAAAGCTGCACAGGTTCTGTTTAGGTCCCATCTGTGTCCCTGGTGAGTCAAAGGACGTTGGGTGAGGAGTTTGAGATCTGTGTCACCCGCCCAAGGCCGAGGACACTGCGAGTGTCAATAATTGCCTGTGCTGCAAGGTCTGTGAGAGGGAACACAGAGCAGGGCCAGAGCCTGGCACTGCTCTGTAATTGCTGCTTTACTGAAATTAATCCAAATTATCCACATCTCCCAGAGTGCAACAACTCCATCAGGGAGCAGGGGAGGGACAGGTTCCGGCCATTCTGGTTAATGATAGATCAGAGTCTGGATGTTGGTTACAACCTTGTTCTGTCAGCTCAAAATTCTTCATGGAAAGGAGGATTAGATATTGGAAGGGCGTCACAGGGAGGTTTGGAGTGCCCATCCCTGGAGGTGTCCAAGGAGTGCCTGGACGTGGCACTCAGTGCTCTGGGCTGGGGACAAGGTGGGCATCGGGCACAGCTTGGCCTCCATGGGCTGGGAGGGCTTTTCCAGCCTCAGGGATCCTGGGAATCTGTCATAACCTGGGGAAGGGGCTGGAGCCCCAGGAGAGGCTCAGAGAGCTGGGAAAGGGGCTGAGGCTGGAGAAAAGGAGGCTCAGGGGGGACCTTGTGGCTCTGCACAACTCCCTGACAGGAGGGGGCAGCCGGGGGGGGTCGGGCTGTGCTGGCAGGGCACAGGGACAGGAGGAGAGGGAACGGCCTCAGGCTGGGCCAGGGGAGGCTCAGGTTGGACACCAAGAGGAATTTCCTCATGGAAAGGGAGGTCAGGCCTTGGAAGGGGCTGCCCAGGAAGGGGGGGGAGGTGTCCAAGGAGTGCCTGGACGTGGCACTCAGTGCTCTGGGCTGGGGACAAGGTGGGCATCGGGCACAGCTTGGCCTGGATGATCTCAAAGGTCCTTCCCAACCTAATCCATTCTGGGATCCTGGCATTCTTTAACATTCCTCTGCCTCCCTTCCCCACCTCCCAGGAGCTTCCGACCTGACGGCGTTCAGCGACCCCCGGGTGGGAATCGACCGCTCCTTCTCGGCGCTGCCGTCCATCTCCGACCCCCGCATGCACTACCCGGGAGCCTTCACCTACACGCCCACGCCCGTCAGCTCCGGCATCGGCATCGGCATGTCGGCCATGTCCACGGCCACCAGATACCACACGTACCTCCCCCCGCCCTACCCCGGCTCCTCCCAGGCTCAGGGCAGCCCCTTCCAGGCCGGCTCCCCCTCGTACCACCTGTACTACGGCACCTCGGCCGGCTCCTACCAGTTCTCCATGATCTCCGGCGGCGACCGCTCGCCGCCGCGCATCCACCCGCCCTGCACCAACGCCTCCACGGGCTCCGCGCTGCTCAACCCCAACCTCCCCAACCAAAGCGACGTGGTGGAGGCCGAAGGGAGCCACAGCAACTCCCCCACCAACATGGCCAGCACGGCCAGGCTGGAGGAGGCCGTGTGGAGGCCCTACTGAGGAGGTTTGGAGGAGCTCAAGGGTCAGGACTAACGCACTTCCCATTCCCCGGCGCTCGGAGGGATCCCAGAAACTTCCCTGGGGGCCCTGCCGCGTTCATCCACGAGTTTCAGGAGCAAACCCTTCAGAAGTCGGTGGCTCTCGTTGCCCAGTCCCTGGTGGAGCCACGTCGCTCCGGCAGAGTATTCCCGGCAGGAGAACGAGCTTCTGGAAAGGAGGACGCCCCGGCTGGTGGTGCAGAGGTAGAGAGGGTGGGTAGAAGGGTATCCAGCCTGATTCCAGGCCTGTGGCTTCCCAGCGTGCCTGGGCTTGAAGGTCTCCACAGCCCTACGAGAGAGTTTCGGTTCACTTCTATTTTTAAGACTTACTTAAAACCTAAACAAGAAAAGAAACCCAAAAATAAATCGTAGCGAGTTTACTGCATCTTGTGGACGTCTGAAGTGTGAGGAAGTATAGGAAGATTCCCAGAGGGAAACTGTGAACGCTTCTGTTTTAGCAATGCTGTGAATGAGAGGTTTTATATGTTGGACTTCATTCTTTCTTTTCTTTGTTTTGTTTGTATATTCCAAAGAATACGGAATTTTTTATTACTTGGGGGTTTTTTTTGTTGTTGTTGTTGTTGTTTTGGGTTTAGTTTTTTTGGTGGTTTTTGTTTGGTTGGTTTTTTTTTTTTTTAGGATGCAGCTCATCCTGCTTTGCATCTAATTTGTTTTATTTCTCTTGGCACCTTACAAATTGCAAAAAAAAAAAAAGATTTTGCTCTTTTTTTGTTGTTTTAATCATGCTTGCTTCTTTCTTGCTTTGTCAACTGAAAGAATCAGCCCCTTTTTCAATGACTTAATTTAACTTTTGATCTCTTGGACTTTTTATTTTTTAACACAACGGCTACAGCCTTGGGTCATTTTCAACTACTGTATTTCTTTGATGAGTTCATTGATATTTATGCTTGATATTTAGACTTTTCTTATTTGTTGATACTATTATTATTTAAATATGCCTATATTAAAAAGAAAAATATCAGCAATTGCCTTTTTTTGGTAGCAGCCAAAGTCAAATTTGTCACATTGAAAAAAGGCTGGAATAACAATGGGCAAAGTGACCTCCTAATTCCCAAAAAATATTGTTTACAGTTATCTCGCTCTCATTTTACTCAGCTTAGATCCTCAGAGGCATTGAGGTGCCCAATTCCCACTGGAAGGCACCAAAATCCCTGGGAATTTCTGTACCTTTCCAAGTGTACATCCCTCCCTACTCCTCCCCTGCTTTTCTTTCATCATCAGTGGTGACCCTCAGGATCAGAAATCAGGATGTAGATCCTTCATAAGGCAAATTCGATATTCCCTAATTAAATACCTGCCCACTGGAGGGACAGGACACAGGGAATGGCTTCCCACTGCCAGAGGGCAGGGATGGATGGGATTTTTGGAAGGAATTGTTCCCTGGGAGGTTTCCCAGAGCAGCTGTGGCTGCCCCTGGATCCCTGGAAGTGTCCCAGGCCAGCTTGGAGCACCCTGGAATAGTGGGAGATGTCCCCACCCATGGCAATTATGGTGGATGATCTTTAAGATCCTTTCCAACCCAAACCATTCCCTGATTCTGCCATTCCCATGGCAAGGGGGAAGCCCTGGCTCTGACGGAATCTGGGTGGGATTTGCTGCCAGGATTTCTGTGCAGCACAAAAGCCACGCTCCAGCCTGCTGGAAAACACATCAGCTCCCGGGCAGGGCTGTCAAGCTCACCTGGAAAGCTCCAGAGAGAATCCAGGGCCTGGACAATCCTTCCATTTCCATCTTGTGGGGGGAGAGGAGGGGTATTTAAAGCTGGGGTAGCCCTGTAGTAAATCTACAAGGCCTTTACTCAGAGCAGGTTGAGCAGGGAGCCGTCGCCACCGCCCATCGCTCCAGCACCAAGGTATCAGATGTCACTGTAACATTGATGGCACTATTTTCTTGGAGGTTTGCAGCTCTGGTGCTGCTCCTTAACCCCAAACTGCTGATGTTGACACGTGTGTGCTTCCCAGATGAGCTGATTGTTATTTAATGTCCCTCTCCAACGAGAGAAAACAATTGCAGGTCAACTCAGAGAGTATTTGAAAGCAGGGCTTCAGATCAGTGTTTGATGTTTGAAAAAAAAGAAAAAAAGTTAAAAGGATTCAAATTAAAAAAGATCCTTGGCTGCAGGCAGCAAAACAGCTGGATTTATTTAAAACCATTTGTTTTTTGAGTTTGCTCTTTTTTTTTTAAATATATATATATATATGTGTGATTTTGCTTCTTTCTTTGAGTCGGATGCAGTAGCACTTTGGTATTGAAAAGAATCGAAGAATTTCCATTGTCAATAAGGTCATTCTTGTGCAGGAAACAGGGAATGTTTCAAGAGAGCTCAGCAAAAGCCCAAAATGTTCTCGTTAAAACACATTCATGGCCCTGTGCTTTTCATTTAATGGAACATCCTTTATGATTTTCCAGAGTTTGCTCTGAACAAAAAAAGGCAGAAAACATCCAAATTCGATCAGAATACTAAAAAATCTATTTTGAAAGCCTGCTGAATATAGAAATACAGAGACCCTCCCGTTGTAGCATTTCCATAGTTGGACTCTCACCTCTTCAGTAGCCAAAGAAAAAGTCCCTCATCACTGAGCAGCAGCTCTGATGCAGAATCCCTCCATGCAGAATCCATCCAACACGTTCTGTGTGATCCAAATCCTAATTTATTACAGCTCTCAATTAAAATCCTAATGGATTGCAGCTCTCACATCTGCCTTGTGACTGGACCACCAAAGTGCCCAGAGCTGGGAGTGGGAACACAGCAGGGAGGGAGAGGAGAGGAGCTTGGAGGAGCCAGGGAGGGCCAGGTGACCTGGAGAGGGAATTTTAACAAAAGCATGGAGTGACAGGACAAGGGGGGTGGTGTTAAGATGAAGGAGGACAGGGATAGATGGGATATTTGGAATAAATTCATCCCTGTGAGATTTGTGAGGCCCTGGCACAGGGTGCCCAGAGAGGCTGTGGATTCCCCATCCCTGGAAGTGTCCAAGGCCAGGTTGGACATTGGGGCTTGGAGCAGCCTGGGACAGTGGAAGGTGTCCCTGCCATGGCAGGGGTGGGATTGGATGAGTTTAAGGTCTCTCCAACCCAAACCAATCCAAGATTTGATGATTCCATGAGTTCAGCCCAGTGGCAGGAGTGAGGTTGTTGTGGTCACCAAGGTGATGTCAGTGTGGTCACCAAGATGAGGTCAGTGTGGTCACCAAGATGAGGTCAGTGTGGTCACCAAGGTGAGGCCAGTGTGGTCACCACACTCCCAGGCCTGTGGGACACCACAACCTCCTTCCTGCTACAGCCCTTTGCCCCTTTTAGCCCCCAATATTGAAACCCACCCACCTTGGAAGCTAAAAAATCAGGGATTCACAGGAATGGGGGAGCTGGCACCTCTCAGCCTGGAGCTCAGACCCTAAATCAAACATTCCTCATAGCTGTGCCTCTGCTTTGTCCCCTCTCATCCTAAAGGCGAGGTTTAATTTGGCTCTCCCTGGTGTGAACAGGAGGAGGGAATACAGAACCGGTCACCACCACATTTCCCCGTGTCCTTAGTGACACTTCCCTGGAATTTCCCAGTGTGATTCTTGCCAGCAACCCAATTTTGGAGTCCAACCTCTCTGGGTATGTCCAGCACTGCAGAGGAAAGGAAAAGCCAAGTTCATTATCCCTGGCAATTAATCTGTTTAATTACTGTGGGGTTTGGTGTATTCAGTCATGAATCCAGCCACAGTTTACTCAAATATTTGGTTTTGTGGCCATCACTAAGGATGGCAAAGTTTTTCAAGGCTGTGAAAATGCTGTCATGTCTTTCCTCTCGTATCTTAAGAGCACTTAACAGGCAGGAAAAAAAGACATTTGGATAAAACATTTCCCCCATCCCCATCTCCAAATTAGAGTACCCAAGTATCTATTTTTATATGGATATCATATATATTTATATTTACATAGTTTTATCATCCCAGGAGCTGAATGGAATCAGAAAAACCAGAATTATTGTGCTTCTGCTCTGGAGCTGCAGTCAGCAGAGCGCTTTAGGCACCTTGGCCTCCCAAAATTCAGCTCGTGGCAGTCCCCACTCTCATCCTGGGTGCTCCTTTCACAAGACAAAACTCCTTGTCCGTGTAAAACATCTTCAAAGTAAATTTTGCTGCCTTTGAGGACAAATATTTCCCCTCTCCAACAACGTTTGAACTCATTTAAGAGTTCCTGCTCGCTCCCAGGGCACTGGAGAGGAGCTTTAGTGCAAGGAGAAGAGGATGCAGAATCCATCCCTGCTGGGAAGGGTTTGATTTGTAGGACGATGCCAAATTCTCTGCCGGGAAGGGGAGAAATCCTCTCCTCCAAACAGCCCAGAGCCTCTGCCAAAGCGTCCCAAATTCCCTGCTCTCTTGAAACATTCACTGCTGCTTCCTGGGTGACCTTTTCCATGGGTGTGTTTGAAATTCAGGGAGAAGTGGATCCGTTCTCTGTCCTCGGAGCAAAACTCTGCCTCGTTTTCCTGCCTTGTAACGTTTTCCCGTTCGATTTTTGTTCCCCTCGCTGGGTCAGCCCCGATTTTCCCTCCCTGTCCTGAAAGGGTTGCATCCCCAGAGTTACTTGTATTTATGTCTGTAAATAGATTTCCAAAGCTTCCTAGCCAAAGTATTTAGTGCTTGTAATTACTCTGCATTTTTCTCTTTTTTTTTTCTCCGTGTTTTTAACGAACTTACCTTTGTGTTTGCTGAAATACTGTAGTGAGACTTATTTCTTTTCCCAATTAGTTATTTTTAGGCTTCGAGAGGAACTACATTTTATTCACTTTTGTAAACAGTTATAGCATGGTCTCTATCCAACATCCTTCACTTTTTTTGGGTTTTTTTGTGGTAGGGGAGAAACAAACGTGCAAAAAAAAAAAAAAAAAAAAAAAAAAAAAATTAAAATCTGTGGGTTATTTGTGGTATTTGGGGTTGGACAATTCCAGCTCTTTTTAAAACCAAAATTTCCTTGTGAGGTGGTGAGGCTGAGGAGGGACACAGCCCCGTGAGAGTGGCACCAAAGGGAATCTGTTCAGCATTTTCTGGCTGTGTTTACAAAACAGAGGCTGCAGCATCCTGAGACAGCCCCGTTTGCCCTTTCAGGCTGAACTTTTCCACAAGGGGAAACCACCAGGATGGGGGTTTTTTTTGGAGGGGTTTGATTGCTGGGGATTTTTCTTCCTGGGGAGAGAGGGAGGGAGGGCAAGGGGTGGCTGCTGATTTTTGGAACCAGATAGGAAAAGAGAATAGAGTAGATTTTTGTTTTCCCCCTCCCCACTCCAGGAATCTCTAGGTACCACCCCAGGGGAGCCTCTGGCTGTCCACAGGGATGGCTGTGTCCAGCACCACAGGAGAATTCATTGCGACTACACAGAGCAGCTGGACTGCTGCAGTAGTTCTGATGAACACTTTGCTTTCTTTGCTTTCTTTCCTTTCTTTGTACCACAGTTTCCTCTGTAAATTCAATATCATCATTAGTGTGAATGACAAATAAAATGTTTGACAAGTAATGGACGTGGGTCTGGTGCGTTCTTTTATCAGGGAGGAAAAAAACCCTCTCAGGGGGAAAAGGAGCCATCAGGAGTGGGGTGGTGACCGTGTGTCGCTCACAACATCAAAAATAGGTTTCCATGCTTTTTATTTTTAAGGATTTGGGGGGTTTTTTTGCCAGAATGGTGTTTTCCTGCTGTGGTGAAAGGTCTGAAATCCAATGGGACACCAGAGCAGGAGGGAAATTTATAGTGAGGCCCTGGCACAGGGTGCCCAGAGCAGCTGTGGCTGCCCCTGGATCCCTGGCAGTGTCCAAGGCCAGCTTGGACATTGGGGCTTGGAGCAGCCTGGGACAGTGGAAGGTGTCCCTGCCCATGGCAGGGGTGGGAATGGATGAGGTTTAAGCTCCCTTCCAATCCAAACCATTCCATGATTCCATGAAATGAGATTTTGCATCTCCAGAAGTCCAATAATTGCATTTTAATCCTGGCTTCTCGATTAAATTTCAGTGTTTCAGATGCATTTACAGCTCTTATTTTTCTCCACTTTTTCCTTCTTGAATTGGATCCTTTTTGCTACTGATGGTTTGAAACTTCCTTGAGGAGCACCAAAACAGGTTTTAAGGTCACGTTACTTAAAAGATTTGGGGTTTTTTTCCTCTTTAAATAAATAATGAAACAGAAGTGTCAATGAAACATTACTGTGGGTGTACAAAGCTTTCAAAATGAGAAAAATATATTGAAAGTTCATTTTGAAAGCCTCTGTATCCAGGCACATGAAGAGGTATAAAAAATACATTCTAATATTGGCCCTGCACAACACCCTGCAAGATATTAAAGGAATTTTCAGTAATATCCTTCTCCACAATAATCAGGGAATCACAGAATGGTTTGGGTTGGAAGGGACAGTAAAGATCTCTCAGTTCCAAGTCCCCTGCCATGGGCTGGGAACCTTCCAGACCAGGTTGTTACGTATTTTATATATAATTTATAGATATAATTTATATATACAATGATTGGCTTTCAGCTGCTCCTCTCACTGAAGTGAAAAAACAGCTACAAACCAAAGCATTAAAGGTGCATTTTTCTGACACCTTGCAGGGTAACCCTCCATCTCTCAAACCACAATCCAAATGATCTATTTAAAATTAGGGCCAAAACACGAAAAGAAAACAGTGACTGAACTCCAGGTGCCTCTGTGGAGGCAGAAATGGTGGCACCCCCATCTCTGATGGGGCTCCTGCTTGCTCTGCCCACCGTGGCCTCCTGACATTTCTTTCCAGCAGGATCCTAAAATATTGCATTTAGGTTTTTGAAGGGACTCCCCTACAGATTCCTCCCCTAACCCCATGAAACCCCAGAGCGCTTCTCTCGAGGTGGGAGATGAGGCAGAGCACGCCTTTATTTTGTCTCTGCTTTTGACACGCAGGAAGAGAAGCCACAAATAGCGATAGCCAAAACAAACCCGAAAATATGACACCCAAGGGCATCTCAGCAGAGATATTTGCTGCTGGGGTTTGAAGACTGGGCAGAGAACAGAGAAAACTGATGGGTTTTGGAGGATTGTGCAGAGAACAGAGCAGGCTGCTGGGTTTGGAGACTGCAGAGAACAGAGAAAACTGATGGGTTTTGAGGATTGTGCAGAGAACAGAGCAGGCTGCTGGGTTTGGGGATTGTGCAGAGAACAGAGCAGGCTGCTGGGTTTGGGGACTGCAGAGAACACAGCAGCAGAGTTCTGGTTGTGGAGAGGAAGGGAAGGCGTCAGACTGCCATGGCCACGTTGAGCAGATCCATGGATCCCACTGCCTGTCCTTGTGGGGAAGGCTGTGTCCTCCTTCCTTGCCTCAGTTGGACTGAGGGGAGTCCCTCCTATCCCAAATTCCCAGTTTCCAGAGTGGTTGTGCCGTTCCAGACCAGTGGCACCTGCTCGCTGCTGGGTGAGGGGAAGGAGCAGGGGCAGCTCCCTCTCCTGCCCCTCTGCCTTCCTCCCTGCCCAGGGCAGCTGGAAAAGAGGGAGCTGAGATCCCATGGGAAGACAGAGCAACCTTCTGGGACCCAGACGCGACCCCACCACACCAGTTTGGGCAACTGGGAACGTCCAGCTCAACCCTCCCCCTGTGGCTGCTCGAGAGGGAGGAGGAGGAAAGGGCTCAGAAGGAGATGAAGGCCAAGGCTGGAGGCTGCTGGTGGTGGGAGGAGGGGCTGCCAAAGCTGAATGCAAAACGTTTTTGACTTCTTGTGGCACTTCACACCCAGCTTTTAATGAGCTTTAATTACAAAGGCCACTGTCTGGGGTGTTCTCCCACACAGCTGCCTTTGACTTGTGCAGTGAGAGCTCATTAAGCACCATCAGCCCTCAAGGCACCGTCCAACTCCACACAGGTGTCCTGGATAAAATAACCCAGGTGTGTGTCCAGCTCCTGAATAAATAACCCAGTTGTGTGTCCAAATTCAAAGAGATGTCCTGGATAAATAACCCCGGTGTGTGTCCAGCTCCACAGGGATGTCCTGGATAAATAACCCAGGTGTGTGTCCAAATTCAAAGAGATGTCCTGGATAAATAACCCAGGTGTGTGTCCAGCTCCACAGAGATGTCCTGAAAAAATAACCCAGGTGTGTGTCCAGCTCCACAGGGATGTCCTGGATAAATAANGTGTGTGTCCAGCTCCACAGGGATGTCCTGGATAAATAACCCAGGTGTGTGTCCAAATTCACGGGGATGTCCTGGAAAAGTAACCCGGGTGTGTGTCCAGCTCCTGGAAAAATAACCCAGGTGTGTGTCCAGCTCTTGGACAAATAACCCCGGTGTGTGTCCCTGGGTGCTCACCCTTCTCCCCTTGCCACTGGCACCCCACCACGCCTGGATCCGTGGGGCAGGAGCGAGATCCCTTTCCCCGGGCAGGCCTGGAATGCCGGATCCTGGCTCAGCGTGTGTGGCCGCAGAGCAGACAATAAAGTGCATTATCTGCTCCCAGACAGAGCTCAGAAATCTGTCACTGCTGCAACTGTTAGGCTGCAGGGCCTGCTAATGGCCCTGTGGTTTCCAGACATGACTAAAAGGTGACTCAGCCCAGCGCTGTAAAAAGGCCAAAAATACCATTTTTCTTTGTCCCCGCACCTTTTTGCAACACTGAGTTCCTTACAGCGCCGCCAGATGATTTGGGAATATCTCAATTACCCCTCCAGGCACCCCCTTCTTCTCCCTGGAAGAACTTTTGCTCCGTTTTTTACCTCTGTTGAGGGCTCACAATAACTTTGCCACCGGGATGCCCTGTGGAGCAGGACTTTTTAAGTGTAGGCAGGAAAGGAATGTCCGAATTCCAGCTCATCCCAACTCCTGCCTGCTGGGGGAGGGAGGCACAGCGCAGATAAAAGCGTGTTTAACCCTGAGGAGAAGGAAAATAAAAGCCCAGAACCTCCAGGTCCCCATTGGAATGTCTAGCTACCGAATTAGGAAGCTTGTTTGCTGGTTTTAGGTTACAGGGACACCTCGAAGTCTCCCAGACTGGATTAGTCAGCACGAGTCACTGTCTGGGAATTGTTTGGGTTTTTCGAGAGGAGGATAAAACAATTTAGGGAGGAAAATCGAATAGGCAGATTTCAAACAGTGCCTGCTTTCAGAGCAGGGAGGGGGGCAGCTCTGCGCTGAGGGCTTTGGAAAACGCTCCTTCCTGAGGGAAGGGAGGCTGGCAAAAGACAGGGAACCTGCTCCTTGATACAGAATTGTTTCCTGGAGCACGCAAAAAGCGCCTCTGGCTGTTTTACTTCCAAATGCCTCAAACAGGAGCAGCTGTAGCTTTTCTGGGGAGGTTTAAACGGCAAACTCACACTTGACACATCCTGTGAGCAGAGGAGATCCAGGCACAGCTCCTCAGGAGCTGTCTGACAGCTGAAAGGGCTTCACAACATCACCAGGTTTATACCTGCTGGATGTTTAGTCCCATTTATTTCCCTGTTTTCCCACACCAGAATCCCTCAGGACCAAGACCTCCCAGTTCACAGAACCACAGAACGGTTTGGGTTGGAAGGGACCTGAAATTCCTCAAAAATCAGTGAATTTTCAGTGAATTTTCAGTGAATTTTCAGTGAAACAGCAAAATCCCCGCATGAAGCTCCTGTGGCAAACTTCACCCTTCCTCTCTGAAATGAGTTGCTCTTAAATAAAATTATTTCACACAGGAATGTTCCCAGTTTCATTTTTGCCCCATAAAGCTGTTGCTAAATTTGTGGAGGGGAAAAAAAAATCTTCCCTTTTTTTTGGAAGTCTAATCCCTCCTCTTTGATATTTCTCCAGCTCCCTGCAGACAGGAGCACAGAGATGTCAGCCCAGCACAGGTAACTTTGAGGGATGTGTGATCCCACCCAGTCCATTGCCAGCGTGTCCATCCCATGGGAATCACGATTTTGGGGCTGGATGAGTGGAAGTTGCTCTGGTTTAGGACAGAAAATCAAAACTTTCTGCACATGGCAAACATCTGTCAGCGTGGTCCTGAAAAATTGTTCAGTGGCATCCTTTTGAAAATGATGAAACCTGAATGATCTTTGCTTCCAAAGGTCAGAGCCTGCCAATCCTGGGAATTCTGGCCCTTCCAGGATCCTCACTGTGTGGAAGCAGCATGACAAGGTTGGGGTGAGTCAGCACATTGCACCACAGCCCATCCCAAGTATTTCCAAGCAGCCCCAGGCATGAGAGGCCAAAATCCAGGGATTTGGGTTAATTTTCAGTGCTGTCCTGATGGTGGCTGTGACCCCACAGGCTCACCTGGATGACCCTGCATCCCCCTAAGATATTAAAGGTGCAGATATTTTACCTTGTAGTGCCTTTCCCAGTGTGATCCCGTTAGTCTGAGCTGATTTTTGGGATCCTTTTGTGCACTGCCCAGGTCCCCTGGATCTTCAGCCATATCACCTGCTGGAAAATATTCATCTCCTTCCTCAGTGTCCCATGGCTAAGCTGGACATTTTCAACTTCCCAAAGTCTTCCATGCACCTTAATTCTCATTAAGACACCCCATAATACCTCCCAGAAGTTTCCAAATGCTCCCTCAGCCAGTGTGGTTCCACTAAAGATGAGAAAAGAGTCACTCATGGAGTCCCTTCTTTGTGGGTGGTGAATTTTGCCACTTTCACGACTACAGAGCACTCAGAAAAGAGTGGGGGGAAGAGAGGGACCCCTCCAGACACTTCTCTGAGAGATATTTTTGTGCCTGTTTGCAGTAATACCCACACGGATATTGAGATTTGCCTCCCACACAAAGATGGTTTCAGTGGCACAGGAGGGAAGAGGGAGTTGGGGGAGAAGAGGGGGCAAGCGGGAGGTCAAATTTATTCCAAATCTTTAAAAAAGCAAAATTATATTTCCAATCTCTTATCCCTTCCAGGTGGATATTGCAATTAGGAAACAGAAAAAAAAAGCAGTAGGAGGAAAAAAACCCAGTTCTGTTGAGAGAATGAGGTTTTTCATTGTCTATTAAAAAGTCCCCAAATTGTGGCTTCTCCAGTTGTAAAAAGCTGGGGGGAAAACACCAAAGCAAAGCAAACCAAACCAAAGCAAAGCAAAGCAAAGCAAAGCAAACCAAAGACTCCTGAATGTTTTTTTCTATCCCTGATAAAACAAATGTGTTAGAGCTAAACCATCCTAGGAATCAGGTTCTCTTCTGGGATGCTGATGGAGGCAAATAGCACAAGGAGGAGGAGAACCTCGTTTTCTCACAGCTGCTGCTCAGCATTTCTCTGAATTCGATTGCTCAGGTGCCTCTTTTCTCATTTGTACCACCCCTCACTCACTCCATGGATGGAGTTTTATGGCTTCTGTTTGCTGAATGATGCATCTTAGCACAGATTGTGCCTAACTCAGGGTTTATCCCTGGCTTCTCCACTTGCTGGAGCAAAATCCCTCCCTTCCTGTGTCTCATTTTCCTCCTTGCACGAGTGACAGTGATCTTTGAGAAGCCCTTTGAGCTCCGTGGATGAAAAGGTTCACGGAGGGGAGGTTGTTGTTATTGTTGTCTCCACTATAAAAACACGTCCATAAATCATCTTTCAGGAATAGTGAAGCAGGTTCCATTGGCTCCAGAGCTGGGTGACTGAAGGGAGAAGAATTTCCTTCTTTGGCATTTTCCCCTAGTTTTAATAACTTTGAACTCTTGCTTTAGATCTTGTTTACATTAGGCTGGTTCAGTAACTGTGTGTCTCCCTCCAGCAATTGTCTCCCTCTTCCCCACCTTCCTCAGGTATTTGGTTTAGGTACCAAACATCTGACTCAGGTCTTCCTGGAGAATGGCTGAGCTGGGGTGGATGGAAGAAGAAATCATTTTTTCCTGTCGGAGATGAGAGGGATTTAACGAGGGAAAGAGGCAGAGGCCATGACTGCCATGGACACAGGCCCTGGGAACAAATAAATCTTGGCTGTTCCTGCACCCTCTTGAAATGTTAAACACAAACTGTACAGATGGCATTGCTGAAAACATTTGGGGCAGAGGGTGGGAATGGCTCCTTCTAAGCTGAACACGCTCGGTTGCAAAGGTCACAGCTCTGCTCTGGGCTGGGGCGGCCTCACCTCCAGTCCTGGGGCAGCTTTGGAACCACAATGTGAGAAGGGCATAAAGCTCTTAGAGAGTATCCAGAGGAGGGATACAAAGATGGGGAAGGGTCTGGAGGGGCCACACGAGGAGAGGCTGAGGGACCTGGGCTTGTCCAGCTGGAGAGAAGGAGACTGAGAGGAGATTCAGCAGGAGCTGCAGCTCCTCCCAAGGGGCAGCTCTGATCTCTGCTCCCTGGGACAGGGACAGCACCCAGGGAGCAGCTGGAGCTGGGCCAGGGGAGGTTTAGGGTGGATTTTAGGGCAAGGTTCTTCCCCCAGAGGGTGCTGGGCACTGCCCAGGCTCCCCAGGGAATGGGCACGGCCCCGAGGCTGCCAGAGCTCCAGGAGCGTTTGGGCAGCGCTGCCAGGGATGCCCAGGCTGGGATTGTCGGGGGGTCTGGGCAGGGCCAGGGCTGGGACTGGATCATCCTTGTGGGTGCCTAACTCAGGATATTCTCAGGATCTTTCTAACTCAGGATATTCTCTAACTCTGCGAGTTCCACCTGTGCAATTCTGCAACACAGCAGCAGAACCCCCCAGGCACAGCATGGCCGCTCCTGCTTCAGCTCGGCTCTGCGAGGCTGCGGCAGGGGAAGGATGAGGCTGCTCAGAGCCCGGCCTGGCCAGTCCTGCCAGAGCGGGGCTTCTGCTGGGCCCCATCGCCCCGAGGGGCGACAACATCCCCGGGGGAGCGCAGGCAGGAGGGGGATAGCGCAGGACGGCAGAGAAGAGGCTCTCGGAGTGCCGTGGCTGCTGTGACTCGCTGAAATTCCCGGCAGATGGAGCTCGACTCCAGGCGATGCTGCCTCAGCCTTCCTCGCTCTGTGTGCCCAGGACAAGGAGCAGCGTGGGGAAAACAGCTCCGTCTAACCCGGCCTGGGTGTTCGAGTGCTGCAGCCATCACAGAATCACTGAATTAGAAGGGTTGGGAGAGCCCTTCAGGATCACCCAGTGCCACCCCAGCAGCACCAGCATCACCCCAAACCCTGTCCCCAAGGGCCACATCCAGACTCCTCCTGAACACTCCCACACACAGTGACTCCACCACTCCCTGAGCAGCTCATCCCAAGGCCTCACCACTCTGTGAGGGAAAAATTGTTCCCAATCTCCAACCTGAGCCTCCCCTGGTGCAATTTGAGGCCATTTCCTCTCCTCCTTTCCCTTGGGACACAGCAGCAGAGCCCGACCCCCCCTCACTGCCCCTTCTGTCAGGGCGTTGTGCAGAGCCACAAGGTCCCCCCTGAGCCTGCTCCAGCCTAAACTGGTGGAGATATTCCCCAAACCTGATGTTTCCGTGATGTTTCCCTCTCTCTCAATGGGGCTGGAAGACAACTGAGGTTTGGGTTTATGATTTATTCTCAGGCTGCCCTTTCAAAGGGCTGTCACCCTCCATGCAGAGCAATGGCCCCTCACAGCAACAAGAAACTGGTATTAAATAGAAATAATTATCATAGGAATGCTAGAATCAAACTTCGGCCTAGAACATATCCCATATCCCATTCTACCACCTCAGGCACAGAGGCTGGGCTGTATCTCTTAAGAAAAAAGGGAGAGACACAGTGATGTTTATTCCCGAAGAGCATTCCTAAATGAAGAGCAGATTATCT
>VZTH01014974.1:3408-28175 GCA_013397815.1 Aleadryas rufinucha | reverse complement strand
GTGGGAAACACCCCAAAAATCAAAANNAAAAATCAAGGGATTTCTGCTGGGTTTAACCTTTCCTGGTGGGAAACACCCAAAAAATCAAGGGATTTCTGCTGGGTTCAGTCTTTCCTGGTGGGAAACACCCCAAAAATCAAAAGATTTCTGCTGGGTTCAGCCTTTCACAGTGAGAAACACCTCAAAAATCAAGGGATTTCTGCTGGGTTCAACCTTTCCTGGTGGGAAACACCCCAAAAATCAAGGGATTTCTGCTGGGTTTGGCCTTTCCTGGTGGGAAACACCCCAAAAATCAAGGGAATTCTGGTGAGTTTAGTCTTTCCTGATGGGAAACACCCCAAAAATCAAGGGAACGCTGCTGTTTTGAGGTGCATTTTTTGGCACCATCTGAATCAGGGAAAGGTTTTACATTTAAGCAAGGACGGGCTTAAATTGGAACAGGTTTATATTTATATTCAACCAGCTTCAATTTAAATGAATAAATGATTGTAAAATAACGATTTATAGTTCGAAGATGATAAAATGGGATTTTTTTCCATGCAGAATTTGGGGCACGGAGATCCAGAGGGATGGGAATCAACCTTTCCAAGGGCTCTGCATGGTCCTTGTTCACCTGTGGGGTGAATAAAATCCCTTAAATTAAACAAGCTTAAATTTAAATGAAAATAAATTTAAATTAGTTTTGAGCAATTGGAATTTAAACAAGGCCAGGTTGGACGGGGCTCTGAGCAACCTGGTCTGGTGGGAGGTGTCTCTGCCCATGGAATGGGATGAGCTTTAAGCTCCCTTCCAGCCCAAACCACTCTGTGAAGTGGCCACCATCAATTTCAGCTCCAAGGACAGCTGACAACTCCATGAAATAATTTGGGAGCATCCCTTCAGCAGTGATCCTGCAGTGAGTGCAGCTTTGTGTAGGCAATCCATCGGCCAGCTCTGCCCTTCTTCCTTCAGCTTTGCTCTAAAAATACCAGAGAATGTATTAAACCATGCAAAAACCGGGACAAAACACGTGGGGAGAGAGTTTTCCCCATCCTCAACCACAGCAGAGCCCCCTGTGATGTTTCCATCATCCCACCTGAAGGCTCCAGCTGAAGCTCTCCGTGTGTTGTGGCTTGGTTTTTGGAGATATTGGCTATTTTCCACTCTCCCCGTGCCCTGAAACAGCTGGGCCATTTCTTTTTGCCCAGAAAACAAAAACAGAGGCAAGAAAGAGGAATCACCGTCGGGCATGGAAAATTGGCAGCTCAAGAGGCCTAAATTTTGGGAGGTTTTCGAGCAGATCACACCCCATGATCCCAACCTGACCGTGGATTACTCTGATTGATCCGTGCCATAGGGCTTTTTAGAGGGGTCATTCCCAAAACATCTGGGAATGATGGTCCCTGAGCTCAGGAATGGAATTTTAGTGATTTTCTAAAGCAGGAGCGTCGCCTTTTGTGCTGTAACCCAGCGTTGCTTGAAGCCACTGGTGGGGCTATTCCACAGTAATTTTTTACAGTTAAAAATAAGAGAGATTTAGTGAGGAAGAAATTCCTGCCTGTGGAGGTGGGGAGGGCCTGGCACAGGGTGCCCAGAGAAGCTGTGGCTGCCCCTGGATCCCTGGAAGGGTTCAAGGATGAGGCTTGGAGCATTGGGATGCTGGAAGGTGTCCCTGCCCAGGGCAGGTGTGGGACAGGATGAACTTTAAGATCCCTCCCAACCCAAACCATTGTGGGATTCTGTGAATGCCACATGTTCCTCACCTTGACGTGTTTGCTGTGTCCCATCTCGTTCAAGCCTTACCTCTGAGCAGAAGCCGCTCAACATGGGACTTCTCCTTCCCCATTCACCCTAAAACGTGCCTGGGACACCTTCCCAGCTGTAGTGCAGCGCCTGAGCAGTAAATCCTTCTTAATGAACAGCAGGGATGAGGAGCAGTGACCTCAATGGTTGCTGCAATTCCAGCTCCTTCCAGCAAAGGGTGCTCGGTCAGAACCCAAAGGCAGCGCTGAGCAGGGCTGGGCTCTCAGCTTGCACCCACGCTGCTTTTTACATCCCCAAGCTGAAGGGAAAGTGGGGAGGAAACAACCCACAAAGTTCCTGGTGATGGCCAAAATCGGGACCAGCTGGTGTGAGCTGCACCCCTCACCTGCCCTGACCCCCTCCCCAGCCCCAAAGGTGGGGCAGCACCTTCCTGCCAGGGATTCAGGCTGGCAGAAACCCACATGGAGAGAAAGAGAGGCTGGGCCCTGGGGGCAGAGCCCTTTTGCGACATCCTCAACTTTAAAAGAAGTTGGAAAAGGCACCTTTCAAAAAAACAAAACAAAACAAAACAAAACAAAACAAAACAAAACAAAACAAAACAAAACAAAACAAAACAAAACAGCAAAACCCATCAAAACCAAAAAAAAAAACCAACCAAACCCCAACGGTTTTCCTGCATTTCACATTTCATTTGCACTCCTGGCCGTGTCATGGAAACGATTCCAACCCTTTTGTAACCAAACCCGCCCCAATCCTATACAAGCAAAGGCCTGGGGGACCTGTTGCGAAATTTCCTGCAAGCAGGGCCCGTGCTCTTGCTGCCACCTCCCATCAGGCCAGCAGCTCTCTGCTCCTGTGATTGCCGTGCTGGGATGTGGAATGCTCCTGGTGGGGCTGGGAAATGCTCCTAAAGCAGGGAAAAATGGATCAGCGAGGCCTCGGTCACAGGAAGCCGCGCTGGGTCCGCACCGTGGCAGCGCATCGCAGCTGTGCTCTGTGTTAGGGTGAGAGAAACGCCCGGAAATCCCTGAGAAAAGCTTGGAAATCCCAGGAGAAGGCAGTTCCCATCCCTGGAAGTGCTCAAGGCCAGCTTGGATGGGGCTCTGAGTGGTCTGGTGGAAGGTGTCCCTGCCCCTGGCAGGGGTAGCACTGGATGCCAAGGGCACCCTCCGCACACCGGGGAGGAGAGGAGGAAAGAGCAGCCCACTGAGGTTTTGGGGGGCATTTTCCCTCTTCCTCAGCCCTTCCGTCCCCCTGCAAGGCTCCAACTGCAGCCAGCAGGGGCCGGGTTGCTGACATGAGGATTACGAGCCAGATTCAGAGTCTAATTCCACAGTCTAATTCCACAGTCTAATTCCACAGTCTAATTATTTCAGAGTCTAATTTCAGAGTCCAATTTCACAGAATCCCAGCACGCTTTGGCTCGGAAGGCACCTCAAAGCCGGTCTGGTTCCATGGACCTAGCACAGGATAGGATGTGGCAGAGCCATTCCAGAGCTCTGGAAAACCCACGATCCACAGGGGAAGGAAATCACCCCGTTAGCACCGAGCTGCTGCTGGTGGAAGGTGTCCCTGCCCAGAGAAATTCCCATTTCTCCAGCCATTTCTGGAGCTGGAGACCAGGAAGAACCAGTGGGAATGAGATGCCTCAGGGCAGCAGCAGCAGCCAGAGCAGGGGGTCTCAGCCAGGGTTAAAGGCATCAGCTCTGCCCTGGGAGCAGCTTTGTGCTGAGCTCTCCACTCCTGGGTGGGATTTAAAAAACCCCTGGAAACAGACCAGCTTTTTGTCTGGTTTTACCTCGTTTTTGTGTCGGCCACATTCGGAGAAGAGCAGGGCACAGCAAAACCTTGTGACCATCCTCCACTCCCTCCACTCCTGCTCGCTGGAAAAAATAATTTTAAAAAAACCCCAAAAAACCAGAAAATTGCTCCCTGGTATCTTCATCCTCCCTGGATTTAATTTTCCTTTCCTGGAGCCCTCCCTGGACAGGGAAAGGGCCAGCCTGTCATCTGTCAGACGTGGGCATCCCCAAACCACCGGGAGAGGTGGAGCTCTCCTGAGTGGTCCTGGGCAGCCTGACAAGTCCCCGAGCTCGCCTGCAGAATGTGGTTGTAATTAGATAATTAATAACTTGGAGAGGGAAAGGAAAGGAAATCAGCTAAATGGAAGCTTTCCTCAGTGGGAGGAAATAATTATATCTGCTTTTTGATATCTGAGCTGAGGTGGCTTTGCTGAAGGCAGGAGCAGCACCTCGCCCTGCCCTGCGCAGGATGGGGGATCCTGTGGGCGCTGCTGGGTCGTGCAGTTTGTCCCAGAAAATTTTCTGTTCCTGGAAGTGTTCAAAGCCAGGCTGGAGCGACCTGGGACAGTGGGAGGTGTCCCCTGGCAGGAGATGAGCTTTAAGGTCCTTTCCAACCCAAACCACTCTGGGATTCAGTGGTGTTTTAAGGGATGCATTGCTCCTGCCTATAGATTTACCATTTTAAACTGCAGTGCAAACCAGGCTGTGGCATCACCAGACTCTGAATTCAGGCTGTCTATCCAAAAGTCTAAGCAATTGTGCTTCCACTTGCTCCTGGCACTCTGGATCTTGCCCAATGCCTGGATTAACTCCACGCTGCTGGAACCAGGGGCAGGATCCAGCACGTGGTTACGAACCACAGCCTGGATTTGCAGGGGGAAAAGCCCTTCCCACCCACCCTAGCTCAGAAAGATCTCCTGGATTCGGTGGATTTATTTTCCTTCTCTATTTTTTTTTTTCCTTCTCTCCAGACTGTCCAGTGTCTGCGACTGAAGTGGAATTGGGATTTATCCAAGTTTGTAGCTTCTGAAACCTTAAAAACCTCAAGTAAACTGGTCCAAAAGACCCCTCTTGACCTCCCTCGCTCTGAACTCTGGCGGAGCATTTTAGACTGAGCAGCATAACGGCACCGAAGAGAAGGGGCTGGGACCTTGCAGCATCTCCCCCCAGAACGACTGACCAAAGAGAGAAGGAGAAGCAACATTCCTGCTTGTTCATTGTTGTTGGGGTTTTGTGTCCGTCTGTCCGTGCGTTTGGTGTTTTTATCGCTAATGTTTTTATTTTTATTTTTTTTTTCTGAAAAAAACCCCTTAATTCAGGAACACATTTATGAGGTGTCTTTGGGTTCAAATTTTAACTTCCCCTTAACTGTATTCTTCTTTTTTTTTTTTTTTCTTTTTTTTTTTTAAATTCCAAGCCTGATTTCTTGTACAGTCACGGCAAAACTGGACCAAGGCTCTCAGAAAAAAATAGGAAAACAAGGAAAAATGAGACCACCAAGCCCCCATCTCCCTGCATGATTTGTTTCAAGTACAGCCTGGATTACAGACTGCCCTCCACACTCTGCCACCTCTCCCTTATTGCTCCATGATTTGCTACCGCTCATCCCCTTCCCTCTTTTTTTATTTTTCTTATTTTTTAAATTTTTTTTTTGTTTTCATTTTCTGTTCCAGTGTATATGTTGCTTATTTGTTTTATTTATTGAGATATTTTTAACGAGCTAAGAGACTGCAATGTCGCTGTGTATACTGCTTCTCTTGCCAATAAAAATAAAGATGTCATGCAGCTACCGGGGCTTTGGGATTTATGTTCTTGACTGCACAGCCCCCAGCAGAGGCTGAGACTCCTCCTTGCACCCCACAATGTTTTGACACTCAGAAGTTTGGCTAAAAACTCTTTCCCAGGGAGTGGGTGATGGGTGCGAGCATCGCTTGTCCGGGCTGATGTCTGCAGGATGATTTGGGTTGGAAGGGACCTGAAAACCCAACACCTTCCACTAGAGCAGGATCTGGAAACATGGGGCTAAATTATCCCAAATGACCTTTTCTCCCCATCAACTGTGGGAAGGGAAAAAAAAAAACCAAAACACAAACCCAAAAAACTCCCTGCTGACGCGTCCAGGGCTGTTAAAAAATAAATCATGTCATTGCATCCAACCCAGCTTCGGGGGAAAGCATTTTAAGATGCCAAATCACGGCCCTCTGCGTGTGCATTAATTCCCTGATAGGCTCCCGAGCCCCAATGCCAAGTGTTTATTTTAAAACAAGCCCAGTTGCGTGGAGGAAAATCCATCACATCCATTAGAAGCTCTTACTTGAAGGTGAATGACATCCCAGCCCGGGGCTCTGGGTACCAGCAGAGCCAAAAACACCATTTAAGAAGGTGAATTTAACAGCTGTCAGGCGGTGCAGCACACAGAATTCCTTCCCCCCTTCCAAGGAATGTGTGTTTCTGCATGGGTCACTGCCATTTTGGGAATCTTGAACGGTGCTCCAGGTTGTGAATTCACCACAAGAAGTGACGTTTTTCCAAGCACGGGCGCTGGAATCCCAATCCAGATTTTTTTTTGTTGAGGGCTTGTCAGGGAGCCTGCGGTGCTGTGCCACGAGGTGCTCAGGAGCAGGGGGACACAGCTGGATTTCCCCAGGGGTCTGTGCCATGTGCCTTCCCCACTGCTGCACAGGGTCAGGGCCGCTCCATCCACGCTCCAATATCGGGGATTTAAGGATCTGTCACGGTAGATCAAAGCATTTGACCTCTCCCTGCAACTCCTGACTAAAATCAGTGCTCACAAGCACCTTCGGAACCTCCTCCATGAATGAGCCGAGGCTGCTGTGGGTGGATAGCCTTGGAGAGGTGAATTTGGAGCCTGGGATTAGGATACAACACTTGCTTTTAGGCAGAAAACAGTAATACCTGCTGAAATGGTCAGGAGAGAGCCGTGCTGTGGGGTTCGGATGGGTGGGTTCAGTTCCTGAGGGGAGAACCAAGGCCATAAAATGCTCCAAAAATTCAGGAGCTGTGAACGCTCTGGGTGACGGATTTTTAACAGCAAGCACACCTGACTCCATGGACAGGGAGGCAGACAATTCCATCGGCTGCTGGAAAGGCTTTTCCTGTGCTTGGAGCTCATGTGGTGTGAGCTGGGCAGTCAGGAAACCCAGACCCCAAACTGCAGCTGTGTCCTCACAGGCAGCACATGGATATATTTGTATTTTCTTTTCCACGCATAGGAGTCTTTTTCCCTGGCGTTTATCACCCCTAATTCCCAAGGTGATTGGATTTGTCCTTCCCAATCCCACCCCTGTTCCATACCACCCTGAGAGATTAAGGGATGTCACCAAGGGCAGGGACAGGGTGGCTTGTGCAGAAGAGGATGAAAGCGAGAAATCCCTAAAAGCAGCAGGATCAGATGGGTCCCAACAATGGGATTGCTCCTCCGTGGCAGCACACGTGGAGCCTGGCTAAATACTGGTCCTGGATTGCTTGGTCTCTGTGCACATGAAAGGCTACCAAAAAAACCCCAAACCCCAGCACAAACTATTCCAGCAAACCACAAAGAGAAATATTCTCTGGAAGGAGGCCAAGCATGGAGGTGAGGATGTAAAACACACTGATTTGGGGGTTTTTTAAAAAATAATTTTTTACTCAGTCCCAGCTCAGCTTAGCACCTCCAACCCCTCCATTTTCAAAAGGGGGGGAAAAAAAAGGTTTTCTCATTTCCAGCCAAAATGAAAAAAATAATAATTATAAAAAAAACCTCAAACAAATCCAACCCCCAAGTCCCACCCCTCGGGGTCTCTGTTCTCCCTGGCTTCCCCCAAGGCCCCCAGGTTTTCACACAGCCAAGGAGGGATCGGGAAAGGGGGGGAGCGCTGACGGTTTTTCCCAGGGATCCTTGTAAACTTGGAAGGGCTGGCTTGGCTGGGACCACCCAGGCACCGTTTCTGGGATGGCAGACTCAGCCCCCACCCTTGCAGGGTGACAGCAAAGAGAGGTCAGTGTCACCTCAGCACCGAGATCTCGGCTCGGGGAACCCGCATCCCACACAAACCCGGGAGAGCAGGGAGCCTGCCAGCCAGGGGAGGACCCACGTGCAGCTGCACGGGCAGGACCAGGAGAAATCCTCTGTTTCCTGCTCTTGTGGAGCTCGGTGACAAAGGGACCTGAATTGGGGTGAGGCAGAGAGATAAAAAGTGAAAGCAGAGGTGATGTGGAAGGAAAACCCGCCTGGATGTGGCGCCCGGGGATGGGGGTTGGCGGTGGCCTTGGCAGTGCTGGGGCAATGGTTGGGCTCTGATCTTGGAGGGCTTTTCCAGCCTGAAGGATAAAAACCAGACAAAAACCTCTCCCAGCAGCTGCTCCAGCAGCAGGTGGGTGGCTGGGAAGCGATGGAAAGCAAAGGGAGAGGTCAGTCCCAGCAGGAGACACGGCCCATCCTCTATCACCCAGACATGGTCTCGCTGCTTTACATTAAAAATCACACATTTACGTCTCATCTTTAGACCTGTCTCCCTCTTGCAGCACCAAAGCTGGGCATAAGCTGCTCACCTAAACCCCAAGAAGAAGCAGACACCACAGACTGAGGCCCTGGCACAGGGTGCTCAGAGAAGCTGTGGCTGGAATCCCTGGCAGTGTCCAAGACCAGGCTGGACAGGGCTTGGAGAACCCTGGGATAGTGGAAGGTGTCCCTGTCCGTGGCAGGGGACAGGTGGAATAAGATGACCTTCAAGCACCCTTCCAACCCACACCATGCCATGGTTCAATGATTCCATCACTGCCAGCACTTTGCCCCGTGTTTTAACGGAATAATTCCAGGTTTTCCAGCTGCACCTCCATGCTCTGTGTGGTTCCCCTCGCCTTTGTAGTCTCAGAATTTGTTTGGAGCTCGGTAAAGTGCACTCAGGCCTTTTATGATTTCCTGTCCTGTTTCGGAGCCCTGCACTGGAAGACTTTAGCTGCCTCCTAAATCTTTTTCCAGAACTCTCCTGTCACTTTAAATATGGGCCAGTGTTTTGTTAGCTTCAAGACTTTGAAATAATATCAAAGTAAACCTCAAAGGAAAATAACGCAGTAAAGGGGAAGGTTGGGGCTTAATTCATATTTAAATAAAGATCCTTCACTTCAGCTTGGGTTACTGTGTAAAATGACTGGGAGCAAATGGAGCTTTTAAAGGCCTTACTCCCCCCAGGGGTCTGTTTTAAAATGATCAGGGAGCCTACCCAGGCCCAGGAATGAAATTGCCTTCCCAGGAAAAATTCCCTGCCACTGGGAAGAAAAATCCTTGAAGTTCTCCAGAACCAAGGTGGACATTTTTCCTCCCTCCCCTCCTGAGCTGTGACCCAGAGCAATGTTTGTGAATGGCGGGAAGGCAGACGGGATCCTTGTCGGAGCCTTCGGAGAAGGAGACGAGGAGCTCAGGGTTGATTTGCGTGTCAAAACACGGCTTTTTCTTTCATTTTCTCTCCATTTTCTGGGGCTAACCACACATAGGAACGGGAGATATTGCCCTTTCCCCCTCCCAAAATGCTGGTTTTCAGGAGAGGAAGGAGGAGCTGAGGGCTGCTTTCCAACAGGCCCTCAGCACCTGGCAGGGATTTGTCCCAGTGTCGGAATTCCAAGCACAGGTACCTCTGCGAGAGCAGCCGAGCACTCGGCTCTCCTGGGCTTTATCCAGGGATCTCCTCCGAAATTCCCGCCTAAGCTCCACATCCTGCTGCAGCGCGGAGCAGGAGCCGTGACGGGCTCAGCCTTCCACGTCCCCGCTGCCCTGGTTCCCGATTTCCCATTCCAGCCCCAGGAGCAGCGGGCGGGAGGGACGGCTTTTGCTAACGCCAGCAGCTCCAGATCTGCCAAAAAACCCCGAACAAAGGCTGTGAGAAAAAATCTTTCTGCAGGAAGCACTCGCTGAAACATGATTCATTCCTCCAAGATAAGCCACACTTCCCTCGGCCAACACTTCCACAAGGGTTCTCCTCCCTCGTCCCCGCTCCAGCCCGGCTGATGGACACGGCCCCAGCATGTGCTTCCAGTTGAGGGCTGCGGCTCGCCAGTGGATTTGCTCCCATGCAAAGGAGGTTTGAGGCCTGGGGACGTGCGGGGCTCACTCCGGGTGTCCCTCATTGTCACCGGTATTGTCCCAGCTCCACGCTCCGGAAGGGGGCTGTCCCCACTCCCCAGCTCCACGCCACCACTCCGAGCGTCACTGTGTATTACAGCCGGGTGTGACACCCCTGCCTGGTGGCTGTGGCTTTGTCACCAGCTCCTGGAGACAATGGGCTCCGTGGGTCATTCGCAGTTCATCACGTCTTTGGAGCTGTGCGGGCACTTAGCTGGGAAAAAAACCGTTCCAGCTTCGCACATGGCCGTAATGGAATTTCCTAACATCCCTCGCTGCAGAAAGCCTCGTCCAGGAGGGGCCCTGCCAGCCCGTGGCTTGCTTTCCCAAATTAGTGATGGGGTGGGAACTCAGCAGGAACCGGGCATGGGACCAGCTGGCACGGCCCCGGTGACGCGTGGGACAGCGGCTCACGGGAGGTGGGGCATGTCCATCCAAGCCTCAGGCAGGGCAGTCCTGGTGGGGTGATGGCCCCACAATGCTGGGCAGGGATCTCCATGGACACAGTGCTTCTCACTACAAAATCATGGAATGGTTTGGGTTGGAAGTGACCTTAGAGCTCATCCCGTTCCACCCCCTGCCATGGGCAGGGACACCTTCCACTAGCCCAGTTACTCAAAGCCCGTCCAACCTGGCCTGGGGCACTTCCAGGGATCCAGGGGCAGCCACAGGGACATTCCTGGGACACCACACCACGTGCCAAAGCTGGCAGAGTCCACCCATGGGGCCGGACACGCACCTGCCACACCCGGGGTGAGCCGCACACAGGCCAACCTTGGCTGCCCTTTAGATCCATCCAAGGCGGTGTCCTGGTGGCCTCGTGGCATCCCAAGCTCCCCATGTGGGATTCTGTCAATTGATTTTCATTTCTCCTTTTTATTTTCTTTCCCTGGGATGCAGGAAGTCGGAGGAGCTGGCTGGAGCACGAACGTGTTCCCATGAGTTATTGCCTGGGTCACTCTCCCTGCAGGCACCGTCATCATCATCACCCCCATCAGCGACATCCAAGCTTCCTGTGTGCCACCATCATCTCTGGGGACAGCTGGGGATGCCTGGTGGCCCATGGGCTTCTCCTGCCAGGGCTTGGGCTTGTGCTCCATTCGCCAGTTGCCACCACAGAGCATCCTGGTCTGAGGGACAGAGCTGCTGGGGCAACCTGGAGCAGGGGAACGCCAGCAGCAAAATAAATATCCATCAAATCTTGAGCCCCAGCCTTCTCACTTTAAGGCAGTGGGCTGAGGTGGGGTGAGGTTTGTCCCTCCTGGAGTCACACCACAAAAAAAAAAGGGAAGCAGGAGTGTGAAGGAAGAGAGAGGTGCAGAGGAAGAAGAGGATTAGCGTGAAGTACAGACAGGAAGGGAGGCGAAGACCTGCCTCTTCCAGACCACACATGCAGCCCTCAGGGTGGAGACAGACGGCTCCTACAGGCTCATTTTCCATGTATCCATGTGTCAGGTGATCATTTCGTTCCTGCTGGACTCTGCTGCTCTGCACTGGGACTTCAGCAGTGCCTTGCTAAGCCCCTGTTGTTTAGCACTGCATTAAAACAGAATTCAATCAATAAGGACAACAGTTTTGTTGCAAACACTGCAGGAGCACCGTGTGGGTGAGAAGGGATTTTATGGTATTAAAAGCTGCTCTTTCCTGCTAGAAATTCACAGAATCACAGCACAGTTTAGGTGGGAAGGGACCTTAAAGCTCATCCCATCCCACCCCTGCCATGGGCAGGGACACCTTCCACTATCCCAGGGTGCTCCAAGCCCCAATGTCCAGCCTGGGCTGGGACACTTCCAGGGATCCAGGGGCGGCCACAGCTTCTCTGGGCAAACTCCTCAACGTTCCTCAAAATGTCCATCAGATCTGCAGAGCCCTCACCCCACACACCCCACACCCATCTGGGATGAGCGGAACACGAAGACAAGGGCTCAGATGTGAGAGGTGGCTGCAGGACACAGCCCCAGCCCTGTCAGGGACGGGATGGGCACGTCCAGCCCCAGCCCGGGCTGGGAACAGCCAGCTCTGGCACAGCTCTGTAACCGGATCTCAGCCCCCTGAACCTCCTGCTGTGACATGTTTACACAGCCAGACCCTTTCCCCTTCATTCGTGCCGGGGTCGGGGGGAGCCAAAGGTCAGGCTCGGAGCCGATGATTTCACTTCTAAACAAAACCTCCACCTCCTCCACCTTCCTCCTCAAAGGCCTTGCCTCATAAATTTTCATTTAGTACCACCAAGGTGACCTGCCCCCACCACCCCTTTGCATTCTCTGTAACGAGAGGGATATTTCATTCCCCCAAACCAGCTCCTTCTTACCCCGAGTCCCAAGGTTTTTGGGAAGCTTTGGCCAGGATCCTGCCCCATGCCTCAACTTACCAGTGCTGGAAAAATAAAGGTGGCAGAGATGGGAAACCCCACAGTTGTCTCTTGGTCCCACTGCCTGGTTTTAATGGCTCTGCCACCTGTGTTCCCACAGGATCAGGGCCCAGGGGCTGGCAAGTGCCAAACCAAACCCCACTGCCCGAAACACACGTGGTTGCTTTGCTTTGGAGAGAAAACAAGGGGGGAAAAGCAAGAGATGCAGCTGGATTCATGTCCTAGGAAAGAGCAACCCAAACTGCACAAGACGAAGGGCAGAGCATCATCTGTGTTTCTCCTTGTCCTGGAGCCCTCTGTTCCTGTGGGCATCCCTGAGACTACCAAAAAAGTTCAGCCCTAATATTGTTTTACTGATCCTGAAATCTCTCATGGAACTTTTCCATCAGTGGTTCTCAGGGCTCTGGCCTCCTCTTTCCAGGGGAGCTTCAGAGCTCAGCTGGTGTGGGGAAAGAATTTGGTGATTTAGATAACATCAAGAGATAAAGGTGTTAAGAGATTTGGGTGCTCACATCCTGCCAGTGGGTGATTTCTGAGCTGTGAGGTTCATGTCCAAGTTCAGGTTGGAATGGGGCTTGGAGCAGCCTGGGATAGTGGAAGGTGTCCCTGCCCATGGCAGGGGGTGGGATGGGATGGGCTTTAAGGTCCCTTCCAATCCAAACCCAAACCATTCTGTGATCTCCCTGCATCAGCCTGGCCAGGGATGCTTTGGCTCTGCCTTTCCAGCCCTCCTGGATTGCTGTTAAGGAAAATTTTCCCCACACCGGGTCATCCCCACCTCCCCATCCCAGCTCAGTGTGAAGGACAGTGCCTGGGGGCTGGTGCCATCGTGTGGATAGAGCTGCAACGAAGAGGAGGAGGAGGAGGAGGAGAGGTGGGAGGCAGAATGCTGGGAAAAGGACAAATTTGGACTTGTCCAAGTCAGGGTCTGAGCCAGGTTCCCTCCTAGAGATACCAGTGGGCTGAAGTGCTGCTTCCTCCAGCAGGTGAATACATAAAACAGCACAAGGATGCACCACCGGCACCACTCCTGCCCTGCAGCATCTCCTGGTGCCACAGCAGATCCCCAGAGGGAGCCTTCCCTAAGGAAAGCAGCAGTGGTTGAGATTCAGATCCCTGCCAAAGGCTCAGAAGCTGAAACCACTGTACCTTACTCTGCTTTCCTGCTGGGAACAGGGCTGGAACGCACCCCGTGCGTGTGTCATCTCCTCCAGGATCTCCAGGACCGCCTGCTCGACCAACACAAACACAGCCTTGAACCTGGAGGAGAATCAGGCTGTGGATTTTGGCCGCTGGCAGAGGGTGGGTTCTCCGCTCCGGGCTTGCATCCTGCCCTGGAAGTCACAGAGTCCCCAGCCTCCAACTGCCTTGCAAAACTGAGGAGCAATCCCAGCCCAGGATAAAAATAGAGGGTCCACGGGGCCCTGCCGCTCCGGGGTCAGCTGACACAGTGGACGTGCAACCAAGTTCCTTCGTGTCATTCTTCCGCTGCCTTTTGCAGCCTGGAGCTGAACCGGAGCCAAGTGACGAGCAGGGGGGATAAGGGATCAGGAGCCTGGGGTTTCCTCTGGACCGTCAAAATCCCAAGCCAAGCCCTGCTGGCTGGGATGTTCCCGTTATCCCACAGAGCGCAGCACTGATCTCCAGCGGGCTCCTTCCCAAACCCCCTCGGCTGGGATGGAGAGCAACCTGCCCCGACTCCTTCGGACACGTGGGTGGGGGGATGAGCCTGGCTCCCACAGGAAGGGCAGGAATTCCCTGAGGGCTCTGTCCAGGCACTGCCCAGCCTCCCTCTCTCCAACCCCTGCACCTCCCACACGCACTCCAGGCCTGTCCACCCCTGTCACGGTTTTTGCTCCCCCCAAATTCCCACTGCCAAGGTTTTTGCAGAGTGACTTCCCCCTCAAAGTCCCGCTGGCTCTGCCGGGATGGCTCTGGAGCAGCTCCGGATCTTGGCTCTGGATCCTGGACGCTGAGGACCTCCTTGGATGAGGCACAAGGGAGGCACCAGGTGGTCAGGGCTCAACCACGAGCCCTCAGTGGCTCTGTGCCGGCTGTCACGGGGTTGGAGCACCTGTAGGGGCAGGTGGGATCCCCCGGATCTCCTCCGGTGATCCATCAGGGCACATCCATCCCCAGCGAGCCGGCGCCCTGTCCCAGGCAGGCTTGGCAGCCTCTGCGTCCAAGCTCCGTGAAGGACCCAGCCCCACGGTGCTGTTCCAGATTAAACGGTTCCCACTGTTATTTGGGAAACGCAGGAATTCTTCCCATATGTCTCTGACCTATAAAACGAGCATCCCTCAGAACCGAAAGGTTGTTGCCAGCGACGACAACTGTGTTTTCATTTCTGGTCTTTAAGCACATCTCACGGCTTGCCAAGACTTTTTGGGAGGTTCAGACTCAGGGCCTCGGCTCAGGAAAGCGCTCCCAGCGCGTGCCAAGTAGGACTTAGGCGCACACTTTGTGTCTGAGCACATCTCACAGGCCTGTGGGTCGCCCAAATCCGTGCCAAAAGTCATCTTCCTCTTCATCAACTCCTCGACTCCGTGATTCTGTCCTCAGCTTTGCTCACCTACAGGTGAAATTTGGCTGGCAGATGTGCAGCTCCCGGACCGCAGGGAGCAGCTCCCTGTTCGGGGAATGCTGCCTGGGGCTTCGGGAAGATGTGGAAAAGCCTGGGGAAGGAGAAGAGGTGGGGGATGCCTTTTTGAAAGCGTGTTTTTAAAATCACAGCAAATTGCGGAGGTTTCGTGGAGCGATTAACAAGAGCAACATCAGGGGAAAAAATTTAGGGAGGCATATTTCAAGTGCTTCTGAATGAAAACTCTGATTTAAAAAAAAAATTTACAATATAAACCACTGTTCAAGTAAAATATCTGATTTCAGGCTGACTGAAATACCTCTTTACAAAGAATGTGTCTTCTTTCTTTCCTTCTCTTTTTTTTTTTTTTTTAATTTTTGGTGTGCCAGAAATTTCCATCATTTCATTTTTCACCCCAAATCATTATTTCAAGTCTTTGGAGCTTTGCTGCTAGAAAAGTCAAGGCTTGTATATCTAAGCATACCCTGAGAACTGAGACCAGACCTGGATAAATGAAGGGGGAATGCAAAATTCCGACTCTCGAGTTTGTCTTTAAGAACTTGCCAGTCACCCAGGAGGGATTCAGGATACCACGGGTATCAAAAGACACGGGAATGTGTTCCTCCAGTTCCAGGAAAGAAACATTTCATCGTGACAGGGAAAAGCCACCGGACGGCAACCAGCCCCCTCCGAGCTTTCAGCATTCCTACCTGCACTGCTAAATCCCCAAATCCAGCCTTTTCTGCCAGTGTGCCTTTTATCTCAGCAGCACGCCTCTGGGTGTGGAGGAAAACCTGTGTTCTGTTCTAAGAGCTTCCCCCCTCCCAGCCCCCTGGGCTCTGGTCTTGGCTTCCTCCTCTATCCCATCCCGCTAAGCCGAAATTCCCGTGGCACATTCCCCAGGGGGTGCCAAATTGTGATCCTGGTTATTTGCTGGCACAGGGGACAGGTAGCAGGAACCACTCCGTGGTGGTGGCAGCTCTGGCTCCCTCTCCCCACACAAGCTCTGCCCTCAAATGCAAATTCCAGAGGAAAGGCAGTGCTGGATTAATGGGAATTAAACCCAAAGGTTTTAGCTCAGCAAGGCACGGGTCAAACAAATTAATTTGGTGAACTTCCCCCATCAGATCTGTCTCATTCCCCCTCTCCTGCCCCATCCCTGGAAGTGCTCAAGGCCAGGTTGGATGGGGCTTGGAGCAGCCTCGACTAGTGAAAGGTGTCCCTGCCCACCTGAGTTGAGCTTTAAGGTCCCTCCCAACCCAAACCATTTGGGATTCCCTGCACAGAGCTCACGCTGACGAAGCAACCAGAGCTCTTCCACCCACACGGCTCTCACAGAACAAGGTGACCAACAGAGAGGGGGAAAAATGCTCAGAATCACATTTTTTTGATCCTTAGAAAGTTTGTTTAATCCTGACATCAGCTAAGACCGGGGAGGCTTTAATGGGGAGCTGAAAGCAGCAGTGGGGTGGGTCACTTGGGGTTTGTCCCTGTTGTCAGATGGTGAAACCACCCTGTTATTTAAGATGCCAAGAGCCTGTGAACCGAACAAACAAAGCCCGAACTTCCCGACATCCGACCGCAGCGACACATTGATGGACACCAGGAAAAGGGCTGCGAGCACAAAGCAAACAAACCTCCCAAAAGGGCTCTGCCAAATTCAAGGGGAAAAGAGGTTACGAGCATTTGTGGGAAACGCCACTGAGAGGGAAGGATAAAAGAGACCAACAGCAAAAAAAAAGAGGAGGAAAGAGCAGAGGGAGAAAGGACTGGGACAGGGCTGTGCCAGTCAGGAGGGATTTGGCCGGATGATGGTTTTGTGTGGAGGACACACTTTGATTGATTCGAGGAGACTACCCCGAAGTCATCCTCGCAGCTCCCAGCGCGCTCATTACGGAGGAGGGGCGGGCAGTGACTCATGCTGGAAACTTCCCAACTTCCAAAGGGGGAAAAGGGAAAAAAGAAAGAAGAGGAATCTCAGTTCTCAGGAAAACACAAAGGTCTCCAGACCCGCGCTGGGACAAAGGTCGGGGCCGGTGTGGCACGGAAGGGGCCTTGGAGGGGATGGCCCCAAGGAGGGCTGGCAGAGGAGCCGTCCTGAGGGAGGGTGGGGGGCATGGAGGGAGATGGGGGCTCCATCTCCAGGGCTGGGTTTGTCCCAGCACCTCCCTGTGCAGGCAGGCCAGCTGTTTTCCCATCCCTGGAGGCAGGGATCCACCATCCCTGGGGAATACACCAAAAAAAGCTGCTGCCAGGCGGTGAAACAGGAGGGCAGGAGCTGTGGGATCCCTCTGTGTCCCTCCACCACCCGCCTGGACCAGCTGGAGTGCTGGCACCACAGTCTGGCTCTTGGATGGAGCCCCCCAGCTCCGGGGTGCCTCACATCCAGCTCTGCTGGATCACAGAGGGGAGAACAAAGCCAGAGCCCCCGTGTCAAACCTCAGGTGCTCTGCTGGATCACAGAGGGGAGAACAAAGCCAGAGCCCCCGTGTCAAACCTCAGGTGCTCTGCTCCCCCCTCTGCTCGGGAGGACAGACACACCCAGAGATGTTTGCTCAGCGAGGATCAGCGCCAGCTCCAGGAAAACCCCTTGGGATGGCAGCAGAGAAACTGAGGGGGGTCCTTGCCTGATGTTTATTATCCCATCTCAGCTCCCTTCTCATCCACTCATTTTTAGCTCTCTGGGTAGCTGACAGCACCAGGAACAGAGGCCAGAGCATCAGATTAACATCATCTTTCTTCTCCAGGCTCTTGGCCACGTGTTTGAGTCAGCGAACAAAACCAACAGCCTGGAATCTCACGGGCTGGAGACAGAGGTGGGGACATGGGGACAGCAGGATTAATGCCCTGTGGCCTGTTGGTTTTCTTCAGTTTCTCTATTTAGGAAGAGAGGATAATTTCTTTTTGTTTTTCCTTTTTTAAATTTATTCCTATTTTTTTTAAAGAAAAGAAGGTGCAGGGTGAGACCCCATCTCCACCACCCTGGCTCAGCCTGGAGTGTGTCACACAGGGGCACTCCTCTCTGGCCCTAAGCAGGAACCCGTCTGTGCCCTTCAGATGGCATCAGTGATGGTTAAAAAGCCACTTCCCTGCACCACCGTGCTCCTCTCTGCCTCCCTGGCTCCATAACCACTAGAGGGGAGTGGAAGGTAACGAGTTGAGGAGATGGTTGTGTCCTCCAGGGAAGCACAACTCCGGTGGCTTGGGAGGTTCTGCAGCCCTGGGTGTCCACCACACCCAAAGTTCCAAGCATCCACATGAGAAGGTTTTGCCCACAACCCCATGGCACCAGCAGGGTGCTGGAGCGACCTTCAGCATGGAGGAGCCACATGGGATGTGAAAATCATTGCCCAGAGAGAGCTTTGGGATGCTGGGTGGGGAATGGAACTCCTTGGGCTTCATTCGTTCTTTCTTTCATTCGTTCATTCGTTCCTCTCTCCTTTGCACAAGGAAAATTTACCAAACCGAGTCTGGAGAGCTGCAGGAGCAGCTCCGAAACGCCAAGGTGGGACAGCACAGGGAAGGGGTTAAAGGCTCCCTGGTCCAGCTGTGTGTGGTCACTGGGGTTGAAGGCATCCCGATCCAATGGATCCCGATCCCCGTGCCTCGGCGCCCTGCCAGGGGAGGGAGGCTGCAACACCCCCCGAGCTGCGGGGCCAGGCGACTCCTGGAGATAAGCATCAAGCTGCTCCTCAAAACTCCTGTCTCCTGGGATGCCATGGACATGGAGCAACCCCTGGATGGGAGGAAATGATCCTTCAGGCAAGAGGAAAGCAGCACAGCCCCAGCAGAGGATGGGTCTTTCCCCCAGCAGGGAAAGGGTTACTCAGGAGCCGTGAGAGGCCATCTCCACCTTTTCCAGTCCCTTAGCTCACCTTTTCCCAGCGAAACCCAATGGCACAGGCACCACAGAGTTCACTGTGGTCAACCTTGGCTTCTTCAGGGTCCCAGGTCTCTCATCAGAGGGGACAGAAAGCCACGGGGTCACCCAGGAGCTCCTCTGACCGTGGGATTCACCAAGCAAGGTTTTGCCCAGTGCATTCCCAGATTTTTCCCAGTGTATTCCCTGAGGCAGAGCCTGGGCTCCTCGTCCTGTTGGCATCATAGAAATAAATCAATGAAGGAGTTCAAATGAGCCCTAAATAAAAGGCTTGTGCTGGTCAGAGCAAATTTCCATGTGGAGGAAACACGGAGAAAAGACTGAACATTTTTTTTTCCTTCAGTCTGGAAGCCCTTGAGGTGCTTTTTATTGCTCCTCTCCAAATGATTTAGTGTGTGTCTCAGTGTGTCTGAGCCAGCCTGGGCACGAGCCACCAGGAAATGCTGGGGATGGTGGAGATGTACACTACGTACAGGGAATTCAGTGCCAGCCCTGGGACACCAGGAATATTGCTGGGCTTGCCACTGGGAAAACCCACATTTTACATTTTACTGCCCTGAGCCCCCAGCCCACAACGAGGCCATTATTAAAGAGCTGTAATATCAGGACATCAACCGAATTTAACTGTTCCCTTTGCAGAAATGTGGTGGGCAGGGAGAGTTACCCCATTAATTCGGTATTTTTGTGGCAATGGGAAACGTGGGGGATTCCCCCTGGAGCATCTTCTTTTCCCCACTAGGAAACAGGTCAATGTTTTGCTTGTGTCCATCCATCCATGCATCTATTTAAGGCTGGATAGGGCTTGGAGCAACCTGTGATAGTGGGAGGTGTCCCTGCTCATGGCAGGGGGTGGAATGGGATGAGCTTTAAGGTCCTTTCCAACCCAAACCATTCCGGGATTCTGGGATCCCCCTTAGGTCACTGCAACATTTCATTTATTATCTCCTGCCCCCTCCCAGATGGAAACGACTCCATTTATCTCCCGGAGGTGATGGGCTGGGCTCTGTCCTGGGCAGACAGTTCTCCCTTTTATCTCTCCCGGATCTGTCCGAGCAGCTCTGGAGTCCGTCAGCCCCGTGCTATCATCCCTTGGCACAGCCCCTGCCTGCCTGCCTGCTGCCAGGATGGCTCCTGTAAACACTCACAAGAACTGCAGGGCTCCCCAGGGGACAGCACTTCTCTCCTCCTCCTCGTCCTCCTCCTCCTCCTCCTCCTCCTCTCCGTAGAAACAGCCCATCCTTCACCCTTCATCCTTCATCCTTCACCCTTCACCCTTCACCCTTCACCCTTCATCCTTTATCCTTCATCCTTTGTAGCTCATCCTTCATCCTTCACGCAGGAGAGGAGGGAATGCAGGCTGGGGATGGGGAACCACCCCGTGGTTTTTCCAGGATGACCTCGGTGACTACGGAAAACAAACAAACCCGGGGAGGAGGGAGGGGCCGGCTGCGTTCTCTGCCAGCCATTCGATTTTTAGGCGTGGTTTTCTCTTTTTTTTTTCAATCTTTTATTTAGCCCTGCTCGTTGAAAAGGCTTTCCCTTGATGTGTCACGAGTTCTGCAGAGCACGGGGCAGCCAACACCCCGCTGGGACTGAGCCCGGCCGGGCAGCCTGGGGCTGGTTACTCAAGCAAACGAGATTTTGGGGATTAACGAGGCATCATGTGTCTGCTCCTTTCCTTATCCCTGGCACCCAGATAACTCCTGAGCCATTCCCTGCCCACCCTGCCCAACGAGGGCAAAGATCAAACTTCTGAGCCCCTCTGGAGAAGGGGCAGGGACACCTTCCACAACCCCAGGTTGCTCCAAGCCCCATCCAGCCTGTCCTCGAACACTTCCCAGGATCCAGGTGCAGCCACACTCCTTGGGGCTGCCATCCCTCCCAACCCTTCCCACACAACAGGGAAAGGGAGAAAAAAACCCCAAACCTCTGAGCACCATGAAGGTTTTATTAGAAACAAAGTTCTGGGAGCACTTTGGGGTGATTAACATTCCTTACCGAGGAAGGTGGGGGTGCCCAGGGGCTGCGGGAGGGCAGGCACAGCACCCTCCTGAGGGTCCCACCTCATCCCCCCGTTGCCATCTGGCAGATTTACTGGCCCCAGCAACGTGGCTCCCACTGATACCACGAGGAATTGCAGCCTGGGCCGTATTTCCTCATGGATTTCGCTTCCCTGCCAGAAAAGTTCAGGGCCGGGTCAGGTTTTACATGTATTTATGTATATAAAATACACACATCTATAAATACACGTGCAGATTGTTCTTCTTTCCAGGTGATTTCCACCTTTCCCCACCTAACGACTCGTTCAGCCTCACCTTCCCTCCCCACCAGGTTTTGTGCTGGGCTGGGCTAAAGGAAATGATCCAAGGGCCAAAGCCCACCTCCATCCCTGCGGGGTGGGGATGCAGCACGGTGCTGCTGGCCCTGGGTGCCACGGGAGCACTGAGCCTGTGCCCGCCCCGCTCCCAGCCAGGAAATGCTGATTTAATCCAGCTCAGCCTCGGCCGAAGGGGCTGGAAAGGGAACGGGGGTGGCTGGGGCTTCAAACGGCCCCGTCCCTCCTCCCACACCTTCACAGGGTCACCATCAGACAGGGCCGTGCCCCTAAATCCCTGCTCCCCGAGCTCCTCCAGCGCTGCTTTCGCTCATCCCTGTAGCAGGATGCTGGGAAGCACAGGCAGGAGGGGCGGGGAGTCCCCAAAATCACGTACCTGCCTCTGCTGCCAGGGATGCTCCAGGCCGGAGCTGCGCAGGGACAGCCCTTAGGGACCGGCGGAGCGGTGCCACCGCAGGAGGGACGTGGGGAACCCTTTATTCGGATTTATTCTGAACCAGGGGCTGCTCCCTGCCACCCCTGCACAGGGACAGACGGGGATAAAGCGGGGAGAAGGGGGTTTTGTCCTTCCCTTGGGATGAATAAAACGTCTCTAGGCGAGTTTTGTCATGAATAAAGCATTTCCAGGTGAATTTTTTAATGAATAAAACGTTTCTAAGCGAATTTTTTAATGAATAAAGGGTTTCTAGGTGAATGTTGTAATGAATAAAACGTTTCTAGGTGAATTTTGTACTGAATAAACATCTCTAGGTGAATTTTGTAATGAATAAAACTTTTCTAGGTGATTTTTTAAACGAATTTCTATTTTCTATTCATTTTTTAATGAATAAAATGTCTCCAGGTGAATTTTGTAGTGAATAAAGGGTTTATAGGTGAATTTTTTAATGAATGAAGCATTTCTAGGTGAATGTTGTAATGAATAAAACGTTTCTAGGTGAATTTTGTAATGAATAAAATGTTTCTAAGTGAATTTCGTAATGAATAAAGTGTTTCAAGGTGAATTTTTTAATGAATAAAACGTCTCTAGGTGAATTTTGTAATTAATAAAACGTGTCTAGGTGAATTTTGTAATGAATAAACGTTTCTAGGTGATTTTTTTAATGAATAAAATGTCTCCAGGTGAATTTTGTAATGAATAAAGCGTTTCTAGGTGAATTTTGTAACAAACAGAACATCTCTAGGTTAATTTTGTAATGAATAAAACGTTTCTAAGTGAATTTTGTAATGAAGAAAACGTTTCTAGGCGATTTTTTTAATGAATAAACCGTCTCTAGGCGAATTTTTTAATGATTAAAGTATTTCTAGGTGAATTGTTTAATGAATAAACCGTCTCTAGGTGAATTTTGTAATGAATAAAACGTTTCTAAGTGAATTTGTAATGAATAAAACGTTTCTAGGTGAATTTTGTAATGAATGAAGCATTTCTAGGTGAATTTTGTAATTAATAAAACGTTTATATGTGAATTTTGTAATGAATAAAGCGTTTCTAGGTGAATTTTGTAATGCATAAAACACCTCTAGGTGAATTTTGTAACAAATAAAACATCTCTAGGTGAATTCTGTAATGAATAAAGCATTTCCAGGTGAAATTTTTTAATGAACAAAACCTTTCTATGTGAATTTTGTAATGAATAAAGCGTTTCTAGGTGAATTTTGTAATGAATAAAGCATTTCTAGGTGAATTTTGTAATGAATAAAACGTGTCTAGGTGAATTTTGTAATGAATAAAGGCTCCTGGCAGGGCCACTCTTGAAGGGCTGTCTCCCCTTGTTTGGCCAGAGCTCTGGCAGCAGTCAGGGGGTGCTGGCACTGCCCCTGCTGCCCGAGGGCTTTTAGGGTGCCAGTTCCAGGCACAGATCCCTGAGGAACGTGCCACCCCCACTGATTTAGGGTTTCCTGCATCCTTCCCACAGGCCACCCCATTCCATAACCATTAATAAAACGTGTCTACGGGATGCAGGCGGAATGCAGGAGGAGCTGAAGCCCGTGCCCAGGTGAAGGGAGGTGTCCCAGGGACACCCTGTGTCCCTCATGGGAACAGAGCTCGTGGAAAATTCCAGCGATAATCCTCTCGGGTTTCCTCTCCCCTGCTGGGAATTGCCCACAGCTGCCTGCTGGAGGGCTGCACCCTTCACCCAGGGGGTTTTCCCCATTGCAGAGGAGGTTTTTCTGGGCACAAACCGGCTTGGGAAGCTGGATTTCAGCAGCTTTCCCCTTTCAGCCTGGAGGAGAAGCAGCGCTGCCATCGCTGCCACGTGGCAGCAGCTCCCCGAGGTGCTGCTGTGAGAGGGGCCCTTCCTGCCTGGTGCTTTCTGATCACCCTCAAAATAAAGGAATAAAGCCAATTTCCTGCTCAGCAGGTTTATTGTCAATCATCAGAAACAAAGCAATTAAGGTCCCCATGGTGGATTGGCTTTGCCCTGAGGAGGAGGACCCACCCCACGCTGGGTGTCTGACCAGGGTTGGTGGGTCAGAGACCAAGATCTCTTGGGGAACCACCTTTTATCCCCCTCCCAGGAGCACCACCCCTCTCCCAGGAGTCCTCCCCTTGGAGATACCATGATTGGTGTTCTTTGGCTCGTTATCTGGGTGATTGGAGCACTCAGATGAGTGGTGTCNCTTTGGCTCGTTATCTGGGTGATTGGAGCACTCAAATGAGTGGTGTCGGAGCGTCGAATGATTGGTGCAGTCCTGGTCCAACCTGGGTCCTCGATTTATCCCCTTATGATAATTGCTGGCTGACATCCTTTTTCCAGAAGATTCTTCCTTTCCCTGCCAATCAACTCAAGATCCAGCTCCAACCCATGTAACAACTCCGAAACTGAGAAACTCCATTTTCCCCAGATTAAAAGTATAAACAGGTTTAACCCTATCAACCCCGACCAAATGAACCACTTAAACCTTTTACCGAATTTTGAACAATTAACTTAGAAATAACCAGCCATTAACTCCTTAAGATACAACAAACAGGAAGAAATCCATACAACAGGGCACTACAAAAGCCAACCCCCACAGTTACTCATAACACCCTGCCCTGTCAGCACTGCACGAGGTGATCTGGGGCCGAGCCTTCCTGCCGTGCCGGGAATGTGATTCCCTTTCCTCGCTGGCAGCTGGGAGAGCTGGTGGGGCCAGTCTGGAGGGGCTCCCTTAGCCAGCACCCCTCTTCTCCAGCTGATTCAACAAGGCCAGGCCACATCCTGCCCTTTGAGATGTCCCAAGCAGGTCCTCACCTGCAGAAGCCCGGATGGTTTCCTTCAGGGGGGGAAGGGGAGGATTTGCTGTACTCAGGGCGCTCCAAACCCTTCACGAGGTGATTTTTTGTTAAGATCCCAGAATCCCAGAATGGTTTGGGTTGGAAGGGACCTCAAAGCCCATCCCATTCCACCCCCCTGCCACGGGCAGGGACACCTCCCACTGTCCCAGGCTGCTCCAAGCCCCGTCCAGCCTGGCCTTGGATGTTTTTCAGGGATGGGGACAATAACCCTGCTAAAAGACCTGCAGGAGCTTTGCATCCCCAGACCCCAGCCCCGAAGCACCTACACGCCTTCTCACCACAGGCTGCCTCCCTGAGCTGCCTGTGCCTGCTGCCACAATTTCAGAGTTTTACAGCCAGCATTCCTCATTTTCCGTGCCATTAATCTCCACAGGCCCTAGCTCCAAGCAGGCAGGAAGCCAAAAGCTGCCAGACAGGTTCCCAGCGCAGTCCAAGTTGTCTGGAAAGGAAGAAAATCCAGCTAAAAGTTGGGAAAGCGCTTGAGGCTCCAACTGGCTGTCCCCAGGCACCTGGCAGGATGAGCTGCACTGGTGCTGCTCAGCCTGCAGATGGGTTTGGTGGCAGCCAGGGTGGCTTTTCCCACCCCACTTGGCTTTTCCAGCAAGCAGCCAAAATACAGAGTGTTCCTCTGAGCTCACAGATTTAACTGTGCCTGGGGGG
>VZTH01014972.1:0-18703 GCA_013397815.1 Aleadryas rufinucha | reverse complement strand
CTGCCCTGGCACTCCCTGTCCCTCCTCCTCCTCCCTGCAGGCTGCTGGAGCAATCCCCCTCCCCTGCAGGGTCCCCCACACCCGGGCCAGCCCTGCTGCAGCCACCACACTCAACGTGCACCAAGGAGGCTTCTCAGCAGACATTCCAGGGATGGGGACCCACCACCCTGCCCCACCGCTCCCAAAGGAATGGAATTCCCATTTCTCACGGGAAGAGCCGTAAAAAAACAGGGGAAAAGGACAGAGACCCTGGCGTGCTCCCTATCAGGAGCCTGAAGGGAGCTGTGCCCCAAGATCCCCACACCCACGGAGCCAGCAGGGCCCCTCCAGTGCCACCCACGGCCCCCTCGGGAGCAGAGGAGCTGCCCACAGACACCAACCCTGAAGTGCAGCACGACGCTGTCCAGCTGGAACGTCTGCTCCAGGTCCAGCTGCAGGGACACGCGCTCAACACCTGCGGGCACAGAGAGGCACCGTCACAGGGACACACTGGGGACAATAAACAGTCAGGCCGGTCACTTCCTGCTTTCCTCCCCATCCATGGAACTCAGCACCGTTCCCTCTTCCCCTCGGGCGGGTTTTTGCCGGGAGTTTGTGTCCCGGGTGAGCCCGGTGACCCCCTCACCGTTCTGGGACTGCCACCAGCGCGCGCGGCCGGCCGAGGACAGGACGTTCTCCACGCGGTGCCCGTTGTAGCTGTGGGACAGCCTCGAGTCACACCTGCAGCACTTCATGCTCCACTGCAGAAGAAAGGACAGCGGGAGTGACCATCCCGGAGGGATGAGCAGGAAAGGCAGGGCGGGCTCACTGAGCACCAAAGAGCATCAGCACGGCTCGTTTAGAGAGAGTGGAAGGACCACAAGTCAGACCCACAGCACACAGGCCTCAAGTGCTCCCCTCCACTAAAAACCACAACTCGAGGTTTTATGGACTAAAAACTGAACCCAAAATGCTTTTGACTAACACAGATTTTTGGCAAACCATCAAGATTGAGGGTTTTTAAGCAGCCCCCCCCGGTTTCCACAACGCCAACACTTGGTAGAAAGCCTTTTGCAGCTTTTCGGGACCGCTCTGCCCTTCCCACACAGCCGAGGGCTGCCTGCCGAACAGAAGGGCCTTTCTCTCCTATCCAAGGGCTCCGGGCGATGCTCGGCCCCCGGGCTCTCCCCCAGGAGCAGAGCAGGAGCAAGCAGTGGGTGAGAAGCCAGGGGGTGGAAGTCGAGTGGCTCAAAGTTCAGCCCTTCACTTGAGCAAGTAATCCAAGGAGTAAACAGAGATTTAGCACAGGGAATGCAGGGACAGGAGAAAACCATCCCCTGGGAGCAAACAAATACCCAAAATGTCCCCAACCAGGCAATGCTCTCTGCAGCCAGCACCAGCCACCACTGCTGGGCTCCAGAGCAGCCCAGACACGGGCAGAAAGCAGCAGGAGAGAGATTGAGCAAGAGCCGGGAGTGGGGAAGGGCTGGACAGCGGCCAAGGGGAGGGACAGGCACGGGGTGGGCGAGCAGGTTGGGTGAGGACCACCAGGTAACTGGGAGGGAGACACCCAGGTGAGGCCAAGGGGGGAAGGGCAGGGCTCAGGGGGGGTGAATTAGGAGATGGTGCCAGAGCCCACAGCAGCACCCCGGGGAGAACATGGGGAGGTCCCAGCTGGAGCTTTGGAGTGGAGCAAACGCCAGGGACTGCAGAGGCCACTGGGAGCAGAAAGATGCTGCTCAGGGCATGAAACCAAGGGCTCAGCACCTCCAGCCTGGTGGAAACAGGTTATCCAGGGAAACTGTGGCTGCTCCTGGATCCCTGGGAGTGTCCGAGGCCAGGCTGGACGGGGCTTGGAGCAGCCTGGGATGGTGGAAGGTGTCCCATGACAGGGCACTGGAGCTACATCGTCTCCTCCAACCCAGACCTTCTGGGATCCTGAGCTGTCAGTGGCCTGAGCCACCCAAACGGAGCAGTGGCACACGTGTGTCACACTGACACAACCCAGAGCCTGAGGGATTAGGGAGGACCAAGCAGAGTTTGCCAGAGATGGCAGGAGCTGGCCCTGACGGCTCAGAAAGGTCACCCTGGGTGCAAAGCAGGTCTGGGGGACAGGAGGGGACTGGGTCTGGCAGGGGCACAGCTGGCACAGGGGAGGCAATGAGATCCCCTCTGCAGGCGCTGTGGTGGCTTTGGGTGACACCAGAGGCATGGGCATGGCGGGACCCCAGTGACAGGATCAGCTTTCAGTGACTGAGCAGGGACAGGGGGTGACAGTGACAGTGACAAGGAGCACTTCACAGCCACCTCCGTGCTGAAATCTCCCACGGGATGTTTAAAACAGAGGAGCCAATTCCAACCCAAACCCCAGGCAGGGCCCTTCCCAGGGCTGAGGCAGGGACAGGTCTGTGCCCCGGAGGGCAGCAGGAGGTGGCAGCCACTGGGCCACGGTGGCACCACAATTTCTGGTTTCCCCTTTAGAAATTAATTTGTGGTTTACAAAAATTAATTTGTGGTTTCATTCCTAACACAGCCCAGACCTGACTCTGCTCTGTCCCAGGCCTGGAACCCTTCCCCAGCTGGGTGCACAGTGAGATCCTCACTTGTAACCCATCTGTTTCCATAACATTCCCCACAATCTTTATGTTCTCTGTCTATAAATACCCCAGCACAGGAGTTGGCAAACTACAATATTTATAACAATATCGCAAAGTAAGCAAACAGAGCGCTGAAAATATATAATCATGCAATTTCCCTGGCTCTACCAGTGAGAATCACAAATAGTTTAATCAGGACTAGGCAGAACTCATTTCAGATAATGGCCACGAGCAGCAAATTGTCAGGGAGCTGCAGGAATTATCCACAGAAATAATCTACTGAACAATTGCCAGCGGTGATTAAACTTCCCACCAGTTCTGACCGTGCTTAGCAAAGGAGAAAGGAAGGCTTTCTGCAAGGGGAAAGGTTAATCTCGGCTAAATTATTCATTAGGAGTGACTCGTGCATACTTATGAGATCATTCACACAGCCAGGGACACCGGTGCTCACCAGCAGCGACAGCAATGCAGCTGCAACCCCACTTCCAACGTGGTGCTAAGTCAAAATGAAGCCTCAACTCTGTGAGACAATCCCTCCCCAGACAGCCCAGGGCTGTGCTGGGTGCAAAAATCTCCTAATTTTTTTTTCCTTTTCTCAGCTTTTTAATTAAGACTAAAATTAACACTGGAAGCCAAAATCATTTCACGTCCTCGGAGTAAATTGTGAAACCCCTGTATTGCACCACAGCAGGGTTTGCTCTCACCAACTGTGACTATGTGTCTCAAAGTTCCTTGGGACAGAGGGAATTACCAAAAATGACAGCCCAAAATGAGGAGAGATTTACCAGCACGTACCTTTTCCCAGCCCTTTCCCATTTTTGTTTTTTTAACCGGGCTCAGTGGATCCCTGGGAGCTGGGCCAGGAGCACACGAGGGCTGCAGCAGGACGTGACAAATGGCAGGGAAGGTTTTGGGATCTGCTCGGGGTCACGCACCCCGGGGGCAGTGCTGGCTCTCCAGCATGTCCTCCCCTCCCAGGCAGAGGAGAACTGGGCTGTGCTGGGCAGGGCACGAGCTGGACAAACATCCCACGGACGGCGTTCGAGGAAATAAAGTTCCTTTCCCTTGCCTACAACCAAGCACGTGGGTGCCTGTTTTCCTCACCCCATCTGTTCTCACATCAGCCAAACTTCATCTGAAATCTGCCAGGATGACAGGCTGCAAACCCCAAACTGCACCAGCTTATCCCACACCCCACATGGGCCTTGCTGCCTCTGCAGCTCGGCTGTGAGGCAGTGACGAGATGTCTCCCAGCATGTGTCAATCTGCAGCCCTGTGGCCAAAAAAAAATGAGATACAGACAAGGGAGGAGGGGAAAAATAATGGGAAATTGGCTTTTTCTTCGGCAGGTAGGGGCACATCCCTGCAGCAAAGAGCAGGGCGTGCCTGAATGCCTGAGTGAGATAAGCACTGAGCAGCAGCCTCTGGTTGCTGCATTACCTTCAACCAGTCAGGAACACAAATTGTCCAGTGCAAACCCCCGACCTGATGAAGAAAAGCCCCAAACTAGAAGCCACGCTTTGGTCCCATCCAACCACGGTTATTTCACGATTTTGTGGCTGCATTGTGCCTGTAAAAAGCTCGATGTGGGTGAGCAATGAAAGTGAGCTGGGAGGCAGAGCTCTCCCTGCTGCGGCGTGCTGGGGTGGGCTCCGAGCTCCCCGAGCTCCCCAGGCAGGTGGCCCGGCAGATGAAAGCACCAGCACAGCCCCAGATCCGTCTGGCACTTCCCCCTTGGCACACATTGGCCGGTATTTTTGGAAAGCAGCCGAAGAGGAGTCGGTGCTGAGGCTGCAGAGATGCTGCAGAGCAGCCCTGCCAGGCAGCTGCCACCATCCCTCAGCAGCAGGGACCCCTGTGCTGTGCCAGGAGCTCACATCCCCCTCCCTGACTCCCACAGGGATCAGATCCAAGGGAACCTGTCCTCTCCAGCCCCCCGGGGATGGCTCCGTGTCACCACGACACAAGAGCTGACAGAGGTGACTTCCCTCCCTTCACACCCACCAAGTGCCCACGAAGATCAGGTGAGGAAAGGCAGAAAATCTTATGCAAACGACATTTTCAATATCAAAAGTCTCCCAGGGCTGGAGGGTGAGAGCTCACAGACCCCAGGCTGCTCCAGGAGGATGCAGGGAACGGCAGCACCACCAGCACAGGGACACAGCTCTGCTGCTGTCCTGCCTCCTGTCCTGTTCTCTGGCACAGGGTCCCACAGGGGTGCTCGAGGTGTCTGTGACAGCCCCTCCGTGCCTCCCCTGGGCTGGAGGTACCAGTGGGAGCTGCTCCATGCTCCTCATCACATCTCCATACATTCATTTATATTTACACATATATATTTACATATATTATAGATCTATACTTAAAGAAAGAGAAGCATTAGCTGAGGCTTCAATCACTCCTCAGTCCATCACAGTGTTTCCCACCGAGCCTTTCCTCAGCACCTCCCCGACTCCAAATCCAGCCTCCCTTATCTCCCTCCCTATTCTATTTCAGTTTCCCTCCCCAGCAGTGCTCCCCAAGCACTGAGTGATCTCCAGGACCATTGGCCTGCCCGGTTCCACCTCCCATCCCCGCTCTGTTCCCTGCCCTGTGCTATAAATGGCACTGCTGAGTGTCCTCCTTGGATTTCAGCGGGCTGAGCCCCCAGCCAGGGATGGAGCAATCAGGAGTGTGAAGTATAAAGGTCAGAGGGATCAGGAGCCGGGCAGACAATGGAGCAGAGGCTGAAGTTGATGAGTGACCACCAGGGTTGCAAAAGAGGGCCCTGGGGCCGGCAGGGAGCAGCGGGGCAGCGCTGGCAGCCCCGGGCACCGCGGCCGTGGCAGCAACCCCTCGTCCCGTGCCCTCTGCTGAGGTTGCAAAACCACCTCCAGATTTGTACCTCTCTGGCAGCTGAACAAGAGCAAGGCTTGTAACCAAAAAAGGGAGTCCTAGGGGTCTATAAATTAAACGAGCTTGCTTTTTATGGGATGGGAATAGGGAAATCGAGTTCAGTTTTGCTTAAATTAGGGAAGTAGAGAAAGGGAGGGAAAAATTAGGAAATGCTGAAGCCATGGGGATTTCTCCCAAGTTAAGAGTTGGTATAATCAGACCTCCATCAGCAATTACAGCTGCAGAACAGAAACCAGGGGATTTGCTCTCAGTAACTCTGAATCTTTCATTTCAACAAAGGAAAGGAAGCAAAGACCCCATTCCCAGAGCTAGAACTGGAGAATCCAACTCAACATAATGTTACTTGTTCCATATCCCCTTTAACCCTGGTAACTTGTTAGGGATGAGGAACATGAAAACGGAATAGTTTGGGGATTTGTAGCCTGGAAGGGACCCCTGCAGCCTTGCTCCCTGCCTTCCTCCACAGCACATCCACGAACCCACACTCCCCAGTCCTGCACCCAGCAGATCATTCCTGCTCCAGGTGTAGCACAGCCAGCAGAGAATTCCAGGCTCCACTGCAAAGATTACAAATGATGCAGAGGATCACAGTGATCACAATGGAGGGGCCAACCAGCCCCTTCCAGCTGCTGTGAGGATGAGCAGCTTAATCAAGGTTTTGTCCACACTCACTTCACCAAGCACAAGGCCCCCAAGGCCCCTTTTCAGATAAAAGTCACTGCCAAAAGTCAAAGTTAAATGAAGATTTCAGAGGCACATTTGTGTGCACTTTTCCTCTTCTATAAGCAGAAATTGGGAAGGAACAACTAATTAAGTCAGAGCAGAAACAATTGCTTCCATTTCCCCCGTCCACGGGCCACAGCAGCCACAGGAAGCAGCAGGGGTTTATTTGTGTGGTTAGCAAAAAATCCTGATCCCTGGGAGCAGCAAAAGAGCTCCAGAAAAAGAGAGTGGAGGAAATGCCTGAGTGTGACTGTCAGCCCAGAAAAGAACCTGAGGGAGGAGAAATGCTGCCAGCCCAGCATCCAGGAGGATTTGATGCTCTCACCCCTCTGGGCTGGGAGCTGCCCCCTCCCTGAGCTCAGGGACGAGTGGAAATCTCTCCAGCCCAGCCAGAACACCACTGGCTCCACAACAAACCCACTCACAGCCACATCTTGGCCTTCAGCTTGCAGGGGAATCCAAACCAGGGGAAGGCTGACTCACTGGAGCTGGGTTTCAGGGAACGCTGCCCCACTGGAGGGCTGCCACTTCCTTTCCTCTGGAGCATCCCTTCCAAGACCCTTTCTGCCTGTCCTGCACTGAACCCTTGGGGCTCCTCCCAAGGCAGTTGTGGGGTTAACAGCAGCCACAGGAAGGCTCTGGGAAGTGCTCACACCAGGGACACATCACCCCTGCAGCTCTCAGCTCTGTGCTCGGGCAGATTTATCCTGAAGCTCTCCCTCTGATCCGGTGGCAGCTCTGGGGATCTGCAGCTGGATGCAGCGTTATCCCCCCAGCAGGATCTCCTGCCCCCACACCACCAGTGATTGAAAACACTTGTGCAGCTCAGCAGCTCTTCCAAGTCTTTGTGAAAGACCTGAAACATTTCCCTTTTCCACAAGTGAAATACGAGCTTAGTTTGGAACTAAAACATCCAGGGGTGGGAGGGTTTGGGATATTTTGCCCACGGTGCTTCATGCCAGAATTTTGCTGCCTATTCCCTGTCACTGCCTTCATGCTCAGCTCCTCATCCACAAGGATGGCAGAGAAGGGCTCCAGGGGACATTGCAGGTGGTGCAATGACCCACATGGCTGGGAGGGGGACAAATCCCAGGATCCTGGAATGGTTTGGGTTGGAAAGGACCTTAAAGTCAGCCACGGGCAGGGAGAACTCCCACTAACCCAGCTCAGAGCCCCATCCAGCCTGGTCTGAGGGAGGTTAAACACATCCGTGCCAAAGGGTGGGGAGGATGGGATGGGGATGGGAGGGTTTGGGGTGCAGGGGGTGAGCAGGGGCCGTACCTCTCCGTGGGGTGTGCAGTACGTCTCGGGCTTGCTGAGGCCGCAGGTGGAGGAGGCTCTCAGGTGGGTGGCCCGTCCCAGCAGCAGGTCCCCGGGGGCAGGGTAGCAGGCTCCCTGGGAACAGGATCTCTGCGCTCCCAGGAGCCGTGGGGCAGCTGGAACAGGGAAAAGGGATCAGGGCTGGTGCCAGGGAGGCACAGACACCAACCAGTCACAGAATAGGGAGCTGCTTGCTGCACCAAACCGGCCACGAGGCCATGCTGGGGACAACCTGCCCCCTGTGCCAAAGAGAAGGGTGTTTCACCCCGAGTTACCTTTATTTTCAATAATAGTGCTTTGTACTAAGAGTTACTTGCAAAACCCTTCTTTGCCCTGGGCCCAGGCTTTGGGCTGCAGGGATGCTCAGTGCCCTGCCCATCGAACTGACCAGCCCTGGTGGTGTCCCCTCTTCCCAAAGCCAGCTCTGGTGGTGTCCCCTCTTCCCAAAGCCAGCCCTGGTGGTGTCCCCTGTTCCCAGAGCCAGCCCTGGTGGTGTCCCCTCTTCCCAAAGCCAGCCCTGGTGGTGTCCCCTGTTCCCAGAGCCAGCCCCGCAGCTCAGGACAGGGAGCAGCAGCCTCCTGCCAAGCCCCAGCACTGTAACCAAACCCGGGCTCTCTGCTGCTGCCCATACAAAGCTCCCATCACCGGCACTGCCATTCAGACACCCCCGTTCCTTCGGGAGCACCGCCTGTGAGCCTCACCCAGCAGGACGAGCACTGCCCATGGCCACGGCTGGCAGCGAGGCTCCATTCGGCCACGGACACACCTGGGGAAGAGTTTGCAGCGTGAGTGAAAAGGAGCAGAAAATGTCCGTTCAAAAGCTCAGTCCAGGTCCTCCACCTTCCTCCTCACGTTACAGGGAGATACTTTTAGTTTAGAATAACACAGGGGAGAATCAAGAATAACGAAGAGGAGAATCAGATGCTCAGAGTGAATTTGCCTACAATGCCTCTAACGCAATGAGCCCCGCGGTGGCAGCGTGCCGGGAGCAGCGCTGGTGCCAGGCAGGAATGCGGGGCTGGAAGGGATGGAGTGTGCACACACAGCCCCCACCACCCCTTCCCAGGCACACCGCGCTCTGTGCTCCAGCCCCACCCTCGCCCTGCGCTTCCAGAGTCAGTTCCAGATCCAAACTCGTCACGCGATGGCCCAAAGTCTCATTGCAGGACAGGGAGAAACCCACAAAAACCTCCTGTGAGTGGCTCCTGCGGGAAAAGGAGCCCAGGGGAGGAAATGCTGCCAAGCACACTCCCCCAGCAGCCAGAAACCTCACCTGCCCTCTTCCCTGCGGGAGCACGGCCGCGGTCCCTGCGCTGTCCCCGTGTACCCCCGGCAGCCGCCGGAGCCCTCTGAGCGCGGCTTCTCCTCGCAGGCTTTTAACGCGCAGCTGCCTCACCTGGAGAGAAGGTGCCTGTGGGTGCAGTGATGATAAAGGAGTGATTCAGGGATCCCCAGACATCCACACCCTGTTACCGCATAACTCATGACAGCCCCAGACGGGCACAGCGCCGGCACCAATCACCCGGGCAGGGGGAGGGCAGCGGCAGCTGCTCCGCGGGCACCCGGCAGGGGAAAGCCCAGCCGGGGTTCACCTGACCCACCCGGGGCTGCAGCGGAGCCTGAACCGGCCCCTCGGAGCTCAGCATCGGCCGCTGCCCTCCGGTGCTCGCCCACCCTCCCGGGCAGGGTTTGCGCGTTGTGCCTGGCATCGGCCGGCAGGGCAGTGCCACTCTCGGCACCTCAGCTCCGTCAGTCAAAGCCCGATTCGGGATGCCCACGTGAGCTGCAATCACACCCTGGGTGTTCTCATATCGGACTGCAGCCCGAGCGCAGGCACTGGGCTGTACAGACCGGTCCCTGCTCCTGCCCAGGGTGCTGGAATTCCTCGAGACACAAAATTGCCCAGGATGAGCTCTGCAAAACGCACTCGTGTGAACCCAGCGGCTGTGAGAAGTCAGAGTCACATTTTCTAAGAGACATGGTCCTTGTTTGGGTACCAGCCGCGTGCCCGGCTGATGAGGAGCCCTTGCATTGAACCTTTTCCATTCACTTCGCTGAGATAACCCCAAAGTCAGCGCCTCTCCCACACTGGTGAGGGGCTCAGCAGGACCCATCGGATGACTCCAGGTCTCTCCTGCTGTTGGTGTCACCCACCTCCCATCCCCACGCTGGGGGACACAGGCAGGTCAAGGACCAGCAGCTCCGAGCAAGGGAATACACAGAGGGAAAACAAAATACAGTCCCTCAGGCTACAGTGTGTGAAAGCTGGGCTGAGCTTCCTCCGGCCGAGCCGTGCCACACCTGGGCGTGCCTGCCCGGCTCCTGCTCAGCAATGCGGTAACGCCGCATTCCTCCTCCCCAGCCTCCGCCCCGGCCCGGCTGGCGGCAGAGGGGAAGCGAGAAGAAACCCTGGAATGTTTTAAAGAGAAGGGGAGGGATGAGACGTGCCCCGAGCTGCCGGCACGGCCTCTGCACGCCGGGGATGAGCGAACCCCGCACGGTGAAACCCCTCGGTGAAACCCCTCGGTGTGTGCCAAGTGCTCCCACCGACCCCAGGCCTGCCAGAGCAAGGTAAAACATCACCTCCAATTCCGGGCTCCACAAGTGCAAACAAGAACAAAACCGAGGAAAAGGCGCATTTACAGAATATCAACTGCAGACCAATAAAAACGGGAAAGGAAAAAACCAGCTGTGAACGGGTGGGTGCTCAGGGGATCCCTGAAAGCCTCGGGCCCTGATGGGAGTCAGGAGGCTGAGGCTGGAACTGCTCCAGGCTGCCTGGTCCAGTGTTGTCCTGGGTAGCAGGGAGGGAAGATGTTAGAAATGGAGACTGTAACTGGTACTAAAAATGCACCACAGCAAATAAAACGTGAGCAATCTGGCATCAGTGGGACAGACCAGGGGATGCTCACAGGGCTGATCAGTCTGGCATCAGTGGGACAGACCAGGGGATGCTCACAGGGCTCGAGCTCCTCCCCAGCTCAGCCTGTGCTGACCTGTGCCAGGCTGTGCCCACAGCCCTCGGAGGGCTGGGCGAGACATTCCCTGGAAAACAAATACTGTTAACTCCTGCAGGAAATGGTGCTCTGAGTCACGGGACATCCCCTGCCCTGGCGAGGCTGTCGGGGACACTGCTCTGCAGAAAGCATCTTCTCCAGGAGCAGATCAGCAGCAGCTCCCGAGGAGCTCCTGCTCCCCACCGCAGTCACGGAGCTGCTGCCTCCACGGGGCACCCACCGGACCCGGAGCCCTGTGCTGCAGGACTGGCATGTGCCAGGCAGGATCTCCAGCCCAGCAATGCTCCAGGGGCAGGAAAGCTGCCCCCCAGGTGATGCTGTATCACAGGGAAGGAAGGCACTGCAGATCCCCTGTGCAGCTCGCAGGGTGAGCTCAGAACTGGGTGAGCTCAGAACTGAACACACTCAGGCGTTGCAGCCAAAGGGGAAAGGAAGTGACTCCTGCATGAGTGGCTCTGTTTTACTTCCTCCAGGCTGACATTACTTTCTGTTCAGCTCAGAGGCACACGAGTGCTTTACTCCCTTGGGAGCTTTCCAAGGACACTGTCCGAGTTCAGCAGCTTTGGATTCAGCTGCTGTGACAGCGCCCAGCCAGCGCTGGCCATGCTGGTGCTCAGTTTGTTTTTAACTTCTCTCTCCGGAGCTCAGAGAAACACAAAAGGAACTGGAAATCAGGGACAGAGCACTGCATAAAGAACATTTAATCCCTTGAAATGCAAAACCTCCATTAAGAAAAAGGATGCTGCTTGAGGATGGTTTTATAGTTCAAGCATAGAAAGACTGAACAATACTTAATGCTGCTGTTACATTTTTCATTGAAGGATTAACAAATGTTTGAAGCCCAATTCTTGAAAGCACATTTGCTGCACAAGCAGCTGCGTTACAACGGAAAAGAAACAGGCAGAGGGATAATTTGCTTATGCTGAGCAGGATCTTGGCACAGGGGAGGGCAGACTCTGGACTCCCAGCCCCCTCCAGCCCCTGACTTCCCAGAGCTGGGATGAACCCTCCCATCAGTGGGCAGGCACAGCCTGTGTGAGTCCTGTCAGGGGCCTGCAACCTTCCTGGGAAAAACCTGGAAGAGTCACAGGACACGGAGCTGGAAGCCCTGAAGCTGCTTCAGAAGAGGAAAACTTGGGAGGGTTTTGTCAGGGGTAAGAAATTATGTCTCTTGATGTTGTAACTTTTTGATAACTCTCTCAGTTGCAAGATTACTGATATCAGCAATAAAACAGGTTTTCCTCCACCTAATCTTTTCATTTCCCATTTTAATTCAAACCTGACCAGCAAACCACCTCCTTATTCCAGCAGAGATGATTTAAATCATGGGCTCTGCTAATTACCATGATCTCCTTTAAAAGCACTTCAGGAATTCCTGACGAAACTCCAATTCGCATTCTGAACACCTGCTCTGAAAGCAAATAAAACTTTGAACCCAAATGCCACTGACCCACTTTAGGTTTAAATTCCAACAACTCTGGGAGCTGGCTCCAAAGTGCAGCAACCCTGTGACCCCAGCCTCAGCCCCTGCCCGGTGCCAGCTGTGGGCACAGCTGGGACATGGCCCCATGGTGCCATGGAGGGGCCAGTTCTGCCCCGCTCAGAGCTCAGCACCTGCCCAGTGCTGGAGCAGAGCAGTTGTCCCCAATCCCTTCAGGAGCCACACACCAGCTGCACAGCAAAGCAAAAGCTCAGGGTTTGCCCTTAAATTAGGTTTTCCTTTTTCTGCCCCAGCTCCTTCCCCCACCCCACGGAGCTCCCTGTGCCCTGACCTGCAATGTGTCAGCACAGAATCCCCCAGAATCCCCCAGTATCCCCCAGTATCCCCCAGTATCCCCCAGTCTGCCCCGTGGAGCAGCAGGGGCTGGGCTGCAGAGCCTCCCCGGGCACACGGTGCAGAGCTGGCAGGGCACAGGCTGGGGCTGCGCCCGCTCCCCACCGGGACCTCGATGAAATTATCCTTGCAGGGGAGCAGTGTTATTTTTGTCACGTCCCCGTTTTCTAAACAGGAAAATATTCCATTAGGAAAGCGTCCAGCTCCCCTCTGCAGGGTTTTGGCTTTTCCAGGCGGTGGAATGGAGGGGTCTCTGCACCCCTGGTGCCAGCCAGCAACCCCCCCACAGCAACCCTGCCTCCCCCTGCAGCATCCAGGGCAGAAGTTTTCATGGGGTATTTTAAGACCCTCCCTTGAAGCCCCAGGTTCTCTTGTGCATGACTGACACGAAGGACACGCTGTTTGCTGCTCCTGGCTGCCAGCTCGTGCCTCCCCCGGAGCTGGAACTGGAACAAGGCCCGGGCTGTGCAGGGGCTCGAGCTGCCCAGGTAAAACTCAGAGTGTGGGCCCACCTTTGCTCCCTCCCTGGCTGGGCTGTGGGGTGAGCACAGCCCACGGAGCTCACACTCATCACGGACAAAGTCCAGCAGTGCCCGACCCTTGTCCACTCACGGCCGTGTGGGAGATGAGGCAACAGCTCTGTCCAGTTCTCCTGCTCCTGCCGAGCCCCCTGAGGGGAGGCTGTGCCACGTTCAGGGAGGTGGCACCCAGAGGCAGAGGCTGGCTCAGTGTTTTGTCTCAAGATCCCTTCCATGACCCTGCAGAGAGCCACAGCCCAGGCTGGTGGGAAGGGGCTTCCAGTGGCCATCGAGGCCAAGGTGCCACTCAGGGTGGGCCCCCAGACTCACAGTTCTTGCACAAAAGCATTGAGCTCGTTCTGTTTCAATGTCTTCTCCAATGCAAATGATATGAAGCGAAGAAAAATAAGATTTGGATTCAGAGTTTGGGTTGGGACAAGAGAACGTGGCCAGGCTGGCTGGAACCTGGGTGCAAAACTGCACCAAACAGGGCAATATTGGGTACCAAGCAGCAAAGTCCCGGTGGCTGTGCCTCTGTGACCTGTCCAGGGCAGCAATCGCTCCTCGGACACTGCAGCAGAGCAGGTCACCACAGTGACCAGGTCACCACGGCCCGGCCCCGTGGCCAGAGCTGCCTTCACTCTGTGCCCGTCACAGCCTGGGGGAGGCTCCTCTGGGCCCACCCCGGCCAGTGGAACCAAACCTGCATTGTTTTATTCATTTTCAATAGCACAGATCCTTAACATGGCTTGCTGGGCTTTAGGGTTTCCTTTCCTTTTTCTGTCCCTATTCCCTCGAGTGTTTCAGGGTGACAGCACCTACAGCAGCTTGTGCCCGAGCAGATCAGCCACCCTGGGACCTTCTTGGAGCTTGTATGGAGGTGTTCTGGCAGGAGGGGCAGCTCCATTTCCCTCCCAGCCCCTTTCAGGGCAGTTCTCCTCCTCCCCGAGCCTCCAGCACGCACCCTCGGCGTGCCCAGCGCCTGCCGTGCCCCTGCCCGGAGCTGTGCCAGCCCCGGTACAGCTGAACCCGGAGCCGAGCCCCCCGGGAGCCCTGCCCGGAGCTGTGCCAGCCCCGGTACAGCTGAACCCGGAGCCGAGCCCCCCGGGAGCCCTGCCCGGAGCTGTGCCAGCCCCGGTACAGCTGAACCCGGAGCCGAGCCCCCCTGGAGCCCTGCCCGGGGCTGGGAGCGCTCCCCGCTCCTTCTCCCCGAGCACCACCAAGGATATCCCCGTGCAGGGCCAACCGTGCCAGGAGGAGACTTAAATCTGGGAGAGACCCCGATGCAGCAGAGGCTGCAGCTCAGCATCACCCGCGCCCTCCTCCAGAGCAGTGCCGAGCAGATTCCCGCGAGCTGGCGGCTCCGGGAGGCTGTGGAGCATCATCCCCTGAGCTGTCACACGTCCCAGCCTCCCCTCCCTGCAAGATTTAGGTTAAGCCTCCACTGCTGACTTCGCTTTGGAAGTTCAGGCAGAGCTCTTCCCCCCACGGTGACGTTAAATTCGTGCAGTTCCCCCAGCCACAAAGCCTGGTTTAATCAAAGTCGCAATTAAACCTGACAGCATCCACGTGCAGACTCTCCTAAATAAGATTTAGAACAGCTAAAATTAGTCTAATTTAGTGTTAATCATTAATCGGTTTATCCGCACTTAATTCAATTTAAATGTCCACACAACGAGCTTGCACAGACTTTGTTACTGAAATCTAAACCAAGACTGAATTAAATATTGTTAAATTAGATCAACACAATCTGAGTGCTGCTATGAGAAGTGTTTGCCAGAGATGATTATCAGATGATTGGTTAATGCTCAAAATTATCCTGAGCTCTGCATTATCCCAAAAGCTCCAGCACTTTGGGAATGCATGGACATCTCCCTCAGTATTTGATGAACGAAAATACCCTTCCCAGCCCTCAGGAAAAGACTTGCAAATACAAGGTCCAGCAGGCAACAAAAACCCTCCCTGAAAAACCCCAAAACAACCAAAAATCCCTTTTTTAGGTGAAATGTCACAATTCCAACACTTCACGTGACCTTTGTGTCAGGGAGCTCAGACGCTGCGGGGGTTGAGCAGGGCCGGGGCAGCCCCCGCCTCTCGCCGGGGGCAGGGAAGGGTCAGCACAGTGACCCCCACAGGGCCGGCGGGAGGAGCGCTGACCTTGAACTTCCCCCGTCTGGCCGCTGTCTCCTCCAGCTCTCTTTTCTCCAGTGCTCCTTTTTCTGAGTGTTGCAGAAGAGAAAAAACACGGCGGGAACGCAGGAATCAGCTGCAACCTCGGCTGCCAAGTTGGCAGAGAAGATAAGGACCTTTTATTTAAAGTAAAAAACGCCAGACGCTGAGGAGGGATAGACGAGTCTTTAGCAACTTTTACAGCCAGTCTTGCAATACAGTTTCCTAAGGAGACTCAAAACTTGCAAAAAAAAAAAAAAACCAAGTTTTCAGCAGAAGCGTTTCCTTGGAGCGCTGTGCTGCTGCGGGGGCAGGGGGAGCCTCAGCCTCCTCGGGACGTGCGGGATGTGAGGATTGGGGCTGAGTCACTGCCCCACACACCCCCGGCACAGCTCAGCAAGAAAGGGAAAAACCACACCAATTCAAGGCCCGTGTCCCTTTTGGGGCAGGTCAGCAGTGCCCACACTCTCGTGGGCAGGGAACCGAGTGGTGTGTGGGGCATCAACACCCGGGGAGGAGGAGGAGGGGAGGAAGGGAGGGTATTCCTCACCTGGAGGATGGCAGGGGCAGGAAGGGCAAACACAGCACCAGCCGTTCCCATCACAAGTTATTCATGTCACTGAGAGGTTTTCCCTTCGTGGGGTGAGACAAAGCCCAGGTCAGGGGCATCACAGCCCCGTTCCCTGTGCCTCAGGCCCTGCCTTCCATGTGCAGGAAGTAAGGAAACCTCCCTTCTTCCCTCCCTGGCTTGAGAACAAGCCCCCTTCCTCTCCAGATGCTTTGGGGGCTGCCTGACCACCCTTGGGCTGCGCCTCACCAGGATTTATGAACACCACTGGATGCCTCACCAGGGGATTCATCCTCCTTTTCAGCCTCCTTTGAGGGCTCCCTCTGAGCTTTTCCTCTTTCCACGTGCACCAGTCTCTCTCTAAAATTGTTGCTATTGCATCAAGTTGTATTTTAATTTCTATACGCTGCCCTGGCAGAGCAATTCCCATCACCTCAGCCACACGGATCACACAAGAAATCTGTCCCAGAGTCCATCATCTGCTAGAAATCAAAAGCTGTAAATCCCAGCAACTTCTTGTGGCTTTAGCAGCTCTCTGAGCTCAGCAGCTGCTGGGATGGGTATGGAATATCCAGGATTCCTGCAGCCAGAGCAGTGTCTGCGCTCTGGTGGGCCCTGCAGCGGCAGCAGTGATGGTGGTGGTGATAATGATGATGATGCAATCATTCTTGCATCATCAATAATGCCGGGGGTTATTGGTGCAACGCTCCCTGGCTGCAATCCAGGCAAGCAGAGCGGCAGCACGGCCTCCTGCTTCACCCAGGCTGGAAACAGCCCCGTCCTGCGGGTGACACGAGTGACACAAAGCGGGGGACAGAGATTGAGCATCAAGTGCAGGAAAAGTGAAGAGCGGGTCTTACCAAGCTGATGTAACTTCCTCCAGCTTTGGAGTTTCCAGCTGTCCTCTCACTCCCAGGAAATCAGGGGTTGTCACACACTGCAGAATCACCTGCTAATGGTTCCCTTTGCCACGAGCCGCCCGTAGAAACCTTTCCCCAACACCGTCACAGCCTGGCCTGGGCGGCACCGGACCTGTGCTGCCCTGGGGCATTTTCTCACCCATTCCACCGCGAGAATGGGCAGCAAAGCAGGGACGTTTGGCTGAATTGGCCGCGCACAGCCCCAAGCCCTGGATCCAAACGTTGCCCTATTTTGAGAGCTATNAAGTTTTCAGCAGAAGCGTTTCCTTGGAGCGCTGTGCTGCTGCGGGGGCAGGGGGAGCCTCAGCCTCCTCGGGACGTGCGGGATGTGAGGATGGGGCTGAGTCATTGCCCCACACACCCCCGGCACAGCTCAGCAAGAAAGGGAAAAACCACACCAATTCAAGGCCCGTGTCCCTTTTGGGGCAGGTCAGCAGTGCCCACACTCTCGTGGGCAGGGAACCGAGTGGTGTGTGGGGCATCAACACCCGGGGAGGAGGAGGAGGGGAGGAAGGGAGGGTATTCCTCACCCGGAGGATGGCGGGGCAGGAAGGGCAAACACAGCACCAGCCGTTCCCATCACAAGTTATTCATGTCACTGAGAGGTTTTCCCTTCGTGGGGTGAGACAAAGCCCAGGTCAGGGGCATCACAGCCCCGTTCCCTGTGCCTCAGGCCCTGCCTTCCATGTGCAGGAAGTAAGGAAACCTCCCTTCTTCCCTCCCTGGCTTGAGAACAAGCCCCCTTCCTCTCCAGATGCTTTGGGGGCTGCCTGACCACCCTTGGGCTGCGCCTCACCAGGATTTATGAACACCACTGGATGCCTCACCAGGGGATTCATCCTCCTTTTCAGCCTCCTTTGAGGGCTCCCTCAGAGCTTTTCCTCTTTCCACGTGCACCAGTCTCTCTCTAAAATTGTTGCTATTGCATCAAGTTGTATTTTAATTTCTATACGCTGCCCTGGCAGAGCAATTCCCATCACCTCAGCCACACGGATCACACAAGAAATCTGTCCCAGAGTCCATCATCTGCTAGAAATCCAAAGCTGTAAATCCCAGCAACTTCTTGTGGCTTTAGCAGCTCTCTGAGCTCAGCAGCTGCTGGGATGGGTATGGAATATCCAGGATTCCTGCAGCCAGAGCAGTGTCTGCGCTCTGGTGGGCCCTGCAGCGGCAGCAGTGATGGTGGTGGTGATAATGATGATGATGCAATCATTCTTGCATCATCAATAATGCCGGGGGTTATTGGTGCAACGCTCCCTGGCTGCAGTCCAGGCAAGCAGAGCGGCAGCACGGCCTCCTGCTTCACCCAGGGTGGAAACAGCCCCGTCCTGCGGGTGACACGAGTGACACAAAGCGGGGGACAGAGATTGAGCATCAAGTGCAGGAAAAAGTGAAGAGCGGGTCTTACCAAGCTGATGTAACTTCCTCCAGCTTTGGAGTTTCCAGCTGTCCTCTCACTCCCAGGAAATCAGGGGTTGTCACACACTGCAGAATCACCTGCTAATGGTTCCCTTTGCCACGAGCCGCCCGTAGAAACCTTTCCCCAACACCGTCACAGCCTGGCCTGGGCGGCACCGGACCTGTGCTGCCCTGGGGCATTTTCTCACCCATTCCACCGCGAGAATGGGCAGCAAAGCAGGGACGTTTGGCTGAATTGGCCGCGCACAGCCCCAAGCCCTGGATCCAAACGTTGCCCTATTTTGAGAGCTATGGGCACAGACCCTGTCCCTCCCTCCCAGTAAAGCTTCTATTAACATATTAAATATTTATTGCAGAAGCAGGTACAGAGCTGCACAGCAAGTCAGGCATCAGACCTCTGGTTCGAGAATTAGACCTTGAGACAATTTGGGGAGTTTTTCTGGAGAGGTAAAAACACAAGTTTTTGAAGAGGAAAAGGAGACGTGGAAGGAGGGATGAGAAAACACAAGGAGAAATGGAAGGAGAAAGAAATTGAACGAGAAGTGGAAGGAGAAATGGAAGGAGGAGATAAAAAAGAAGAAGAAATTTTTAAAAGGGGGGGGGGAAGGGTTTTAAAAAAAAAAAAAAAAAGGGAGTTTTTTTCCATCTGGCCGGATTAGGGGCAGGAGCTGCCAAGCGGCGAGGGGGGGCCAGGCTGGCCCGAGCTCCGAGCTCCGAGCTCCGGGCCCCGCGCCCGGCCCGGCCCCG
>VZTH01014971.1:125790-227532 GCA_013397815.1 Aleadryas rufinucha | reverse complement strand
TTAAGACCAGGGAAAGGCAATAGGGAAGTAGACATAGTTTATGGCATGATGGATAAATCTGGCTGCTTCAGGGAGACTTGTGGAAGCTCTGTGTAAGGGTGCTCCTGTCCTTTAGGCTGCCTCTGCCGGCACAAGTGAGAAGGACAAAGTGTGGAGCAGTCACTGCTGTGTACCCTGGCTCCTGCTGTATCTGCATTCCCTCTGTGGCCACAGGACTGTGGGAATGCCCAGGAGAAGGAGGCACCACCCACACTGTCCTCCTGCCAGGGCAACAGTATGAGCTCCAGCTACAATCTCAACATCACTGTCAGCATATTTTTCTTTTAACAATTAACTTGACTCCCAATTCCACCTTAATAAAATTAGTAAGTTAATTAATTTTCATTGAGTCACTGGACACTTATCCCTGTTAGCATAAATAAAGATTAATCAGCCATGAAAAGATACTTTCAAACCACATGGCTTGTAAATGTAATAAATTTTTAATGTGAAAATGAAAGAACTGTACATAATGCTGACAATTCACTCTCTGGACCTTCTTCACTCCCTGCTTTAGTAATGATCTAACACTCACTTTAAATCTATGCCTGGAAGTTTAGGCAGCTGATGTTCTTGAAGACTTTTATTACTATCTGTCTGAATAAAAGTAATTAATTTATTTTTCCCCCAAAACTAAAAACTAGCATAGTTCTCTGCATCATTCTTCATCAAAATCCAATTTCACTCTGCTTTACAGAGGTCTGAATTTTTTCTATTGATTGGTAAATTAAATGAAAAATACTTCATTTCATAGCACAGTATGGAAAATATTAGTGGGAATGATGTGCAGAATTTTATCAGTCACAGATATTTACTTTTGTGTCTTCTATTATTTCATGTTTGTGTTGAGATTTGCCATTTTGTTTTACTCTTCTTGAAAGATTTCAGAGAGTGAACTGTATATCAGGGTAATAAACCCACACCACAGGGAGAATATTGTGCATGTTGGTAAGAAACTCTGGAAACATTTTAAGCAGAAAAAGAATAGAAATATTTTTCAATGATCTGAATAGTATTGCTTTCATCACAGATAGGTGGCCTGTGGATGATCACTACAATATAAATAACAGCAGAAGAAAATATGTCTTCTGCATTTGTAACACGAAACCCATTCTCATATGAAACCCTTTTTTCTTCAAAGCTCAGATAGCTCCAAATCACCATTTTTAATCAAGGTCATTGACGGTATTTTTGTTTTCAAAGTAGAGATATATTCTAGATTATTCTCATACAGAGTGATAGCCAAGTGTCTTTTCTATAGGCACATTTTATTCATTTAAATGAATGTGTTTGCTTGTAAGTTTATCAATTCATATGGCTAACAGCTTACTATCTTAGCAATTAGGAGGAACAAAATTAATTGCTCCCAATGACAAAGTCCAGTCATTGCAGCAGAACTGGTGCTAAGGCTTACATTTCTGGCTTTTTATGTAGTCGGTGAACAATTCCTCACTCTAAGATTTAATGTTGTTAGTATTCATCTAGGCATTGCAGGTAAAACTCAGCTCTTCTAACTCTAGCTGTGTAAGCAGTATAGAGTTTATATTATGTCTGAAATTTTCTTTTTAGTCAGTGCACAGCAACAGGTATGTTCAAATGGATCTCTCAATTTTAATTATTTATTTAATATGAATATGGTTAAGCCTGTGGAAGCATTTTTTTGCAGTGATTAGGCATAGATCAAACTATTTCAGGTTAATCCTAACCTGTGTGTCTTTGTTGTCCCATTAGAAGGTCCACTCTATCAGATCTGGCATTAAATCTTGTCAGTCATTCCTTTGAACACCAGTAATTATAAACAATCAACTAAAGATTTTAATACCATGGTAAGTTAATCATAATGAGAAGATCTAGACCACAAACAGGAGGCTGTTTTCCACCTAAGGAAAAAAACCTATGAATTCAAAGAGGAAATGTCAGAAACATTATTAGTAGAAATATTTCATAGAAGACATGGGATAAAATAGGAAGCGTCAGCTGTAACGGGATTTATCTTGCAGTATCTGGATTAATTAAAAGTGATTTGAGATTGTGGAAGACAGATGGGCTTTGCTAACAATAGCAGTTGTGGTAGCTCTGGATGTGATTTTCGGCTGCATAAGGATTGATTTTTTTTTTTTAAATATTTAATTCTATTCCTGAAAATTGGGTTGGAAATGATTTATATTACAGTATTAGATTCAGAGTTAATGAACCTGAAGAGGTATAACCTGGTTTTCAGAATTTCTTCCAATAGACACGGATAATTTGTCTTACAAAATATTCAAGCATTTAAATGACAAATGTTTGAAGGTAGTTGTTAAATTGAAATTGTTTAATTTCATTTAGGAATAAATGTTGGATCTTAGCCTTTTAGATAAATACAGAAGAGAATATGTATCTACTGCTACTCGTTTGGTTATTCCCATACTTTTGATCTGTCAGACTAGCTACTCTACTTGGACAAGGTTGAAATTTATCGAATCCTTGTTTTATCTACATTATCTGCAATGACTTTGTCTCCTATAAGTGAGCACCACAAAAAGAATGAAAACTTTGCAAACACAAAGCAGGAGGCAGCTCAAGCCTGTGATTGTTTAAATGCTATTTGGGCCTTATATGTCTTGTAGGCAATGCCTTATGTTGCTTCTTTCATTCTGCAGCTTCATTTTTGATAATTTATTATTTTTGTCTTCTGGAGAAAAATCCTTTCCTGTTATTTTTGTGTCACCTGGAGGATTGAGAATTTATAAGCAGGGGAAGGATAGCCAGGGAAAATTCATGTGACTATAAAAAAAACAAACCTGACAAAATCTTTCCTAAATGAGTATACACAGGAGTTTTGTTTTTTGTTGAAAAAATAACATTTCTGTTTGATGGCTGGTCTGCCAATGTGATATGAAGGGATTGCACCAGCGTATTTTCCAGCAGAAAGTTATGTTTTATCATAAAAGGCACCAACAACACAGTTCCAGGTCTCTGTGGTCTGTCTCCTGAATATACTGTCATGGGCAGCATGCAATACTATAAAAATGCAACTTTTATCATTAGCAGTCTCTCCAAAAGAACTCAGGATTCTGGGAGAGATAGAAGAAAGCTATAATATCACAATCTATTATAGTGTATTAAGTAAAAATATAAAGCTTATATTTCCCTTTCTTAAAACATCAATTTGACATTTTCAAAAGTACCAGATTCTCTTAAAGAAACTTAAATTCTCATGAATATTTTTTAAAAGCAAACTTTTGAAATACAAACTCGTACTGTAGTCTTCTTAACCTTTCAATTTGAGCAGACTGAGAAATCAGTCCGACCCCTCTTGACCTGACATGAACTAAATAATCTGTTGGTAGATACAAGACTGATAAAATCAGGTTCACAGCTGAAAGTTATGCTGAGTCTTATATTAATCGCTGGAAATCTCGCATTATAGCTGTGAGCAGTAAGCTGGAATGAAGAAAAGGAGTCTATTACAGTCCAGCATACCAGAGGGCACTGCAAGTAGCTGCAAGGAAGAACCAGGTCTGTCAGGCAAGTGCACAGCTTTAGAGGCATGACCTGTCAAGCATCCTCTGTGACATAAAAAGAGGGAAGCAGAGCAGTGGACTTTGCCCAAAAGACAAGGAAATACATTCTCTAAACACTGTATATGACCTCCAAACTTTGGTACAAAATCAAATCTGAAAAGCAATCCCCATTTATGGTAGATCATTGCAAGAAACTTTCCACAAAGATTCACCTGCAGAGTCACCATCCAGTACTACCAGAATATTTGCTGTTTCTCTAATCGCAGAGTTTTCTCCAAGACAAGCTACTTTGGATGTTGTCCACTATTTTACTGGGGCTGGGCTTCCTACTTCTTACTGCAACACTCTTTGTACATCACTTATTTTCTGTATTGCTAAATGTTTTGATATTATGTTGATATGTGCTAGGCAATAGGATGGCGGGGGGAGGGGAGCAGCACATCCTTCCTTTTTGTATTTATTACTGGTCCTTCATCCAGAACATATGTAATGAGGCTTCAGGAAAAAATGTGAATCTCATCCCTTCAAGCATAATTTGCAGGCAAAGAAATATAAAGAAGTAGGTTACACAATACTGGTTGTTAAAGCATGTATAATGGCTTGTGTTTTTAATGTTGATCCTTCAAGCATAATAAGAGAAACTGCTCATGCACTCATTATTCCAATGTGGAGGAAAAATCTGTATGCATTGACTGTATTTACAGTACCATCCTTAACTTTTGTTATCACAAAAGATATACATTGCATGTGTTATCGCTTATAGAAGTGTATGTACTGTAATATATTTTTAGTGATTTATTTTAGGGAAAACCAGAAGTCAGGATACAAATTGGTGATTTTTCATCTTTAAATAAGGATTGTTTTAATATGTATAGGTTTAAGATTGAGTGCATATGGCATTTAAGGGGCACTACCACATTTTTTGGGGGGGATTCTTATCATGGTTACCCAGTATATCCATGTTTTACAAAATCATCATCTATGCACTAGGTCACTGGATGCATTTGAAAATATTTTACAGAATCAGAGACTGTGCTGCACTGGAAGCCACTCACAAGGATCATGAAGTTCACCTCCTGGCCCTGCATAGGGCATCCCCAGGAGTCACACCATGCACCCAAGAGCATTGTTCAAACACTTCCTGAACGCTGTTGGACTTGGTGCTGTGAGCACTTCCCTGGGGAGGTGTTCCAGTGCCCAGCCACCCTCTGGGTGAAGAACCTTTCACTAATATCTGACCTAAACCTCCCCTGACACAACTTCAGGCCATTCCCTCAGGTCCTGTCACTGCTCACCAGAGAGAAGAGCTCACTGTCTGTCCCTCCTCTTCCCCTCACGAGGAAGTTGTAACTGCAATGAGGTCTCCCCTCAGTCTCCTCCAGGCTGGACAGACCAAGTGACCTCAGCTGCTCCTTACACGGCTTTCCTCAAGGCCCTTCACCATCCTTTTTGCCTTGCTTTGGACACTCTTTAGTTGTTTACAAATGTAAAATATATTCATCATTTAGTCTGAAAGTTTTCTGTAGTAGACTTTGTCTGGTAGGTACTTTCTTAAGAGCTCAGCTGATTGTCCAATAACTGTAGTTTAGTCTTACCATGGCCAGAGAGTCATTAGACAAAACACCGCAACACATAGACAACTTAAATTGCAAATATTTAATATTTATAATGAAAGAGTTCAGGATGAATTATACATGCAGTGGAGCAACCATACTAATTCTTCTCTTGATTTTCTAAAAAATTGATCTGACTAGGCAACAATAGCCTGGTCAAACACTTTAAAAAATCAGCTGAGTGTTATTAATCAGAGCTTTCAATGAAGTGCATTGTATTAAAACACGATGAAGCTGCCACCATACCCCAGTGAGTAACACTAAGCACTGTTCTGACATGACTTGCTCCAGTGGAATTCTTCAGTTTCCAGCAGTAAAGAAAATGAAGCCCATGTGCATAGCTTGAACCAGCTGACAGCTCTTTAAATTAGATAGGCATGAGCGGTGTATAAGATTGGACACTCCTCCAGATGCTGCCACAATTAAAAACAAAATGGTTTTCCTTATATTGGACACCCACATAATTCCTGGCTGTCAAGAGATTGGCATATTTTGACAGTTTAACTAAAATAGATGTTTTCAGGGAAAAATATAAAAGCTGTAAATTTTCTTGACAAGGAACTTTTTTTTCCCTAAACATGTGTTAGATTAAAAAAAAAAAATAACCCAACAAACAAACTCACAAGCACTAAGAGAAAGAAAAACTAACAAAACCTGGATTCTAGATGTGTTGTGAGAACTTTAATAGAAATTATTAAACTTATTCAGAAACTATCAGTGATGAGTTCTTTTCCCTAGACACACAGACATGTGAAGGCATTAAAATACCCACCATCTGCTTTAGCTTGTGCTTTGTTTAGTGTGCAGAGCAGTGACAGGGAAAACTCACAAGACTAACAGATTTTATTTCCTTTTTCATTATGGATACAATTTGTCTGACTAAAAGTAGTAGCCCAAAATTAGGTGAGACACCATGTCCAGAGTAGGTGCCTGCTTTTCATCACCACCACCAAGGGCAAGCATCATTCTCCCTTGCTTACACAGAAGGAAACACTCAAAGATGTCAGATGGAGAAATTACATTCCTGCAAATCTTTTCAGGTCACTGCACCAGGGAGAAAGAAAGGTATTTCCAGAGCAGATATGCAGCATCATCCTTCAATCTTCTGCTTGTATAGCTCTACACATGTAGGCTAACCCCTTCATTACAGCTCTCACTATGTGCTTCTTCCAAAAGACCTTCAAGGCTCATACTCATGTATCATCAAGACCTTTGCAAAACACAAGACAGCAGCATTACCCTGCGCAGAAATAGGAGGCCCTGTGTGAGACATGATGCCCTCTTTACCACTTCTCCCAGGAAAATAGACTTGATCCTAAACTAAATCCAGAAGGACGGTTCTTAAGAAGGCATACAGCGGATGTGCCAGCGATCAGGGTGATGCCAGCCAGACTGACTGTTGTTCATATCTGAAGGGAGGCTGTCAAGAGGATGGAGCCAGGCTCTTTTCTGTACTGCTGAGCAACAGGACAAGAGACAATGGGCAGAAACTGATGCACAGAAGTTCCACCTGAACATGAGCAAGAACTTCTTTCCTGTGTGGGTGACCAAGCACTGGAACAGATCTCCAGAGAGGCTGTGGAGTTTCCCTCACTGGAGATATTCAGGATCTGTCTGAATGCAATCCTGTGCAACGTGCTCTAGAAAACCCTGCTTGAACAGGGAGGTGGGACTAGATGACCCCACCTGTGGTCCCTTCCAACCTTGACCATTTTGTCATTCTGTGATCTCCAGATACCTTCCTGGCATCACAAAAGAACAGCTGTTCCCAATCTTTGGCAAGTACATGTCCTGTGAAGTATCTTTCTGAAGTGCATGTCCTGTGAAACTTCTGTCAAATGTCATCTGTCCTACAGCTTTTCTAATACCAGAAGCTGAATAAAAATAAATTTCCTTTTAAAATCAAAGATTGTCTGCCGCGCTGGCCACTAGCCGCCCAGTGGCGTGGCAGGCGACAACGGCTGTCCTCCTGCGCAGGACACTCCAGGAGCTCCCGGTGCAGCAGCACTCAGCAGGGCTCTTTGCAGCTCTAGGGTGCAGATGATTGCCTCGGGAGCCACAGCTCGCCCAGAGACTATTTGCCAGAAGCCGAATAGGCAGGCGCAGCCCAGATGGAAAATCACAGCAGGCGAAGGCAGAGAACGAAGGAGGGCCCAGGCGTTAGTTTAGTCCAAGCCTTTTATTTAAAGGAAGGTCTCAGAGGGAACTTGCCACCTGAGCCTAGCCAATGGAATGCCTGCTCCAGGGGCGGTTACACAGGATTAAATAGGGAGGAGGGGAAAAGGGAGGAACAGGAACAAAGCCAATGGAGAGATGATGAGGGGATGACATACAACCAGTCGGGTAACATATGGGGAGGATCTTATTTAAACCAACCAATGGGAAGCAAAACAAGACAGAACTTTCCAGAACTTAATTGAATATGCAATGAACTACTTATTAAACATGACTCAAGTCAACCAATAACAAACTGCGGGAGAGAGAATGTTCCAGAACCTGGGGAGGAGACACCTTCAGGGGAACGCCTAGTAGGCGGTGGTGTTACACCCCTGTCTCCTCCTCCGGTCCACCCTCAGAGGAGGAGTCAACCCACTGGATGTCTGTCACCCAAAAAGTGGGTTGAGCCACCGCCACAATTGTCTTAGCAGTTTGAATTTTATTTTTATATTTACTGATTTGATAGCAAAGACAAGGCTAAATATTCAGCAGACAGCTGAAGAAACTAGTGTAGATCATAAGCCAAAGACAGACTGCAAGACATTGCTATTATCTGCTGTAAATAAATAGGATTTAGTGCTGAGACACTGACATCTGTTAAAGATGAAATAATTCTGTCCCTGTGGTTCACATTTATGTGAACATTATATAAATGTTCATCACTTTCTAAAACCAACAAAGTGAACACTTGGCAAAGCTAGACTGACAAGTTCCTGTAGGTGAAACAAACCATTAAGATCGCCATTATTTTCTCTCAGTGTGTATTTGATTTCGAATAAAATACCATTTTAACAAAATAAACAAGCAAACAAATCAGATGCATGCTGAATGGAATTTTACAGTCTATTTTCAATCAGCATTCCAAACTTTTTTAAAAAATAATATCCCCTTTTGAAAAGTGTATATTAATTTTTGAATAGTTCAACTCCTAGATAAAACTATTAATCATGCTCTGACTCAGCATCTCCAATTTATGAACTTGACAAAGCTAACTCCGTGATAGCCTCAAAGTCAGTAAACTTATCTCTCCATGAGTTGATTCCCTTCAACTCAGAAGTGTCAGTCATTCCAGAGACTCATTTAATATGTCTCCCCATACATTCACTGTCTTCTTTTAATGTTCACAACATCTGCTGTCAACAAAGAAAAATAAAAGGAAATTAGTTTTGATTTCCATTATTTTATGATAAGGTATTCCAGACACATATTGTCACTATTCCAGATAGAATTCAGAAGCATTCTTTTATCAACATTTCTTTGTGTTAAGATTATTTGATTTTTTTCTCAAATTTTACTTCTTTTTAATTTTTTTTTAATGGCAGAGTTCTCTGTGTCATTTGAAGCATAGTAACTGGGGCAATTTAGGTGAAAAGCAAAAGCAATAAAAGCAAAAACCCAAAAAGTGCATATAAGAAATAAATGGAGACAAATTAGTAAGATTCCAAGGTTAAAATAGTAGCTTGCAAGATAAGTACTGCTTATAGCTCTCACAGAGTGATTCCTTGCACCAAAATAACACCAAGGTGCAATATAGGGAGGTTTTTGTTTGTGTTTTAAAGGGAGCTTCCCTCAAGCAGTGAAGGCTCAGAAAAAGTTTAAAAGTACTCATTTGAAGTTTTGCTGTGGTTAAATGATAAACCCATGGTACATTCTAGCTTCTTGGTGAGTTTGCATGGAAGTTCAATGAAAATAATGTTCCTGCTGAAATCCTTCATATGAAACCGATTGCCTGTTCCCAGAATCTAAGGGGTGATTTGCCCATCCCAAAATATACAGCTTGCTGCAGTGTCATTCCCTACTGTTAGTCCATGGACCAACTACACCCCGATGCTTCTCCAGTAAGGAAAAAAATCTTTAAGCTATAATTAGATTGCTGAACAAATGGGAATAGTGACAGGCACATAAAGCCATATAAGGTGAGCCCATTGTTCGAGAAAGGAATTTGAATAATTGATTTCCGAGATCTTTTGGAAGTTTTACAACCCAAGTTCTATGTCATTTGTCACGTAGTTTGGTTTTCTCATAATGTGAACAAAGGTTTTCTATTGTCACTTGGTTATCATGATTTGTCCATTCAGTTATGAAGTATTCAGTGTCATTTATGTCTTTTCAAGTTCATTCTGCATGTCTGTAAATTATAATCCTTTATTAGAGTTGGCAATGAGCTGGAATTTCACTACTGCTTCAAAAATTATATGTCTGCACTTCCAACCTCTTCATATCAGTGCCAAATTTGGAAAATTAAATCTTCTTTACACCAGCTGTGTCAGGAGACAATTTAACAAGCGGAAATGTGGGGAGAAGATAACGGAAAACAGTAAAATGGAGAACTGGGATTGAAATTAATTTGTCAGTCTTAGAAGGGTGCACTTTTATAATGTCTACTGCATGCCAAGAATCATTAAAGATAATTCCAATTAAAGGTCTTAAACCAAGACAGAAAGCAGAAGAATCCACCACTGTTTATTGCCTAAGACTAAATCTAAGAAGAAACTGAAATTCAGGGCCATACTTTCTACTAGATTGAGCAGAATGTGTAGGATGTCCAATGGCAGTCATGAAAAATTACATCCCTAATGAAAAGATGATAGAAGGCTGCCTCCAAGGAGTCAGGAAGACCAGTTTAAACACTGGCACTAGATATGCACACATTGCATAACAGCAAGTCAGATAGTGCTCTTTCTAGGGCAGGTCTAGCAGAACTCAAGGATCCTTCCTCCTGACATACAATAAAATACGGCCTCCCGTATTTATCTTTACTTATTTTTCCATTTCACTTAATTCTTCCATATGAAATCAATCAAATTCCCATAACCTCTCAAGAACTCTTTTTCAGTGTTCAACTTTAATGTTGGAAGCCAGAAATGTGGGTGATGAGAGGAGCATCTTTGTTAGGACAACCTCCTTTGCATCCAGACTTGTGGTTTGTATTCAGGCAATGCATGAAGCCAGTTAAATGGGAGAAATTCTCAGTTCATATCAGACAATATTAAATCCCTACTGATCTGAAGTTATACTGCCTTGTTTCTGAACAGTATGAAACCTTAGCTGTAGCTCATACCTATAACCCTGTTTATCTTTCTCTGGCAAGGACACCTTTTGTTATTCTGAGAGCATTGGATGGAGTGCTGCATAAGTTGAATAGACATCAGGCAGAATCAAAATTAAAGTATAAATTCTAGCTTTTATGTCTATTCCCCCCCCTTTTTTTTTTCACTTCTCTCGTCCCCTACTTCCCACATGTTTAGACACTTAATGTATGCTTAATCAGTGTGTTTAAGATATGTTAATGAACAAGCTACCAGGGAGCAGGAATAAATTTACTTCATGAGTAGACATGTATTCTTTTACCTCCTATTTATACCTCTGTTCAGTATGGAAACTTTCCAACCAAGCTAGAGTGATCTATGATGGTATATTTTATACTCCCATTATTTATTCATCTAAGACCATTACCAGTAAAAAATTTATCAGTTTAATAGATATATTTTCTGTTACTCCTGGTTATAATAATTAGATAATCCCACTCCTCATCAGTTGCCTGAACTTTTCAAAATGAAGTCTGAACAAGCACATGACCGTTTCAGTTAATTTTACATGAGGAAGACTTGGAGAATAGGAGGATCACAGGGTAATCCCTTCAGATTGTCAACCTTTATTCTTTTCTGAAATAAAATAATTTTTTAGACTATTTTAAATATTTTAATATTGGTTTGACTGACTCATACTTTCTTCATTATCTACTTTTATTAATTTTAATGAAAGGGTTACATTTTTCAAGTTTGAACACTCAAGGTGAACCTGATAAATAGCTCTGGAAAGTTCATTTATCAGATTCATATCTGCAAATAGAACTAATTTGGAAGAAAATTTTAGCTGAGCACCTTATAGGGACTAAATGTTTTTGTGGTTGGGTTGTTTTGTTGGGTTTTTTTAAGTCTTACTATTTGATGCACATTCCTTCTAAGAATTTTAAGTAGCCTTGTGGATGTGCATTACACAAATGCTTGAGCACACATTGCTGTCTCTCATTTACACCAGATAACCTGCAGATTTGTAACAAAAATTGGGACAGCAGTAAAAGTCCAAATCTCCTCACAAATTAAACACTGGAAAATGTGAGGCAAAAAGTAAAGGTAATTGCCAAAAAAATCAAGACTTGAATAAAAATCCTGGAGATAGTCCACTCCAAAAACTCAGAGGAGATCCTCGGGCTTTAAGGTTTGCAAACATGCTTTTATAATTATTTTATCCCACTGCAAAGGTCAAGTATGGTAAATGTGGGTAAACAGCCATAGATAGATTCAAACCTCAGAAAAACTGTGAAATCGATTGTTAATATTAATGCATTTTATATGCTTAATAGATTTTACAGACTGTAAAAATCATTAGCCTTTTAGATGTAGATTTTGCTCAATGAATTTGAAGGAATGAGTTAATGCATGACATGATAGGATCAGCTTGAGAGCATTATAATCAACATAACAATTTTTTAAAAGGGGTTTAAGTGGATTTAATAATCCAAAGAGCACTGGAAGTTACAAAATCTTTACAAAATGTAATACAGATTCCAACAAAATTCATCCTCATTAGTCACTGCCACTGAGTGCTCCTTTCCCCTCTTCCTCAAGTCATAACCATAGCATTTTATAGAATAACCAAAAATGCAGGTTTCCTTGAGTGATACCAGACCAATTTTGAAGATTAGTCCTTAGTCAGTGCTATAACAAAAGACCATATGACACTATAAGTCCATTTATAAGCTCTTTCTTCTTATAATTACTCTAGTCATACTGTATTTCATATTCCTCTTGTAAGCATGTGCCTCAAAAACCACTCTAAATGAAACCAAGTAGAATATGATATATTATTCAGACAAAAGAAAAAAAAAGAGAGAGACTTTAGCCCATAGACACTTCTCTTTGGCCTTTGCAGTCCTCAGTAAAATAAAATTGGATGCTTCTGATGAGCTAACAAGACAGAAGTAACACTGTTAATGACCACTGAGGAATGAAATGGGACTCTGATTGTGATTACATGTTCCTACAGCTGGTGTATGTTAGGTTGTGCTACTTTCTTTCCTTAACAGAAGGAAAAACACTGTGCTGTCTACAGCTGCTATTTCACTGGGTGCGCTATAAGTTTTGTACATGTTTTCCATTTCAATGGCTTGAATACTGATGTTCTTGTACCATTTTAGATCTTCCTTTTGCTTATACATATCTATTCATCTGTCTGCCTCTCATTATTATTTTTTCCTTTGAGTGAAGTACTTAATTGTCTATAGCTGTAGTGTTTGGTGTTTCTTTGTCACTTACCTATAGCTTTGGCAGTTTTAATAGCTCTCCATTTCTCTGGTGTCTCCACTATTTTTAACAGGCTTCACTCTACTTTCTCTCTTAGCTAAGAAACAAGCCTTGGGCTGTGGCATGTTTGTCGTGTTAAAGGAAGGAGTATAGGTTTTCATATGGCTTTTGTTTTCTCGAACATTTATAAATTCTGGCTAAAGGTAGATAAAGCTGTACAGCTCACAGCTACAATCTCATCCTTCCCTTTTACTTCCCTTTCTTTTAGATATTTGTCATAACCACGATGCTAACTGTTATCAGTTAAAACAATGATCTTGTGTGCTTTGCATTTACTAAAGTTGTCTTAATTCCAAATAGGCTTGATTAAAGCAATGGGGCACAAAAATCTACTTCTTTTTACCATATATCAGCTTTTGAAATATCCCTTCTGTTCGAGCTTCATAAATACTGCATCTTGACAGAAATCACTTTGGAACATATGGAACTCACGTTTCTAAAAAAGTCTGAGAAAGTGACGGCAGTTCCCCGGGGTTAAATAAACAAGGTTACATCTTGACAATAAGGCATTTTCCTCCACAGTGTTTGGGCTCTATAAAAAATATGTGAGATCTCATCCAATTCCTCTATCCTAACACTAATCACTTAACTTGTTTCCATTTGTAGTTTAGGTTTTGTTTTTTCTGTCATCAGTTTCGGTGAACACAATGTCAGAATGTTTATCATAACCTCATTGAGGGGGAGAATGAGAAAGTCCCTAAAAAAATGGGTTTTGGAAATCAGAAATCTGTAGAAGGAAAAAGAGGACTTTAAGCATCCTCTGAGTTTGTAAAATTTTCCTTCCATACATCCCTGATAATTGTCTTTGCCATTACTGGAAATCTAGTGGCTTTGCAGATTACAGTACCTTTGATGATCTTTTGATCTGATCCAGTCACCTAAGTTAGTTTTCCATCCTCAAAGCTATCAAAGATCAGTCTAACAGGATTCAGTGTAAGGAGACAAAGGCATTTTGGATAAAAATGCTTTCACATGATAAACAAATTTGTTCTCATAGTAGGTGGTGAGTTCTTAAGGACTGGTGTTTAATTTGGCACAAATTGGCAGTAATCACCATTGCAAACTTCTTTGGTGTTTTGAGGTGTGTGCTTGTTACAATAATCTTATCATCAAAAAAGAATGAATTTTCAATTTAAGTGAATATTTCTGAAGTTTTTCATCTGGAAACAGGGAAACAGATAAAAAGTTTATCACTAGCCATGTAGAAAAATCTTATTCACTTTCAATTATTGTTTGTTATTTGATAAAGTAGCTACTCAGCATTTGAGGGTCTTAAAATTTATCACCTCCATGAAATTTTGCTATCAATTCTACAGCTCTTACATAAGCCTGTAAGTGTTAATTTTTTCTACCACAGATGAGTCATCGCTGTGTTTCTGAGTTCAATCTTTCCTCCGTTCAAAATGTAAACCATTCCAGAAGTTTGTTTGCAACTGCATGGAAGCCAGACATAACTCTGATGAAAACAGAGCACGTACAATATCTGGTTTTCATGCTTCATCTTCTAGTTACTTTAACTCATCTTCCCTCTGTTTTCTTCTCTTCATTGTATTTTGAAGATAGTGAAAAACAAAATAACATCCATACACTTGCATTTGTTCCCTTTTACTAACGTGTAAAAACAATATCTTCATGAACTTCTACTCTGCACACCAGTAAGGGAAAGAAAGGAATGCATTTCTGTGTTCACCAGCAAAAGTTAATGAGACTCATTAGTTAATTCCTTTTTGGTTTAGTTATGGGGATAAAGGCCAATTGACTTTCTCATCTTCAATAACTTTATAGTAGCATGTATGCTCAGAATTAATGGGTTTGGAATTTGTAAACGTCTTAAACACAAAAGCAAAAATAATTTCCAATGCGTTGTAGGAGGCACTGACCTTTTAATACTGCCTTTTCGTAAAACTAATGTACAGAAGGAATTCTTCATTGGCTAACACAATGTTCTATGAAAGATATTAAAGTTCCGGTGACAAGCCTAATATGAACATCGTAATACAAGGTATGTGGCAAGGGAACAAAGAAATTGTCCCTGAAAGTGAAACTTAACTTTCTCAGGAGAAGTATACAATTTTATTACTAGTGATGTCCAAATGGCTCATTTACTTAGATTGCTTTCTCTGTTTACAGAATAGTTAATTCCTTCTTGGTGAGTAGGGCTGTAACGTGCTCACCAGCACAATTAGTATATATACAGCAGATTATTTCTTTTTTAATCTGCTAATAGATATGCCTCTGTGAATTGGGGTATTTTGGAAGAAGGTATTTTAAGGTTTTCAATCTAGTCTTCTTCTATTGTCTTATTGAATCCTTCCCTTTCTTAAACAAAAGTGCTTATTCCATGAATATAGAACTCTCTTCATAGAATTTCTTTGTAACCACATGTTTATGAATATTCTTTTCAGTCTGGAAAACGGTAAAGGAAAAAAAAGTTTGTAATTTTCCGTGCATCACATGACAATTCAATAAATTCTATACTAATTTAAATTCTTTTGCTTCTAGGAATAAAGAAATGTTTATAAGAGCATTAAAGAACACTCTAATGTTTTAAGACTAAAGAACTCTGATGTAAAATGCCACCTGCCTTTCAATAGAGAAATAAACATTATAAAACTCTCTAGCCTTTTGTCCTTTAGTGAGAATTAATATGAAAATTATATTCTTCTGTAAAAAAAAAAACATACTGCTGAGTAATTGAGAAAGAGCTTTTGATTGTGAGCATCAATCATTTAGCATGATCCAAGCACTTATTTGCTCTCATTCATTAAGTTCATAGAACCATAGAACTGAGAAGGTTGGAAAGTGGCTCAGTGAGTGCTTCCACCAACTCCCTCAGTATCCTTGGGCAGATCCCATCTGGCCCCATAGGCCTGTGAGTGTCTAAGACATGTAGCAGGTCTCTAACCCTTTCCTCCTGTTTCATGGGAGCTTTATTCTGCTCCCTGTCTCTCTTTTCCACCTCACAGGCCTGGGTACCTGGAGAAAAGTGGTCTTGTTATTAAAGATTGAAGCGAAGAAGTCATCTGCATTTTCCTCATCCTTTGTCATTATGTTGTCCCCCACACTCAATCAAGGATGCGGATTCTCCTTAGCTCTTCTTTATTCCAGATGAGTTTGCATAAACATTTTTTGTTGTTGTTGACAGCAGTAGCCAGATAAATTTCTAGCTGGGCTTTGACATTTCTAATTTTCTCCCTGTATAATCTCATGACATCCTTGTAGTCCTTACAAGTTGTCAGTCCCTTCTTCCTAAGATTGTGCACCCTCTTTTTTTACTCTGAGTTTGAGACAAAACTCTCTGTTCAGCCAGGCCAGTCTTCTTCCCTGATGACACATCTTTGGGCAGAAGGGGACAGACTGCTCCTGTACCTTTAAGATTTCCTTATTGAAGAATGTCCAGCCTTCCTGGACTCCATTTCCCTTCAGGACTGCCCCCTGAGACGGTTTTAAAATAATCAATTATCTACTGGTGATTTCTCTTATTTGATTATTGCTCTATGTTTTTATGAAAAGCTGTTTCTGACCAAAAAAAAAAAAAAGTAAAGCCTGGCATTCAGGGAGTTATTTTAGTTTTGAAACAGAAAAATCTACAATAAATTATTGGAACACTGTTTGAAAATTGTAGAATAGCAAAAGTTAAGAAAGGGATTCTAAAATTTAGTATTTTTGTCTATCTTTTATCAGTGATTTTTTTTTTCTTCCGATACATTTCACATCCTGTCATAGACATCCCAGCAACACATCACCTCTAGTTTTATCTAGTTTCTGAAAGTGACTAAAATTCCTTTTAGCTTTTTCTAAAGAATTAAGTTTTGACCACTGAAGACAGAGATTAATTTGCTGATCTTAAATCTCAAGCTGTTTAGAAAACCCTACATTATAAATACTAAACATGAGGTAATATTCTCTTACAGGGTGAGAAAAAGTTGCTAGCATTTGCCTTCCTTTCTGTGGCAAACACAGGGGAGGTAAAAAAGCTTTGATTTTACTCGTATTTCTTAGCTGTTTACAATTTCATACTTCATTTAGGTTTTTGTCCGAAGCTGAAGAAACCAAAGTCATCAAGTAAAATGTGGCTTCCTACTAGCAAGAGGTGCCATATATTTCTGTTCAGACAATGAATGCATTTGGGACTTTAGAAAGCCTTTCTTCACTAAGTAATTAAGATATGTAACAGATCACTAAGAATATTTGTTTTAGTAACTACTTACTAAAGAAACCTTTAATTTCAGCTTCTCTTCTTTGTATGTCTGAGCAGAAAAATAAAGGGATCTGTACCTCATTTTTTGTTTAAAATAGTTACCAAATCGTACTCATTAGGATATTACAGAGTAACAAGAGTAATGATTTGGTTCTTATCAAAGGCATTTTATCCCTTAAAAAACATCCTTGGAGAAGTGATCACTCACTTTCTTAGGAAAGACCACTGTTACTAAATGAAATTCTATACTAAACTATTTGTTTATGCCTTTGTATAATATGTTTTTAGTTAATTCCTTTTGAAGCTAAGAGAACAGAGTGTTAATTTGCAAGATGCAAGATAAATTATTCAAAAGTTCAAATACACAAAAATACATTATGCATACAGATTAAGTTTCTTGGTATTAATATTGTCACTTACCCCCAGTCATTCATCTATTGTATGATGTTATGATAAAAAGTAAAGAAAAAGTATGTTTTCCTTGCAGACACACAGAATACATCTGTGTTGTTAATGAACATGCTTAAGAAAGCTGATGATATTAAAGTTCAAGTCATTCTGTGGAAGAACAGCCACTGAAGAGAAAATTTCAAAGTTTCAACCATCACTCTTCATCTCCTTCCTAACTAAAAACAATCTAGACTGTTGTGAGCATTCTTGTCCTGAAAGTTAATTCATATTAACTCTTCTGTCTGTCTTGCATGCCCAGTGCTGTCTGCACTGACTCTTTCAACTTCTGCTATCTTGCAATTAAGGAAAGTCACTCGTACAAGCAATATGTCTCTGAGAAATGAAGTCTGAAAGGTACAGATTTTCAAAGAAGCTAAAAGAGGGGGGAGGAAAAAACCAGATGGGGGAAAAAAGCAGATTAGGAATTTCCTTTACTCTTCCTATTTTTCCAGTGCAACTTCTACACACCAGCAAAATCTCACCATTGCGAAACCATTTTGGTATTTATGAATTGTTCTTATAACTAGAGAAGAATGCCATTCCTTATTGAGACAAATAAGATGCAATTGAGCCTAATTAGATTAACAGAATTAAACAGATTGAGATAGAAAAGAAAGGCCTTTCACTCTTTATAGGCAAAGAAGTGTTAGAGTTAGGGTCTGTTTGTCTTCATTACTTTGGCTTGGAATACAGGCATATGGAGGTTTTTTGCAGTTAAGAAATGAGTTAGGTAGAAAGATTTATTTTTTGTTTGTGATAGATTTTTCTGCTGGCAGGCTAGTTTAATCTGTTGCCAAAAATATCTGAAACATATTGTGATAGCTCAATCAAAGAAGCATCATAGAATGATAGAATATGCTGAGTTGGAAGAGAATCATTAAGTTCAGTTCCTGGCCCTACACAGGACACCCCAAAAATCACACCATTTGCCTGGAAGCATTGTCCAAATGCTTCTTGTATTCAAACAGGCTTGGTGCTGTGAGCACTTCTCTGGGGAACCTGTTCCTGTGTTCAACCACCTTGTGGATGAAAAAATTTCTCCTGATGTCTAACCTAAGCAAGCTTTGGTCTAATAAAGCTATAATAGTAATATTATTTTTCTAGAAATAATTTTTATCTGAGAGCATAACCTTGACTTCTCATTTTCCTCTTTAAAATTAGTTTAGGAGGGAATAAGAAGTAAGTTAAGTTGGTTTTTTTTTAACATTATGAAGAGCAAGTTAGACATACTTAAANAATGAGTTAGGTAGAAAGATTTATTTTTTGTTTGTGATAGATTTTTCTGCTGGCAGGCTAGTTTAATCTGTTGCCAAAAATATCTGAAACATATTGTGATAGCTCAATCAAAGAAGCATCATAGAATGATAGAATATGCTGAGTTGGAAGAGAATCATTAAGTTCAGTTCCTGGCCCTACACAGGACACCCCAAAAATCACACCATTTGCCTGGAAGCATTGTCCAAATGCTTCTTGTATTCAAACAGGCTTGGTGCTGTGAGCACTTCTCTGGGGAACCTGTTCCTGTGTTCAACCACCTTGTGGATGAAAAAATTTCTCCTGATGTCTAACCTAAGCAAGCTTTGGTCTAATAAAGCTATAATAGTAATATTATTTTTCTAGAAATAATTTTTATCTGAGAGCATAACCTTGACTTCTCATTTTCCTCTTTAAAATTAGTTTAGGAGGGAATAAGATAAGAAGTAAGTTGGTTTTTTTTTAAATATGCATTATGAAGAGCAAGTTAGACATACTTAAATCAGATGTGTTCTCCAGTAACCTAATGAAGTCTAACCTCTAGCATTTCTAACAACCCCAGGATCATTAGCAGTTATATATCTGAATTAAAAAATGCTACTTGAGAACTATTTCAAGTGACTGGGATGAAAGGAAATGTACCTGGATTGCAAAAGATCTGAGAAATTCCAGTCTAACTTTTTTAGTTTAACTTCCCAGAGGGACACTGAAAATAATCATTTTGTAGGAGTACTCGGGACACAAACAATTGTCATCATATATTTGACCAAAATATACTGAGTCAATAGCAACTTTTACCACACACACGTGCAATTGCTGTAAGTGAGAGTAAGAATAACCTGGAGTTCTGTAAGGCTTTGATACTGCCTCAACATAGTGTTCTTATGAGCAAACTAAGCACCTACAACCTAGGAAATACTAGTACAAGAGTTTTCCCAGCAGTTGCTTTGCTATCATCAAGCAATTATCAGTGGATCTTTGTCTGACTGGAAGGAGATATAAAGTTTATTTCTACCAGAACTGTTTTGAGTCTGATGGTGCCTATTCACCATCTAAGCCTTAGGATGAATATAGTCCCTTTTATGATATTGATGCCTTGGGTTTTAGCTTTTATATTTTTCAAATCCTGTATTACTTATTGTAAAACTCTGAAGTGTTTTATAGCATTCTAGCTGCTGCTCTCTCATGCTAAATAGACATAACTAAGCCTCTCTAGGTTTGCTCTCCAAGGACACCCAGACAGTCCTAGGCCCAAAATGTGTAAACCGACATCTTGAGAAGGGGGGCTGAGCTTAGAGAAATGACATCATTAGCTAAAGTTTTAATTGGCGAATTTATGCTGATATGCAAATGGACCAAACCTATAAAAATGTGAAGAACTCGTGACTCGTCGTCCATCTCAGGGCCCATTTTGGCAGAAGCCCCTGGTCTCCCCAGGGTGTACCTTTGACGGCCTTTCAAATAAATATCCCCTTTATCCCCTTGTTGCTGTCCAGTCTCTGTTTCCAGGTAGCCACTTCACGCATCATGAGGTAAACAGACAAGGGAGTCAGCCGGGCTGGACATGGCTGTAGGAGCTCTGTACGTGCTGCGGCTGCTATAATCCTTCTCCACCTGCTGTGGCAGGGGAATAGCACCTCATCTGCTGGGGAAACAAGCCTGTTGTATGCTTTCTAAGAGTTCATAGGTGGGCTAAGACAGCTAGGGAGCTTGACTTTTATTGAGGGATTGGAGCAAATCCTCCAGAAGATACTTTTTAAAGAGGGAAGAGACAGGTTAGAATGACAAGGGGTGGAGATAACCGGGAGGACTGAGAACATGGCTAGTAGCAGTAGAAGAAGATGCATTGGCAAGCAGGTACAGGGAGCTGTGACAGAAAATGAGGTGTGGTGTAGTCAAAACAGAAAAGGGCAGTTTAAGCTAAAAAAATTAAATAAAATCCAAGAACTTCCAGGAGGAAGAAGATGGTTATTAACCTTGCAAATTACTCTAAGCAGGCAAAACTGCAAACACTCAGCAGGACAGAATTAATACGCAGTATAGTCTTGATAAACTGAAGAAAGGGTCTGAAAAAATTAAATAAGAAAGCACTGTGTGTGAATAAGAAAAATTAATAACTTCAGCACAAATGCAAGGAGGGCCATGATAATGACCAGGGAGTTGGGGTCTATAGAGCCTGGGTTATTTACCCTAGGGAATAGAAGGCTCCAGGGAAACCTTATAGCGGCGTCTCAGTGCTTAAAAGGGGACTACAGAAAAGATGGAGAGGCTCATTATCAGGGAGTGTAGTGAAAGGACAAGTGAAAACAGATTTAAACTGAAAGAAGGTAGGTTTAGAATAGATATTAGGAAGATAATAATTTGGTGAGACACAGGAACAGGTTGCCCAGAGACGTTGTGGATTCCCTATCCCTGGAAGTGTTCAAGGCCAGGTTGGATAGGGCTTTGAGGAATTTATCTAGTGAAAGGAGCTAGATGATGTTTTATTTTTCTTTCTAAGCATTCTATGATTCTAATACAGAATTACAAGACATAGCAGTTCTGCATTTATAATTAAGTTTATTTATTATTCATGTGATATAAATATTCTGCTTCATTAAAAGTAGTATGTTCATTTTAACCACAAAATATCTATGCATTTACAGGCCCACCTCCATTTTTGACCTGAAAAAACATCAGATATGGTTAGTTCAGAAAAAAAAGAAGATTGTAGAAAGACGGGAGTCCTCAAATACATGAAATGTTGACTTATAAAAGAAGGAAATTAAGTTGTTCTATGTTCACTGAGTGTAAAACAAGGAAGGGTGTATTTAAACTGCAGCATTATTCTGTTAAATGTGAGTAAGACATTTTTTATTATGAAAGTGAATGAGAACAAGAGTTGACTGCTAGAAGGATCAGTAATAGTCTATTTGGAGATTTTCAGCTGTAGATTAAACTGGCATCTTCCACAAATGCTTTTGTTATCTGTTTTAGGATTTTGCCTTGACAGTGACCTCTGAAAACCCCTTTCAGACCTCCAGCCTTTGATTTCCTAATGATATATCTAAAAGAACTTCACAAACTGAACCTTATAAAGAAGCAGTTGCTTATTAAGTGATTGGGTTGGCTGAGCAGCATGTATACAGTGTTTTCTGTGGATCCTATCACTATGAGGTTAATTTTCAAAGTAGTCTGTTCTGCATTACCAAGTTTTCCCTCACAAGCATTTTCTATTGTTTGGCCTATGGGGGCTGTAACATAAAATTAGCTTTTACAATTTTTTTTTTTGATCTAATTGGACTGCAGTAACATTCCCTCAAGAAACAGAGAAGATGAACAAACTGCACATGAAATGTCCCTCTACAGTCAAAACTGATCTAGATTGTCTTATTTTCAGTCATCAATACACAGTTTATTAGTTACACCCAGGGTTTCATCACCTTAAGGCTTATTTTTTTCTTTAGTAAGTGTTTGGAACAGATTTTTTTTCCTGCTGATCTTATGATGATGGCAATATTAACAAAAGACAGCTGAGAATGGAAGGGACATCATGCATGATCTCTGAGAATTTATGTGTCTTCAGAACAAACACAGAACTTGCACTGCTTACTGGAGGAATTAATGTGATTCATTAGGCAGGCTGGTGTCTGATTCCATCTACCATTATTTGATACCAAGTGTTTTTATAGTCCTGTTTTCACTTCCAGTTCACTTACACAAGTTCAAGTGAGTACAAAAAACCACTCTGTTTATGGATACAGGGTCTCTGAGTTCAGTCTGTTTGTTTGACATATATAGGTTCAAAACCAAACATGGATGCAATACTTCTGCAACTACATGTTATGAATATTTTAACACCTATGTCATTACAGTAGTGTTGGTGTTTACCTTTTTGCCTATATTTGCTTGCCTCTCCTAAGACTGTATCACTTCCTTTTGATTACAGATCAAACAGCGGATTTTGTTCCTTACATTTATGAAATCTAGGGAAAAAATGCCTACCATCTCCTGATACCTGTTTCTTCATGCAGAGCCAATTAAATGTTCTGACAGAAATTATACATTCTAAACATTGAAGCCATCTAATAGGAAGGATGTTGAACGTTGTTTCAGAGCAGTTGCTATTCTCAGAAATGTATAAATTAAATTATATATTTTTAATGTCATTATAGAAATGCAGTTATTAAGTGTATCTTTGCTAACTGTGCAAAAAGAATGGGATAAGTTTTATTCATCAATGTTAATCAAATGAAAAGAAAGCTTGAATTTACAGGTGAAAAGCAGAAAATTTAGGTAGAGATAGTGTTTTTTGAAATCAAGAGCTCATAGAGTTTTAAAATGAAACAGTTGTAGTTGACAGCTATGAACTTTTAACAAAATAACTCTCTTTTGTATCTTTCCAGGATATGTAATCTGAAAAAAATTCCCCGTGTATTGAATCCTCAATCACAGTAAGACTGAAGTTTGCTATAGCATTACTTAGTCAAAAACCTATGACAGCACTCAGCTTTATGAAGAGAGTCACAATGCAATTTTTAACCTTGTTCTATTTTTATTAAACAGGAATATTAAAGAAAAAAGAAACACCAGTCTATATCAGGATCTTACTGTAGGCCCAGTTCACTTGAAAAAGACAAGCATCATCTCAGCACTACAGACTAAAGCATCATACTTGGACATTCTTGATGACTTTAGCTCAGAATGAGAAAAGAAAATTAAAAGGTCTTTGGTTACACTGCAAAATTTTTATGAGATCCCAGCTGCATAATTCTAGCTTGTCAATAAGATTATACAACTTTAAGAAAGCAAAGTCAGTTTTGTACCTCATGGTTTAGTATCATGTATAAGATTTGATTGCAAGCTACCAAGATATAATTTAGATTAAATAGAAATTGTTCCTGTTAGCTAAAATAATTCATTTCCTCTAAATGAAGAGTAAAGACAACCACTGTCACAGCATATTGCTAGCAGCAATTCTAGGGAAAAAAAAAAAATCTTTTAACCACTTTTTCAAGAAAATATGTTAGAATATGGCAGTTGTTAAAAAGAAAAGTAAATCAGAGAATGAATCAGTAAATTCTATGCAAAATGGGATATTAAGAATAAACTGTCCAGCTATCATTGTTGGAATAAAGAACCGATATACCGTAGTGGTAACCGAGGTTTTTATTTCCCAAAAAATTCCCTGGGCTGTTCTGTACCAGGAATAGTTTTGCTCAAAACTCTTGTACTCTGTGTAAGCCTCACTGTATGTCTGCAACTTGGAGGGGCAAATACTGATGCTTAAACACAGTGATCATCATCTCCAACTTCATACCTCCACAACCAGAGAAACTTTCAGCAATTCCCACACAATGAATTCCTGCTTAATGAGTTGCTGCTTCCTGTGATACGAAACTGTTGGACATGAGGATTTTTGAGTCAAAGAATGGCCATCTCTGCTATTGCAAATGTATTGCTTGTGACAACTACTGCCTCTTGATATCTGCTGGTTACTGTCATGTTTTGTGAGAAAACAATATCTTCTCTGCCTCCTCCTAATATAAGATGAAGTACAAAAGAAATAGTAGCCTGTTGGATTCCTCCCTCTTAACAGGTGAAACTCCACAGAACAAAAATACAACTGCCACGAATGAATAAATGTTATAAATGTCTCCATATACATGAATATCAATAGCTGACTTAGATATTGCTGTGATGAGACAGTTTAGAGGACTGATTAAACCAGATTTAAACTTTAAACAGCAGCAGGCTAGACTGATATTCATTCACATATTGTGAGCTAATGCCTAGTTCTTACCCAGTAAGATCTTAACAGCTAACTAAAATTGTTGTGACTATGCAGTAGCACAGAGGCCATACTAGATAGTGAGCACTGGTGGATGAGGCCCTTAAAGCACCTCAGTTCCTGACATCAAGGTGACCAGGCTTCACAGCTATCCCGAAAGGAAAGTCAGAGCTGAATATCTTCTTTTTATGCATCCCTCTTTGCTCACATCTGGTGGTTTTCCTGGTTGCTTTCCCCACTCCAAAAGGAGGATCTCATGTGCTCCTGGTGCTGCTCATCTCATTTCTGGTTTTGTGAGCTGTCCTTGTGTGTTCAGCAAAATGCCCTCCTCATTTTCAGGCCCTTGTGCTTATTTTGTATATTCTTGATCTTGAGAATTGTGCTTCTTGTAGTAACACAATGTTTTCCTGTGCCATGTCAGTGCAACTGTACAAGTCTTTGCCATCTTTGGAGATCACATTGCCCACACATTTATGAAAAATGCTTGTACATTGTGCCTGGCCGTGCAATCCCAGTATTACAAAATATGTTAGTATTATTGTATGCTTATGTTTGTGTTCAAGACCAGCTAATATTGATTCTGCCCAGATTAATGCACTTCTCAGGTGTAGCAATTACAGGCCTCTTGTTTTGACTACACAGCTGTAAAAATAGGTTGCTTATCGGACAGAGATGTATTTGCTGCTTAATGAAAAAGTTGTTCTGCATGGGGATCTGCATTTGTACTGTTTGTGAACAGCTGCAGAGCTCCTTTAGCAACTTAGAACCCACATATTTTATCCATAATAAATGAATTGAATAACAGTACAGTGCAGAAAGCAATACCAAAATATCAGTCCGTAGTCCTTAATGCCACTGAGTTCATAAAATTCCAATTCATAAAGACTTATGATACTGAGTAAAATAATGATCTGGAAGTACTTGGTGAACAAAATACTTCACATCTTCACAGAGTAACAATATAGTTGGCACAAAATACATCGTAGGCTCAATCCCACATGCAGCACTTGCATCAGAAATAGAAACTGCGGCCTACAAAATCCATAATACAATTCCTCTAATTCACAGGATGTTATCTACCCTAATGGTTTCTCTATCCAACAGGTCTAACCAATATCCTCTCGGTTTGGGTAAAGTGTTCAGAGAGATCTTTTAAAGAAGACTCTACAGGGCTAATCTCAAAACTACCAGAAATATTAGGATTACATTTTTTGGCAGGGAGAATTTCTTTGAATGTCATATACAGCCTGCTAACTATTCTGAAGTACTCTCCTGATGATGTGAGAGTAGGATGCACTTTTAGATTCACTTTCTGGGTCATCTGTGAAGAATTTCTCCTGCTTTCTCTGAGAGTGTTTTCCTTGGCTCATTTGGCCACAATTCTTCCAGAGAAATTCTCCCCAGCTTTACAAATTTTGTGGTTCACTTCACATTTGATGGAATTTGTCGAGGTATGAAAAAAAGACTCACATTTCCCATTACTGAGAAACACTTTTTTTTTTGCCAGTAAGTTTAATTGTATAGTCATGAAGGTTAAAATACAGAACCAAGTTTATTGTTTCATTATGGAATTTAAGATTCTCCAGGAACCTGTATTAGTGTTTTCTAAGTAGATCATGGCTTCCACATCCCTCCTGCAAGCAATCTCCAAAGGGAAATAGATATTTATGTTGCCATAATAACAGTGCAGAATTCATGGAAATATCTGAGATCTAATAGCTTACTTCAGATGTATTCACACTACCCAGCCCGAATATCCACCTGTGGGATTCTGTCTCCAAATGTAGTCCTGACATGGCACGGCAAGTTACCACATCCCCACTTAAAAAGTCAATGTAGTCCTGACTCCACATCTGATTTTGAAAATGGCCTTCAATCTATTCTTGTCAGACAGAGCGGCCTTATGCAAAATGGTTCACTAATAGCCCAGACAAAGACAAAATTTTATTCACTAGAATAGTTTTTATCCTTCATTTTTGCTGCACAGTCTTAGCACACACAGGTGCACATTTCTGGGAAACAAAAAATAATTAAGACAATCTGTGCAGCAAACATAGGTTTATTAGCCTGGAGCCATTTCTGATATTTTCCCACATGCACTAAAACTATTTAACTGTTCATTGATTATCAAGGGCAAAGTTAAAGGACATCTATACTTAAAATACTACCAACACTTTGATTTCTGAATTTCTGTTTCATGTTTATTAGACTGCTAAGGCAGGCTGCAGCTTTTTATTAAATATAGAGGATGTCTATCAAATAAAAGGTGCTTTATCAGCTTCCTGTGTGAAAAGAACATAAATGGGAACATTAGATTTAAAATAGTAAAAAAAAGAGGCAACAAGATATTGCTCATATCTAATCCTCTGCTATCACCTTCCGTCTAGGAATATATGTATATTTCAGATACAAAGAGTACCTTTTGTTGCCTTTACCACAAGACATGGAACAAATTTTGAGTCCTTACATAGAAATAGTTAGGCTGTCTCCAGCAGTGCTTTGATGTGTAATGTGATATGAGTATAGGTAACCTTGAATCTGAATTAGTATATTTGGCTGTACAGTAAAATATTTGTGATAACACCATTGGCTGAAAGGTTGGTACTGCTAACATATCATCTTTTAGATTCCCATCAAAGACATTTTCAATAATTTTTGATAAGAGATTCCATGCCAATACTGATATTCCAACAAAATTAGGTATTTCTGGAGTAATATTACATATGCCCAATTAACAGGAGGTTGTTTTTGTCATCACTGTCTTATGGCTATATCAGCAAGTAGAAGGGGGGAAAAAAAAGAGGAAGAGCTGTAGTGTTACAGGGGTAGAAGGGATAGTGTTATTAAGGAGAATTGCATATGTTATGAAGGGAGAAGGCAGTCTGCTTTGGACTAGCTTTTCTCTGGTCCCAAGGTCCGAACGTGGATTAATTACCAGAGTGCATCAGCTGTGTATTGTGTGCACATTTTTCAGTGTAGTTTCACCCAAAAGAAATACAGTTCATGTGCTCTAGGCTATTCTGTAGCTGGGTTCAATCAGGTTTGTTTCAAAACTGCACCCTTGATTCTCACTAAAACGCTAATGTACACATTGCACTGTTTTAGTTTATCAAAGAAGATTCAGTTTCAGTCGTCCCTAAACACAGCATACAGGCAATTTATCCAGACAAAGACTCCCTTTGCTTATCTTGCTAAGTGCCATAAGCCGAATTGGAGAGATCATCTCTGTAGCTGATAAACCAGTATAATCTGGGAGCAATATCCATAGCTGTGATGACAGGCTGGAAAGCTGTTCAATTTCAATCTTCTGCTGCAGCTTCTACTTACGCTGGAAGAAACTTGCCATGGTAGCACTTGATCTCTTTTTTTACTCAATGGTTAAAAAACTAAAGAGGATATGCGAACCTGCTCTCCACAATTACTAGCTTCTTGGTACTGGCTGATTTGGCAATAATGAGGTGTTTTCAACATTATGAGTCTTCAAAAGATAAGATCTTTCAGCTAGTACTAAATGAACCCATAGGATTCATAAGGACTGATTTTGCTTTCTCAGATTATCCCTGGAAAATTCAGGACTAACACTTGCACTCCTCAAAAATTAAAAAGAAAGGGATAAATATTATTAAATATGAACCTTGTGTTCCATTACCTGCCTATCAGGCTGATGAAAAGTATTGAAATAGAGGAAGCCTAAAAGCTCATTTAGTTACTTATTAAGGATTTGTTTTCCAATGCATGTTACTAATCTAACCCCACCTCTTCTCACTTTAAATCTTTGTTTAATATAACAATTATAGAAAGATGGATTTGTGCTTTGGATTTGTAGTTTGGCTTGATTAATACTGGACTTTTTACAAAAACAGCTAGTGACCAGGGAGAATGGCTTCAAAGTGAAAAAGGACGGGTTTAGGTTAGATATTAGGAGGAAATTCTTTACTCTGAGGGTAATGAGGCACTGGAGCAAGTTTTCCAGGGAAGTTGTGGATGCCCCATCCCTGGAAGTGTTAAGGACAGCTTGGATGAGGCTTTAAGCAGCCTGGTCTAATGGGAGGTGCCCCTGCATATGGCAGGGGGATTGGAACTATATAATCTTTAAGGTCTTTTCCAACCCAAACCCTTCCATGATTCTATGATTTGTTTAAAGAAACAAGGTGGGGTTGAAAAGTTCATATTTAATATTTATACTGTTAATGACAGTGCGATTGCATTTTGCTGATCCGGAGCTCTGTGCAGGAGCGACATTATCCAGAGTAATTACACATTTTTAAACTGTTACCCATCTTATTCTCTAAAAACTAGTAATTTGAATCCTGCAGTTCTGAATCATCTGCATAAAAGTGAAAGTAAAATTGAGATAAAGTGTTTTGGGGGGAGTCCACATGGATTTCAGCAGTGGTAAAGGGAGAAATTTCAGAGTAAAATGCTAGTTGCCATTAAGAACAGAATTTCACTGCAGATTATGGTGAACAAAAATATCTTCAAAATATCATCTGATTCGATTTTTCTTTATAATTGGAAATCAAAGTAACCTGCCACAGTAGTTATATCAACTGGTTTAAATTTATTGTTTATGTATTTTGTAAAGGATGAATTATGAGGCAACCTTTCCTTCATCTACTATGGAAGGGTAGACAGAGTCTGACACTTTCAGTGTTAATGAAACAACACCAGAATGAATGCAGATGAAATCAGAAATAGAAAGAACTTCAGATTAACTTCTATATCTTATCTATAAATGTGCATTTAAGTTAAAATAACTCATTGGGAAAAGAGAAATATATATTGGCTATAGAAAAAACTAAGATGGGATGTTGTGACTCTTAGTTCTGGACTTGATTATGATCACTGTCATCAAATACTCTCTTTCACGGTCAAGAGGTGTTACTCTAAAGCTCTGTAATGTATTTATCTGGTTGTGTGGAACAGAAACTGCCTAAGGTGCTACCATATACTTTACACTTACAGGTTATATAGAAGTTACATGGAGAAACATCTTGTCATTTGCCCATTTAGAATCAGAAGAAATAGTAGGAAATGGGTAAAGGAAGGATAGGTCCTCTTCTGTGTGAGCTGCGTGTCCTGCCCAGCACTGCACCAAACATTTCTGTTCCTCTTCTCCTTCGCCATCACACTAAAAGGAAGGGGTACCACCACAAGTGTGATTTGGGATTATTAAATTGTAAAATTATCTTCTTCCTCAGCTCAGGAGGAAGGCTTCAAATAAGAAAGCAGTGAAAATTTTGAAGACTGATCACAAGAATAAAAATAGAACCTCAGAAGGTCCAGAATGATTACTCATTCCAATTCCTTGGTCCGCTCTGACAAATACATTTATGATTTCAAGGAAAAGATTTTTTTCTACTTATCAACTTTTGATCAAGATCCATAGAATTTACAGTTTTGTCTTGAACACATTCAACATCACATGATTTTTTTTCCCTTCCCACAAATGTATCTGTTGATACACTGTTTCCCAGCTGAAGCCATCAAAACTGCGAGTGGGTTATGTCTGCCATTACTCAAGGCTTAGGGATATGCCACTGATCCAGCTGGCAAAAAACCCACACTACCCTGGCAATTCCACTTACCACTAAATATCACTGAAGTAGAGAATAATCATGGGATTTGGGTTGAAGGTATTTCATCTCCTCCAACTGAGCAGTTTTGCCAATAACCATCAGGATATTTTGTGCCACCTGAGATTGTGCCTGGTTGCTTCTCTGTGTTACAACTGCCTGTTGAAGAACTTCATTTTTTCTGTCAGAAGTTATAGAACTTTCTAAAAACTTAGAAAGCATTTTGTCGGTGTTTTTAAAAAAATCTATAGAGTTATGAGTCTAACTTTCAGGGGGATATGGACTCCTCTATTCCCTTGATATCTTAGAGAATACTGCAAATGTATTTTCATTCTTTTTTTAATGTATGTGAAACTTTAATTGCTAAATACATTTGCACGAAGCCAGGATTTATGTTGCATACTTCGTTCACTCCTGCTGCCTTTTTCTCTCTGAAAGTTGTAATCCACTGAATGTAAATCCCAGACTTCTCCACTGTTAACTGTGATATGGCAGAGAGGGGATTATGACTCTGAGGGAGAAATAAGCAGCTGGAACAGATGAACACTTACAAAACAAAAGTTGTCTTTGCATGAAACATATCACACATTTGCTTTTCCGTTTGCTTTTTTAAAGCAAGGTGGGGGGAATGCAAATAGGGGAAAATGTGCATTTCCTCACTGAGAGAGGATATGGTCATAAACTGAAGGGTCTTACAGGCTTTAATAAAAAGGAAGTTTTGGTTGTGATGGCAAAACACTGAGAAGGGTCAGAGAATGTCCAGCACTTGAATGATATCTTAGCGAGGTTCAGGACACCAGCTTCTATAGCCTAAGGCTTCAGACACAATTCATCAGTCAGAATTGACTGAAATGTATTTCTTAAGTAATGTTCCAAGCTGTATTTGATAACTTCAGCCATTTCATCATTCTGCTTTCATGTGCACAGAGCACAACCATAGGTCGAAGGAACATGAACAGGAATACAAGATTTAAAAAACATCCACCTTCATACCTGCCAATCCATTATACAGTCAATGAAGAAGTGTTTCAAGGCTGTGACATGCCTGAATTTCATTTCATTTTGTGCAGCAAGGAAAATTGTTTTTCATGTACTTTCTCACTGCATGCATTTCTCTGTTGTACAGAGAAAACAAAGGAAACTGAATCAAGGTGTCTTTCAGGCACCTATTTCAATACAGAGTTCATCTGTAAATTTTTGACTCAGGTCAAAGCCAGGAGGTAAAATGAAACCACAGTTATCACTTTCTGCTTAAAAACAATTACCATCTTCTTGTCCGGGGAGTTGCTTTACCCTTCATAGAATTTCAGGATGAATGCTGTCATAGAATGAATTTCATTCATATGAATTGCAGCTAACAGTGCCTTCTACAGGGACCTGCAGCTGATGTCCCTAGAAATATCATCGTTATTGTTCTTTTTAATGAAGCTTAGGATAAGTTTTACTCTTCAATTCCCAGAGCTGATCAAATCAGGAGCTTGTGTATCTGGATACACCTGGATGAAGTCTACTTTTTTTCCAAAAAGGAGGGGATTTTCAAGTTAGCAACCAAGTCCTGCAATGCCTTTTAGAGAAGGGAAAGGGAAGAGAGCAGGCGTTTGCTGTGTAGAGTAGCTTAGACCTCCTTCCTTTCTGCTCTCCCTTTTCTGTAAAAGAAGTGCAAAATGTTTTCTTCCTCTTCAAATGTAGAGATCTGCAGGGCTCCCTCCTTCCTCTTTGAGAAGAGGGCTGTAAACAGGAATGATACAAAACCTTATTTGAGAAGTCTTCCTACTAGTGATTAATGACTGCCTTCCACATGCAGAGGAGTGCAATACAAAATAAGGAGACAGAATGGATGAAACACAAAATGTGCAAAGCAGAATTTGGAGTTGTCTGACAGAAGTGTCAGCAAATTGGTGTAAGTTATAGTATTTTGCTTTCACTTACAGGCTCAGAGCTGGATTCACCTCTTGCCAGTGATGAGTTTGGCAACAGGTCTAAGAAATTCTGTACAATGGATGCTTTTGGCTGTCAACAGCCTATTTTAGGAGTCAGAAATATATGGAACATGAAAAATGACCCAACAGGACAGTGACCAAGAATCTGTCTGGCATGCCCCTTACACGTAAACCTTCCCAAGTGTTGATGAGCCATGCTGGCCATTCTAAAGCTACATTTTGTGAGAGTTTTAGGAGATTCAACATGGATAAAGCCCAGAGGACCCAGTTCTCTTTTACTTACTTTGGTTTATAATCGTTGTTATCGCTATTGTAATCTTTTAAGTAGAAAAAGCTGTGGAGGAGCTTCGGTGTTGCATTCTCCACTTGATCAGCCCTCATTGCACACACTCACTGTTAGTTCCTGAGCACCGTACTTACCCAGAAGTGACATAACCTAATTTGTGAACTCAGCCTGCAAACTAAAACTTGTCAGCTCTTAAATATCATTAGCAAGAGTTTGACATCATTCAAAAATGTTTACAAATCGCTATAGTGTGTCCTTGCAACAAGACTCAGAATTCTGTTTGCATTTTTAAAATCCCTAAGGAATGGGGCTCTTGTCCAACAATATGGTCCTCATGACTGCTGGAAAACAAATAATAAATATTAGAAAACATGCAAAACACAGACAAAGTAAAAAAAAAATCTTCTTATTCCACTGTTTTGCAGATGGGAAGGCACTAGGCCCTCCAGTGCTACCTCTGGCCTTTCCCAAACTCAGGCAAGATGCTGTTGTAGTTAACATTCCAGTATGGTTTATCCCTTGTTTATTTTTCCCCATCATTTCGCAACAATGCTTTTTGGCAGATGGAAATGACTCCAACAAAAAGCCAGGTGCATGCTCTGGCGGTTTCCCTGCTAAAAGGGATTTAGTCAGATGTTTCTTCCACCTGTGAATTGGCTGCCTAGTCTCAGCCAGCTCCTATGCATGTAATTATTATGCTCTATTTCAAAAAGCTGAAAAAAGTTCAAGTTGGTTCTGTCAAAAAAAGAGTCTGATACCATTACAATTTCTCTCTATTTTCAGAACCTGATTGTCAATGAAATAATTTCTGTGACAACCAGTTTCCTTTTCAGTTTGAGGGCATATCCTGACCAGGATTTCCACAAGTCTGTTACATTTACACTAAAGCAATAATAATCAGTGGCACTCTTTAAATGATAAACAGGTAGTCACGTCTTTAACTCTGTTCTCAAACAGTCAAAGTCCCTATTTTTTTCTCTGAAGAGAGGAGTCATATTCAGGCAGTAATGAGAAGCTCTGTGTGCATGAGTTCATGGGGAACTCTGCCACTTGGAGGGAAGGCTACCAATATGTGGCTTCCATGCGATTTTTAGATTCATGGGCTTTTCTATGAGGAGCAAATTCATTTTCTCAAAAGGACAAATCAAAGCAAGATTTGTTCCATTCCCTGTATTTTTACCCTGACATGAAGAAGCCCATTAAGCAACATGAAAAGTTCAAAATGAACTAAAGTTCTGTACTAAAATATTTTTTGAAAATCTGAGGTAAATATGAGGCAGGTTCCATATTAATGGACTGAGGCATAAAACTTCACACACATAGCAACAATGCAAACACAGCCCTCTCTATCACTGATCAAAAGCACTTGGGTAGAACCATCAGTCTTCACACAGATGTACTCCAAGACAGATTTGTGGGAGTTACCAATTGAAAGCAGAGAAAAGCAGCAGCCCAGCATGACTGAAGAAAATTCAGAGGCAAATAACTAGTCAGACTCCCTAAGGCAAGGCTGTTCGGGTGACTGGCTGCCCAGTCCTGTGCAGAGAGAGAGGGAGTCCTGATACTGCACAGATTCCCAAGATGAAAAGCCAAATATGACAACATTGTTCACTGAATTGTGTGATATAAAATGTAGATTTTCTTTTAATTAAATCCCATTCAAGCTACTGTGTAATAGTCAGAAAAAATGGCCAAACTTGTTCTTAAATTCTGTAGCCATAATATAACAATTACCATAACGTTTCATGTGTTCCAGTACCGGTTTTCTACAATCTAGGTATGCACGCCTTGTCCAGTTTATTGTAGCCTCATTTTGTGTAACTTTTTTGGGGGCCTGGATTGGGGTTATTTGTGGGGGCATTGTTTGGGCATTTTGTTCAGTTTCTTCTTGTTGTTGTTGCTTTTGTTTTGGGGTTTTTTTGGGTGGAGGATAAATTAAATGCATTTATGTCTCTGTCTTTTACGAAAATTCATGGTTCCCAGTTCTTCAGTCATTCCCATGATACCTTGAATCCTTTCTGTACATGAATATCAGTGTCTGTTCTCTTTTAACTCCAAATTTCACCATACTTTGCATTTGCTGAACAGTCATTTTTTAAAGTGTAATGTCATGACCACATTATCAACTTAAAAATATTTTGGGGGTTTTGCACTGTGTTTTCATGTTATTAATCTATTTAGCATTAATATTGTGTCTTATTCTAATCAAAGTGCTGTTCAACTATGTTTTATTCTATTCGAAGTATGGTTGAAGTTGAACCAACAACTTTTTTAAGAACTCAATGTCGACTATGCATAAAAAATTTGAAAATTATTTTTTTATTATTTTATATTTGTAGTATTGTTTAAAATATTAAATACTATTGAAAATTCGGGGCATATTTTTCACAAGCCCATGTTGATCGCATAGATTGATTACACAGAGAAATAATGGAAGCATCTTACCCAGAGAAAAGCAATGAGGACTTCTTTTTCTTCTTTTGATTTTTTTAATCTTTGATTTTTGTTAGTGTAGAGGGGGGTCCTGAGGTAATAGTGCAATATTAATGTGATGAAAAAATTGTCACTTCAGATATGATATCTGTATCCAGTGGAAAAGGAATACATGAAAACAGACATTTCCACAGTATGAGTCTGTGTTGTGCCCTGTGTAATTCAGGCCAATGGATCAGCAATATCAGAATTAGCCAGTGGGGAAGAGAGCTTTTGTGATATTCACTGGCAAACACAGATCTATGATCTGACTCAGATTTCTGTAAATATATTTGTTAATCGTAAGTTTTCTTCCAGGAGATTACATGAACAAATGTCAGTTTGTGGGATATTTCTGAACTGTTCACTTTGACTATTTGACTAATTTGCCTATCTGGCTGTATGAAACTTTTTAAACAGGTGAGTTGAAGAACAAACAGGAAACACTGCGCTTCTCACTGTAAATGTACAGCTAAAATAGTAACTACATTAAAATACAATAAATGTTTGGAAAATAGTGGCATTTCTGTGAGTACATGGTACCCCATCTTCATCCTTTCATGCTTTGAACAGTGCAACACAGTAGCATGGAGCCCAATTTGTTTATTTTATTTGATAGAATAACAGGTACCTGGTCTTCTGTGAACTGCTATCAGTAGCATCCTGAAATTCTGTATGAAAAGTAATGGGAAACCTCCCACCCATTGTAAAGGGAATCAGGTTTTTATTTTGTGAAGTATTTAGCCATAATAGCCAGAATGTGGCAAAACCTCTTGGACTGTATTGTGCTTCTGTTCAGCACTCTTTCCAGAGGGTATAAGCTAAACAACATCACCAATCTCTTTTGGTTTTATAATACATCTAGACTGATGATGTTTACACTGATGGTATTTTCTCATAAGAGGATTTTAGAAGAAAAAGAATACAATATTATTTGGAACACAAAAATAACACCAGCTTTTTCCATTAAAGTATCATAATATCTGTTTTATGCTGTATATTACATGTGCCTACTTCTTAAAGGTGGCAGGTGTAATCCAAGCTTAAATTCTTTGCAATGTACGGTTTTCTGCTCTGTGGATTTCCATATGTACCGAAAGTAACTTATACTGTATTATTATAAATTCTAATTGGTCTAACTAATATACTCAGATTTTTTCAACAGGAAAAAAAAAAGAAAAAAAACCCAAATTTGGCAACATTGATCATTTTTATTAGTTAGTAAAGCAGACCCTGAACTTCAGCTGAATTCTGTCAGATTGTCATGCTGCAGTTGCAGTGATGTAGCTGAGCTAATCATCTGGTAGGTGCTGGCAGGAACTGCTAGCAAAAACAGGGGTTTAGCTCTTAAAGCTTGTTTTGAAGATGTCTACAAGCTGTCAACAACACTCCATAAAACATAGCCCTTTAAACATTATATCAGCCTGAGTCTGATATCAGCCCACTAACAACTTTCTGTTTCTCAGAGATGTGCATACAGACCAGGTTATTATGGACTGACACTTTTTTCCTGTTTGAATAGCTTGAACTAACACCAGTATATTTTCTTTAAGACCCATAAAATGTAAGAAGGCATTTTTTAGATTTGGTTTAAAAGCTGCATAGCTTTTTTTAGGAAGGGGCAGTATTTTTTCTTAGACCACCTGACATAGTGTACCTATGTACAAATCTTTGAACTTCATGGTTACAACAGCACACACAACTGTAGGGCAACAACATATCTCATCTCAAGGGTCTAGACTGTGTTATAGAGGTGGAAGTATTGACAGTGATGGTTTGCATATCTCCATGTGTACAGGCTTGTAAAATGCTTAAAGTCTTCCAGCGGTTATATTGGTTTAAAAAAGAAAAAAGCCTTTCAAGGAATAGATAGGTGTTACTAATTTCATGCTGCATACACAAATTCAGAGTGACTAAACTTATGACTCTACAAAACCAGCAATAGCACAGATTCTCTAACGTGGTCTGGACTGGGATTTGAGAAGTAGATAAAGCTGCTTCAACACTTTACTGTTAAAGGAAATATGTAGAATCGTGTATCTGCTCCTTCCAGGTACCACAGCACAGGCCCTTTGGAGCAGTTTTTCAAGGAACAACTTTCTCAAATGAGAAGAAAGACAAAATGCAGCCATTTGAAACTCTGCCTCCCATGAGGAAACATGGATTGATTTCTTGGCTCAGCCTAGCTCGGAGAGATTATTGCATTTGTTCAAGATCCAGAGACTCAAAAAAAAAGTTGTCTCCTATCTTTTATTTAGGATCTCCTACTAGACTGCTTACCAGTGCTGAGCAATTTCACCCTTAACCTCTCACAAAATCACCAGATTGCTCTTCCTTAATCTGTTTGCTGCCAGTGTGTATGCTGCAACTCCTCACTTTTCAGGAAGGTAGACACTAACACGAGGCAGGAGACACCAATCTTTTCCAGGCAAGTCGTCATGGCACCAGTACAAAACCCTCACTGCCTTGCAGTGTGGTAGCAGAAGCTTCCACTTGTTTTGCTAATATAAAAAATGAGTAAATTATTATTGCTCAGAACAGTTTCTTGTGTTACATACACCTAGGAGAAATCCCCACTCAGTCTAAATTAATTCTCATAACAATCAAAGAATACTAGCACAAGTATATCTGTATGGATAAAATCTGATTTTTTTAGTCCCATAAACAGAATACCCTCCAAAGGAAGCTGCAAGAGACTTGTCAGTAGAAGATGTTAATCACAGGAAAAAAAAACACTCGCAAGCATGTTTGGTTTTGACTTTCAGCACCTTGTATCTGCCTGGCATTTCTCAACAAATAGAGCACAACTTCCTTCAGTTTAGAATTTATTGAAAAAATAATTTATATACATAATTCTTGAGCTGCAGTACATTTTTAGGGAGATAATTCAAACATTTTGACATTTGAAATTGAAGCAGAGTTCATTAGACCTGTACCAGAAGGTCACAACATGTGTTTCTGTTTGCAGTTTGAATGTGTATAATTACTGGAACTAAGTTTCTGGAGCGAACACTTGTAACTGTTATACACTGAATGTCCCTTAAAGCTCATAAAAACTTCACTGTGTTTGCATAAAATTGTTTCAATATCCATAACAAAAGGGTACATATTCCTTAGTGTATTCATAAATAGAGGATATAACAGTTGGAGATAGACTATACTCATTAATTTTTATAAATAGACATGTCAGCTAAGTTACTTAACACTATTCAATCCGTTTTGGTGTGGGTTTCACATCTTAATATCAGTTGAATTGGTTGGATTCAAATAGATCATTTATACTGGTTGTCTAGAATACAATCAGCTCTTTCTGCTTTGACCAAAAATCATCCTGATTTCCTTTATATGATGTTGTTGATGCTGAAAGATCAAGCAAGCATCATCAGTCCACTCCTGCAGGTGTTTCCTTATTTTCTCTGTGCCATTCAGAGCACCAAGGGGCTGCTTTGACCTCTCCCCAGTTATGATTAGTGCCCAATTTCTGTCACTAAATGAGACCCAGTGTTTGCCAGAGTGAGCACAGATACTTATATTTGTTCATGGTTCATTTGATGGTATATAAAGATGAGCTATATCATACAGGGGAAGAAAACTTGAAACACGTCTCTGAGGGTATTTATCTGGCATGTGGCATGAAAAAAATGTAGGGGAAAAAAAAGCTGATAGAATGAAAGGAGCATACTTCAGTTCATTATTACCACAATAATAAGAATACCAACTGCCTCAGATTACAATGTAAATATTGTGTGTGCTTTAGGAATTTTTTCTTTTTATTTTCTTTTTTTTTTTTTAATTACCTGTGGTGTGTGCCACAAAAATGAAAAAATAAAGGATTTTGTTAGCTAGTGCTTTAGGTGATGACTTTTGAAACAAAAGGTTTCCAAAAAGCTGTAAGTTTGCTGTTTAATTGGCAAGAGACTGAGAATGAGGGAATTTGGAGCAGTTCTGATAATCAGCCACCCTCAGGGAGAATATTACGTGAAAGTTAATAAATATTGCTGAGGTACCATTACTGCTGTTATTCATGCTTGCTACATCAATTTCAAGAATTATATATTTGCAAATATTTTACCATTGTTACTTATAGTGAGCAATAAATCTAACTATGGTAAGTTATCTATCATAAACCACAGCTCAGCAGTGTAGCACTCCTGGCTCTCAAGAAAATAATCCACTAAACCCAAAACTTTTGAATGTCATTCTACTGATGCTTTCTAGGCTGTCCAAGACTTTACAGTGCTGGATCATTACTCTTAGTCTGTAAGTCACAGCCCCTGCTTTGCTTGTTTTGGACTTGGCTCAGAGATTGTCATCTGTTAATTTTGTTACTTTGTTTTTGGATAAGACTAAAGTAACAGGCTACTGTCTGTATTATATGTACAGCATTTGGAATGGCCTATTACACAGAATTTTCCTCCTGTATTGCACTGCATCTCTGGGATTTACTTATGATAGATTTGATCTGGGATTTGCTGATGGATAGTTTCCGTGAAGATGGCCTTCATCCTGAATATTTGTAGGCTTGCTTTTCCCTGCTGAATAATGTTAGAATGAAATAATGAGCAGAAATGAAGCATTTTTACCGGTGTTTCTTTCCAAGTTACGTATCTTTTCAGATTTTAATTTGTCTACCAAGGGCATAGCCATCAGTAACGACACACACAATGCTTTGTGCTTCAAGCTGGTGCTGCCCAGAGATGCTGAGCCAAATACTGCTTCCAGTAATAGCAATATAAATCAAGGTACTTTTGGATCATTCTGTCCAAAATGTGACATGGATTTCGGCATCTTTTTTCTAAATATACTCCAATAAATTTTTCAACAGAATTTGTGCTTTATAGCTTAAATATTGTAATAGTACAAAAAGTAACAAAACATATGTATTACATGTGATTAAGTTGTAAAGTAGAATTCTAAAATATTTGCTCTGGTTAAAAACCACACAGTAGTATAACTATATGGGGGCATAAATGAATATGGCAGATTATTCAGTAGAAAAGAGGTCAGTGGCTTATCAGTGGAACCCTACAGCAATGCAAACTCTGAAAACATGCCTAGTGAGCAGCAACAGCAAAACTCTGCTTTCCTGGGCATAAGTATCATTCATTTTCAGCCTTATTAACTGTGTTTCATGTGGCTGTTACTCCATACCTCCTTTGGAAAAACACAAATATATTGATACAGCAAAGATTACTGTCACCTAACAGAGGAAACTGGATGCCTGTAGTTTATCTGAGTCACTGCAGTGTGCCAGCACCTCAGCAATGTACCTGGAGTATTCCATGGGACACTGCTCGTTAGCAGTGACCAGCTTTTTTTCCCCATGCAAATGAAAGTTTGGAACTGGTTTTAAAATGTTACTTTTCCTCTTCATTACTCAGCATTCAAATCTTCTGCCACAAATATTGTATTCTGTGAGTAATTTTTCCCCCATTAGATCTTTTTTAGCTGTCTCATTACCACAACTTCAGCATTTACCTTGTCTCTCTAATTTTTCACAGAATTCCAATCATTTAACCTGAAAAGCAACAACACTTGCATGGAGAGCATATGCCTTTCAGAATGTAGGGTTTCTTGGAATATAGGTGATTATCCTGGCTTTTTACCTTCAGTTGTACTGCTATTTAAGCACCAAGCCATGGTTCTCATTGGAATTACCTTTAAAAATGAAGGAGCAGGAAAGATTATGCAGAAACTATTAGATGACTTGTGAGCAAGCCAAACAGGGGAAGCAAAACCAGTTTGTACTTAAGTGATTCCCTTCAGTAGGAAAGAAGCTGACTACTCTGTAATAACAAAGATTGAAGCGATTGTGCTTTGAGGCTCTTGGCACCAACTTTTATAATGATCATGACTGAGAATGAAAATACCAGAATGGTCTTTCCCTGCACACAATTTTTAACCTCTGTCATATTGTGCATCTCTAGATTTCAGTTTGGGTCCACAATGTAGGGAAAAAATTGATAGATCCTAGGTGTTACCAAAGTGAAACAAATCACTCTTGTCCCTCTTCAAATGTTGGATCCCTTAACAAATGTCTCTATGCTTGCAAGGTCAGGTAGCCACCGTGGCTGCTTTCCCTTTCCCTTCCTCCATTCTTCCTTTGCTGTGTGTCCTAAACTTCACTCATAATAAGTTTGCGTAACTACACTTCTCTTATCCATGCTTTTCTTAATTTTGTTTGGAGTTCTTTGGAAAGAGAAAAATTCACCCTAAATAATCAGTTTAAAATATGGGCCATGAGCCTGAGAAAGTTGAAGGAATATTCCATTGGTCCTGTGCACTTTAATTTGGGTGGTAAGTTTTAGCAGTCAATCACAGAAAATTTTGATTTTGTTCTACTTTGTGCTAGATCAGGTCTGTGCTGTATGCTGGATGAATAGTCTAAAACAAACAAAGGAGCACATTTTGAGTGTTCTTCAAACTTGTGCTTGGGTGGAGGTATGGGAAATCATGTAAAATCTGTTTGCTCCTTGCAAATTATAATCTCTGCAGTGTACATAATGTTTTACAAACTGTAAAGCCAAGCAGAATGATTGAGACATTTCTCAATATCATCATGAGATACCAATGATAATTTGATGAGTTTTCTGTTTCACTAAACATGAGAAATCATCTTTTCATTACATTGTCTCAAATTTCATTAGAATGATAGCCATGAGTAGGCGGTTGTCAAACTTTTCCTTGGAGTGTTGGAACCAGAAGACAACTTTGTCTTTGACAAGAACATCGGAAATTTATATGTGAAAATTACAGTGATAAAGTAAAGTATTTAAGATAGGATGAGAATTGGGCTTTTTTTTTTTTGATGGGACTGATTAACAGATATTTTGCACTATTTCTTCAGATGAAATTTTTTATTTAAGCTACTCATAAGTTCTTGTTTAAGTAAAGAGGATACTAATTGAATTGCTGTAGTTTTAATTACTTCCCCCAATGGAAAGAGAGAAACAGTCTTAAGACCTTTCCATTTTCTTACATGAATATCCTCTGAATTAATCTTTCTATTATATTTATTACCTGCTCCTTTCTCTTTGTAAGAATATAGTGTGGAATACTAAATAGAAAGAAGGTATATTTAACAGCAGATATCAACATTCATATTAGCTGTTAGATCTCTCAAAGACTGGATTTTTAGACTGTGCTTAAGAACAGTCTTCTGAGAAATGTAAGTTTTAGAGTCTTAGCACAAAATATGGGGCATGCTCACAACCTTAGTTTTTTGAAGGTGTCAGTTATGATCTGTGTATATGCAGGGAAACAGCTGAAAGTGTCCTGTTACAAGAGTCATATACAGAAAAAATAATGTGTGAATACATGAGTAAGAATAGTTGATATTGAATGGTTCTCCACTTAAGCCATCATCTGAAACTTTTAAAGCTAGAGGGAACATAACACTAAAAATTTAATCAAAGAAGCCAGATTTTACTGGAAGCAGAAATAAGTCATTAATACATTTTCCCTATCTCTTACTCCAATAACTGATGCCACTCCTAGAGAAATGAGCAGTCATTACCATCTAGATCATCACTCTGCATCCTGGCCATCCCAGTTGTCAGGCTTTCACATATTGCCCTTACATTCCCACCTCCTAGAGCCATTATGTGTCTCTGTGTTTCTCTATATTTTAAACTATTTTTGCCAGAGCTTTTAGCAAAAGGGAAACACACTTTAAATGGAACTGAAGTGTCAAAAGGCTAATAAAATGGCCATGATGTGATGTCAGTCTTGCTCTTGTGGGGCTGTCTTTTGATCTTTGAACACTTGGGTTCAGCATGACCAAAAGGTCTTTTTACTCGCTACTGGTCACTTTAAGATACAAATTTGGAAGTAAACTTCTTACGAGAAGTGCTCTGTCAGTCCTTTAAATAATGCTGCACTTAGATCCTCATCTATCTCTCTTCTGTTCTTCCTCTCACTCTGGTGGAATCAATGTGGACTTTTGCAGTCAGTGTGAATGACATCTCCAAAACAGTCTGAACTTGCTTTTGTTCCTCATCTTGAAAAGGTTAGATTAAGGGTAGCACAAAAGAAAACTTTCAGAGTTATTTCTTACACAAAAATATACACAATTCAGGCAGGCAGAAGGAAGCAATTATTATAGAATTTATTTGAATGAAAGCTACTTTCTAATCATGAAATAATCAATAAAAAAAGGGTTATGAAATTATATTGTAGACCTCTGTTAAAGGTGAGAATATCTTTTCCATTAGGCGGTGCTTTCATGCCCCAGAGAGAAAAGTGAAAGGTGCCAATCACATAGAAGTAAAGGACATTTATATTATGTAAATATTAATCTTCTCTAGTGATGAAAAGACAGCTTAAAATATTTATAATCAAGAACATGATGGAGAATAAGGGGGTGGGGAAGGAAGTAAAAACCCCTCCATATCCATTTAAATTTGGGGAGTTTTAATGTACTAGAATAAATGTGAGGCATTTGGTTAATAACCAATTATTGACTGCTTCTGATTAATACAGATACTTTCTGCCTGTTACCAGTTCTTAACACTTTAATATGAGAAAGTGTCTTTAAAACAATTTTAAAATAGAGGTTTATAAAATAGGCACAGGAGCTATGTAGACATAATAATCATATTAACCATAATAATAAACATTCATAATAATACATTTCAGAGCTGATCTAAACAGAATACAGCTTTAGCCACAGTAGTATCATTACGTCAAAGAGAAATTCATACTGTAATGATCAATACAATCTTTTTCTACAGCACAAATTTATTTTTGGCCCTCTCAGCTCAGGACTCAGCAGTGTTTAACATCATGAACAATAATTATGTAACATGAACAATTCTTCAATAGGAATAATAAGTATCCTTAAGGAAAACAATATTTTAGTTTCTAGCTTTATCACTAGACATATTTAATTTCATCAGGATTATACAGAGAGAACCATTTTGACTCTTAATGGTGATCAAATGCAAGGTGGCATCAATTCTTGGAAGGGATTTTGTGCACAAATTATGTACAAACCATATATACAAGTAATGAGTGATTCGCTTGATGAACTTACATCTTTAAATACAAGTTCATTTTTTTTCAATGAGAAATATGCATGAACTCCACATCTATAGGGCTAGTTGAAATACTGAAATAGAAAAAGATGTCAGGACCTACCAACAAGAATTAGGATCTGCAGGATCTGGATGCCACCTTTTTTACAGTAAGAAATAGTATTATACCATATGTCAGTTCTATTTATTTGCTTACCCATATGAGAATTTCTTTTTTACATCCTTGTTAGCTTGTCATGACACTGTTTATGCTAAACATGCCTGCATGCTTGCTTCTTACCTTCTGTAACAAGAAGTAACTGTACTACATCTATCCCCACCAGTTAAACTTCATGGGTTTCCCAGAGTTTACTGTAGCCTTATATGTGCAGTTGTACCCTATGCAAGGAATTATGGGAGAAATCTGTTCCTTGAGAGGATTCAGACATCATTCTTCTTAAACTTGCATTCAGAGAGGCAGCACAGAGGTCAAGAAGGTCCTTCTAGCAAAGAGCCAGTGTCAAGGCAAAATCAGTCTCTTCATGGCTGACTGCAGCCTAGGCTGTCAGATTAGTCCCCAGGCTGGCACTGGACTTAGGGAAAGCCTTGAGGGGAGAGAAAAAACTCACTGTATCCTGTCAAAGGCATACCAAGATCTTTTCTATTTTCCCTTCTGCAAAATCTTTAAAAAGTAATTTTTCTATTCATGTAGAAAAGCTATCCCCATGCCCACTATGCATCTGAACACCATCAGTGCCTGAGAGCTGTCTAATGTCCCATTGTCAGGGGGTCACAGGGCTCCTCTGAACTTCCACAATGCCTTCAGTTTTCCCACTCTAACCTTGACATAAAGCCTTCTCAGCAGGACTTTGTGGCTTGAAGACAAAAACTAACTGTGAGGTTTTAGTACCGTGAAGCTGTGCATTTTGTACAACACTCCTGTCTTTACAAATTTCATATAAAGGCAAGATTAAATCAATTTCAGAGAGCTAACTGGGAATATCTCCCTACTGCTCTATGATGAACATTTTGCAAATAATGACCTCCTTGTTTGAACTGTTGGTAATCTTTCCTTTCTACTAGGCTGGTATTAAATTGTGACAACGGCTGGTAAATACAGCCTGGCCTTACAAGTAATTGCAAGGGTTAAAAAACTGCAGTAACTATGAAAGAAGGACAAAAAAAATCCAAATTAGAGGTTCCTGCAGTTCTGTGCTGGAAAACATTCTTTTACTCTGAAGAAGCTCCCAATGACATTTCCATTGGTGCCACCAAGTTTTGTAAACTCTGGACATGAATTTCACTTGACTACATGATTTCTTTCAGTAAATGGCAAGAATTGTGGTATGATCATTTACTCACTGAACTTTCTAACAAACTTGATTGTTTACTTTTTAAACTTTTCACAATTTGAACAGAAGTAAGCATCATAAGAAAACAAAATTAAGAATATTAATACTAAAAACTGCGAATATTTTAAATTAATTAAAAATTGCTAAAGCTAATGCATCTCATTTCATTAGGTACAAGAAAATCTAGAGGCTACATTCAGGTGTTTTCAGACAGGATTTTCCACAGAATCTCCTTGAGCAAGGCAGACACTCTGTATCAGCCCTAAATCAAACTCATCACCATTATTAGCTTCCTTCATGTACAGGAATTCAGCCATCTAGTGACAGTAACAATTTCACAGATAAACAGGTCATCTGGGCCTTTATTAAGGTCTATAAAATGTAATGGGAGTCTTCCTGGTTTCAAGTATCAGCTTTTTTATCACCAGCCAGCTGTTTCTAGTGCTGGAAATAAGCACAGGAGGTGTTGTATTGAAATAATCCAAAGTTTCTCCTATACTGCTAACCAAAAGAGTACCATGGAAAAATCCTGTTGCTGAAGCCAAATGGCTGCAACTGCTTCACAGCCACAGTGCATCTGAAACGGGCTTCCACATCCATATGTACATAGCACTTAGTGGTCCATATATACCACATAGGAAGCATATACCTATACACAGGAAGTGCTCTGCTAATCCTAAGATAATATTTCCTGGACTTTCTCAAAATTAAATACCTGAAATAATGTGGACACTTCGTTGCACGTCATCAGAGTGGTATTTTTCTAGCATGAGAATGGATAGAAGTACAGCTGAACATTTAATGAACTGGCCCTGCAGATCCATCTGGGTTGGCGTGGGAACCCCAAGTTTTCTATGGTCATCCTCAAGTATTTAAATGGCTTGGAGGAAGCACATTGAATCATGTATCTTTGGGGAGTAGGCCTTATACAGAATTTTCCTCATCCAAAAACCTACATTTTGAGAAGAACAGAAATCTTGCCCGTTACCTTAGGCAAAACGTGTTCGGTCTTAAAAGTCTGAATTAAACCAGTAGTGCATAGATTTAGAGTCAAAGGGATGGTTGACTACCCTCTAATGATAGCAAATGCAAAAAAAATTTCTAAAGTCTCTTAAACAAGTTGGCTACCCAAACAGATGGTGTCCGTCACTGCTGTTTCTGTCTTTAAAAATTAAATTTATGAATAGCTGGTAATGAATAAACCAAAAATATGCATACAGAAGACTAAAATCAGCTTACATGAACAGACTGTAAAGAGAATAAGCTGAAAACCAGCATTAGAGGAATTAGTCCTGAGAGTCTCTTACTTTGTTATTTAGCCAACACATTTCTTTCCGTGGTGACGGTGTGAAATTGCTCAAAGAAAGAAGTATCAACTCTTTTTAGTATTTGTATCTGTTTTCTTGCTATCCTTAACCTTGTGCTAAAGGTTGTGTAAAGCAGCAACAAAATATTACATCAGAAGGGTTTTTTTGTTAATATAACACTTTTCTCTCTCTAAGTAGGAGGAAGCAGATTTTCAAAGGGAGTGCGTTTTGTACATGGAAAGTACAGCTGCATTGCTGTTGCGAAATGGAACAGCATTAATCCATTCCTTGGCAACAATCACAGTGAGAAAAAGAAAAGCTGCAGTAAACATATGTAACCTATTCCTCTCACAAACCAAATAATGTCTCCTTAGGGTCCTCCTCGGATGCTGCAATACAGAGAGGTTTCAGTAATCCTGTCCTTTACGAAATATTGCAGGAGAAGGAAGATAAATCAAAGGACTTCTATATTTAACTTTCAAATACATTGGTAATTTTAACACTCTACTCGTTCCAAATCATTTGAGTAGCTTGAGGACAATGAAGCATTGTTGGAATATATGGCTTTGAAACATCTCTCATTACATACGCTGTAGCTCATCAAAAATGAAAAACATTTGCCAGACCTGGCCTTGATTATTTTTTCCTTTCAATCTGGACATAAAATTTTATGGCAGGGAAATGGGAGAGGACAAAATAGGGATTCCATTCCAACCTCTACCCTGTCCCCCCTGGGTTGTCCTGTTTGTTACAAGCACCGCAGTTATGGTGGACAAGTTGGACCAGTCCCTCCTGCAGAAGCAGCCCTTAAGCTGCCCTCAAAACCAAATTTACTGCCCTTACCATCAGTGAACATGGAGGTAGAGGCCAAGACATTGAGACTAACGTGGAGAACAGCATCCCTGTAAATTGACGTGGGTATTGCTATGCCATACCCAGGCTCAGCAAAACAGGCAGGCAAAGAGCAGCAGAGGAGATGGGGAGGCCAGAAAGTTCCTGTTCTCTGCTGCCCCAGACACAGATCTTCAACTCAAATACAAACACAGCTCATAAGCAAAAACCAGAGGCAAATAAAACCAAAAACCCCTAATCCCTTTATTTCAGTGCAGACAGGATTCTGTCTTTAAAATTGATTTAAAAAAATATAAATGTAAACAGATCTACCAGCCCTCAGCTGTTTTGATGTTGCAGGTAATCGGACTAATGCTCAAACATCATGGGTTGTGAATAACACAAGATAATAAGAAAATCCAGGACAATTTAAATGAAACAGTTTGTAAACCCTTATGTTTCCCAAAACAAAAATACCTGAAATGAAAAATCAATTCTAGGATGATGTACTGATACATGTAATAACTTTTCCTTGTATGTGGACATCATTCCTGTGATTTCACTGGATCACTCTGGTACAATTAAACATATGTTTAAGCTTGTTCAGGACCAAAATACCTTGAGGACTTTAATTTATTGTATAATTAAAACCAAAATTATTGCAGTTATTTATTGTTCCTAAATTCAAGAAGCATACTCAACAATGTCCCTTGCAGTAATATAAATTGATTATATAACCATATTACAATAACTTCATTTTTCAAGTTAATGCAAATAAATGCTTTAGAAAAATTATAATAATGTTAACTCATTTTCAGACCAGCATTGTGAATAAGAAGGTCTGTCCCAAATTAAATAATAAAAAAGTCAGCTATGCTAACTTTAATTTTTTTCTTAATTGAAGGCAAATTGAAGTACTATGGATAGTAAAATAAAGTTCAAGTTTGGAGATGTAAATTTGAAAGTCAATATATTATTTTGAGCCATATTTTTTCTCATTATATGAACTGGAACTTTTAAATTGCTAATTCTGTGGCAGCATTCTCATTTGATGGAATCCAGAATTAAACCTGGACAAACATGAAGAAACCTGCCTTCCTTAACAGGCATCCAATTAAACTGTGCAATTTCTTAGGATCCCAAGTGATGGTAGCACATTAAGGCAGAAATTACTCACTGCAAGGGATCCTGGCTAATGGCATCCTTGGGAAAACGCTTCTCCACCACCTTTCTGTGTGAGTAGCATCTGTTGTTGCTCAGGGGTTTTGTTACCCTTCCAAGCTCCCACCTTCCCACAGGAAGCGTATCTTAACAGCTGCCCAGGCATTGCTTCTTGGACGTGTCCCTACCTTTCCCTGGTGCAGCCTGGCAATTCCTCTTACTGGACAGTAGTAAATATAGATTTCTAATCACACTGCCTGAGAACACGAGGTGAACACACGGCTCAGAAGGCTACAGATATTTGTGTACCACACTGTATTATGGAAACGCTTGAGGTCAGTTGCAGAGGCTTGAGTTAAATGGCTTTTTCTGGAAGTAACTGAAAAAATAAAATGAGGCAAAAATTCACATTGTAAACCCACAGGAACCTAAGGCAAATGGGGACAGAGTGAAAGACTGTTTTAGCCAGGAAATAGGATAGCGTGGCATTCAGGTGGGAATGGGGTAGGCAGCAAAAGAAATGGGGTACCTTGCCTAATACTTCAGGCCCACCGGGGCAAAACTAACACTTACCTATAATAAGAAGAGAATAAATTCTTTAAAATCCAATTTAAGCATATTGTTGGTGTGATCCTTCCAAAACAAGTTAAGTGTTTTAGGAGCATGAGCTCTGTTGGAAATCACATCTGACCTTGATCATGGTCTTGTAGATCAAAAGCCCTTTTATTTCAAGCAAAATGTAGTTAGAGTACTGAAAGAATTGCAAGAGATAAGAATCAGCTTGTAACATATTGCCACAAACACAGACATGATTCTTTGCATATGCAGCTAACTACCTGGTAATTATCTTCATTCTCTTTTCGTTAGATGTATCCATCCATGTGCCAATCACACTCTTTCCATTTACCACCTCAAATTTTCTTCAAAAGCATTAATGTGGGAAAAAACAGTCAGGTTTAAAACTAGGTTTTGTATTCATACAACGCGCATTGCAGGAAATTCTGTGGCTGAAGTTGAATAAGTGACCACACTAAATGATTGCAATGGTCACTTTGATGCAGCCACCCCGAGGAGCCCCCAGTGCAGGGGTGGTGTTAGCTCCAGTGTTGCACAAGATGATGTGGGCATATGAGACGAGAACAGAAATCTAATGCTTAATGGCCAGCGAGATCTTTTAGCCTCCTGGCTTTTCTTCACAAAAGAAAGTAGAATCTCTGTAAACTGATGTACAAAGAGCTATGCCTTGTGTGCGAGAAGCTTTTTAAGTTGTTTCAGGGTAAGACGCTGACAGAAGAAAAGCCACCTTCTGTTTGTCAAGGCCATTGTGGATTTTGTCTACAAGGTTATGTCTTGAGGCAAAAGCAAGCAGCTGGCAGGAGCTGGTATACAGCATCTTTTTATTTTTCTGAGACTGCTAGGAAAACATAAGGGAGTTCTTAGGGTAGGGAGAGTGTTCACAGAGCAGTGCAAGGGGAGATCATCAGCACATCCCAGCACACACAAAAGAAGATGGCTTAGCATCTGTTCTGGAGCTCCAGAGTGTACAAGCCAAGAGTTCTGGATACCAGCAATCATGCATGGAGATGGATCACAGCGTGCATGCCAAGGATTTTGGATACTGGTAATCAAGCACAGAGATGGACATTTTGGTTGGAGGGCACAGAAGAATAGCAGTAAAATTAAGTGTGATTCTTTCCAGTGCCTTATATGTGAACAGAATAAAGAATATATTTATATTCTCATTAGCTTGAATATTTCACATAGGAGAAATGAGTCAGAAATAGAGTAGAAATTTTAAATAATAGGAATACATTTTTTGAAAGAATGCTCCACTCAATTCATTTAATCTCTCTGTGCCTTGACTCTTCATAATTACTTTAAAATCAAAAATATGTGATAGTGGTTTAAACCTTACATATTTGGATAGAAATATATGCTCACATAAGCACCCATATTGAAGACAACAAACTCAAAATTATGAAAAAAAACCAAATTAATCGCATTCCTCTGAATGCAAAGGTATTTTAGACTCCACAGCAAGACTTTCCTACACGACATGCATTTCTATTGCAGTTGTAAAAAGAGAAATGTTTTTTCTGTGGAGAAGTAGGTGTGAATGTTTAAGTCTGACTTCTTCAGCACCTGTATTAGCTCTCCTATTGAGCTCACCCAAAGCGTTTGCGTTGGACTCCACAGAGTGGCATCAGTGCGTGAGAAATTACCGACAACGAATTTTTGCCCTGCGGCATTCAGATGGCAGACTCAGGTAGTGGAGAGAGAGGATGCCATCTACTCCTCCGTGTGTAGGGGTTTGGCCATCAAGTGCCCTTAGCAGTTTGAGGTACCTAACAATGATTCAGCCATACTTGTTATAAAGGCAGCTTCCATGGATTTTGAAAGCGGATCAAGGAATGGTCCCTTTTCCTGGGACTGTTTAATTAATAGGCATTAAAGGGTAATTGCACTTAAGCAATTCAATAATGTATTTTCAGTGAGTCAAAGGCTGAAATAAGAGCAACAAGGTAGAAACCAAGCAAAGGTATCATCTAACACTCGTAGGGCTGTGAATATTTCTAACAGCATGTACTGAACTTTCAAACTTTTTCTTTTTTTTTTTTAATGAGGATAATCCACCGTAATGCTGGCATAATGAAGAGATATTGGGATGGCCAGTGCACACCAAGACCTCAGTGCTGGCAGGAGAGATCTGCTGTCAGAAGACACTTGTGTATTTCACACTGCAGCTGCAGGACTTCACAGCACACAATTTCTATTATTATGCAGCTGATTAATTGTTTCTGTAATTATGTTACCACTTGAAAATACTGCTGCTGTATAAAGTGCCAGCCCCATGCTACTGAAGTGTGTTGGTGTCGACTAATAGATGTCTGGGTTAAAAAAAGTCATTTTACAGCCAATAAAATTTATCCGCATATAGCTGCATACCCACTACTCTTGGTCAGTGGAAGAGTGATGGCAGTTCCATCTGTGTCACTCTCAGGTCTGGTGGTACTCAACAGAACCCACTATCTCCTGCCAGGAGTCTTTGAGGAGTCAGAGATATACCAATGTTCCTGCATCAGCTTTTGGATAACAGACAGATTGAGGAACTAGCTGTCAGTGTCAGCAAATAAAGCAAATGGAAGAAAGGAAGGGATTAGCACAGTAGCTAAAGATCAAGGAACTTCAAAATGGGGTTGGGGATTTTATCTAATTTACAGTTTGTCAGAAAGTCATCAGACAATTGAGCAAATTATCAAAGTAATCCTGTTTCTTCCTTGTGTCAGATAAGAAATTTCAATTCTCAAAATCCAAATTATCAAAAAAAAAAAAGTTTTTTTGCATTTAGAGACAATTATAAGATTTTTTGTTGTCATTCATAGCGAAGTGGTTGCATTCCGAATGATAGACTTCAGTAGATACCTGTGGTGTCTGTTGTGCATTAATTTAATGTCTCCTGCCATACCTGTTTTCTTCTGAGCTTCCTCACAGTCTCTGTGTAGCCTTGTGTTTTACCTCTGAAATACAGCAGGAGCTGTGATTTTTTAATTGTATATTTAACCCTGCTGTAGAATTGCCCAGAGACTTGATCCAATCATTCATTCTCTTGCTCCTTCAGTTGCCTAAGCTACAAAATTCGTATAATACTTATTATTTTCCGAACTGCTTTGATATTCTTACATGAAAAGAAACTAAGTGCAAAATACTGCTGCAGAATGCCATAAATGCCAGCTAGGAGCCATCAATAAGCACCAGACAAAAAGCTACCAATGCTCGTGCCAGAGTTTAAAAAATTCCCTGAGATATCAGAACATTTCTAAAATTGTTAATTTAAATTAGGACTTCACTTATTTGTGCCTTCAATAGTACCAATCTCCGGCACTACCTTTGTTTTCATGTCTTACCTGGTATTTTAAAAGATCAGAGCAAACAAAAAAAAAAAAAGCCATGCCAAGATCTTGAAGGGAGAGGAAAAGGATAGAACAGATTTGTGCTACATTTTATACTTACAGAGAAAATCCTGAATAATCCAATGACAGGGACAGAACAGAAAAGAAAGCCCATTTCCAGACAGTGAAATTTATCACCCTCCTGGAAGAATGCTGAAGATTGGGTAATACAGCAACAATTTTCCAGCCACAAAGGCACAATAACTATCAGGTTAGATAAAGACTACCATGATTCAGAATAGTTTGGCCACATCAATAGCGGAGCACAGAAATATTCAGAGAAAACACAGCCATCCTAAACTCCTTACAATCACAGACAATAGCAAGTGCTGCAAATACACAAGGCACAATAATCAGTCGGAAGAAAATCCTCACAATCTCAATTTTCTTCTGACACAGCAACATCTTTTCACCTGTGGACAAATCCTCCAGTCATGCATCTTTCTGAGCCCCAGAGCTGTGAGCCTGGCCTTCACAACAGTGAGACACTTCCATCAGAAATTTCCTTTGTGAAGCAATGGGGTAATTCAAAACTCGTGGCTCTTGTCAGAAAGCTCCTAAAAATGGAGAGGTGTGTACAATTTTATGGAAATGGTTATAATTCAGAGATTAACTGGCAGAATGGGAGGTTGTAAAGAATTCTTGACTGCTCTTCCTAGCTTCCATTTTGCATAAAACATTATTGAAATTTTTTTTTCAAATCAATGAAATATTGTTTCAGGAAGTCTTACCTGTTCTAATAGGACATTGAAATTACTTTCCTTACATGAAGCTTTTTTCTACATTGTTCTATGCTTTTTGCTGATTTTCTTCAAGCTTTTAGTGCAAAAAATAAAAAAAAAAACAAGGCAATATAATGGGGTCCATATTAATGAGAATAAAAGTAGAATCATTTTCATTGCCAAAATGTAGGTTTGAACCAAAATATCAAAAGAAGAACTCATGAGATTCCAAGCCTGTGAACTTCACGAAAGCATTATAATCCAGTGATGCCATATTTTAGACACCTAAACTTGATATGAACATCTTCTAAGTAATTTATATTTTGGAGTGTGTCATTGACAGAGATCACAAAAGTGAGGATTTTCCAAATAAAAAAAAAAATTCAAAATTCCCAGCTCAAAGAGTTATAATCTGCCTTATTTTTACTTATGTCCCAGATCTCCCCCTTGAGCCTACACAGATACTTGCCTAATCATTTGCATAGCTTCACATTCTATTCCACAGTTTCTAAAATAATCACCTTTCCAATTTCATCAATCTCTTCCTTTAAAAGGACAATAATTAGGCCTGATTTTCAGAAATATTAGATAGCCAGACCTCTAATTTACTGTAGCAAGGGTGACAGGAATTCAGTGTCAAGAATCTTATGGCACAAACCCAAAATAAAAGAATAAAAAGCAAAAGATATGAACAAAAATATGCATCTTAATTCAATCTATATTTCTCTAAGATTTTTTTACACTGATAATCTATAAGACAGAAGTCTCTGAATAAATATGCACTTATAAATTCTGTTTAGGGTTACTTAAAGTTTATTATGCTTATGTAATTCTTATGTGTAGGAGTCATTGTACACTAGCAGCTATGTTACTTGTCTCTTAGATCAAATAAAATTAAAGAGCAATTAATATTGCTGAAGAGCATTCTCTAGCAAAAAACAGTGCTCTCCAACTTTTCTGTGGAGGTTAGAAAATGCCTGAGCAAGCAAATCCAATAAAAGAAAAAATAAACCCACTAAATATTAACGCTTAACCTTAAACCTACCAAACCTAGGGGACCTGAATTTGAAGTAAATCATAGGCAAGGGATGGCTGGGCAGGCCAAAGTGTCACAGCACCTATATCATGGAAGCCTAGGTGAGCCTGTTTTGCTAGACTGGCTCCCTCTTTTTCAGGTGCTCAGCTGTTGGTGGCGTCCCCAGGTGCTCCCATGTCCCTGTGCTGTCCCATGCTCAGTGTTAAACTCACTAACCACACCCTAGGTCTAGGCTTTCAATAAATTTAAGGGGAGATAAAATGGAGCTTGTCTGCCTCTCCTAGTAATGCGGTGAACAGAGTACACTCTAGGTATTCAGCAGATAAAGAAAAAGAAAAAAGGTTTCAAGTACTTTATAGTATTATTTGCATATTTTAAATTAACAATCAGCAGTAGACAATATACAAGTGAATGTAGGACAAAATGTTCCTGTTCTAGACTGAGGCAGTTAAATATTTTCTAACGAGCATAGTTTCAAGGTGATAATTCATGGTACAATTCAGAAAGAAATACTGTATGCAGTTTCACATAATAAACCTTTGCCCATGTCTTATGAAAATCTCAGAGAAAAAATCTTTGATATTTCATATTAATATTGTTCACATGAATTTAAAACAAATGTAATGGCCCATTACACTTTTGTGCCCCTCGACACATTTTGCATACAAATGGAAAATAACATCTTACTGCCTCATTTTTATTGAAATCAAAGCAAAAGAATGCATGCAGTCTAAGTATTTGAATATACTCAGTTTATTTAAAAGTATTAAACTAGTTCTATCAGTACCCTGCTTTGATCTTCCAAACCCCCAAACTTCCCCATGTCAGAAACTCTCACTTTAAGTAAATTAAATAGGACTATCTGTCTACCTTACCGCAAAGTAGTGCTGCAGAACTTACACTTTCCCTATGCTGAAGACCTCCTATCTAATTTCATTTATTTTTGGTTACAATCTTACATGAAAGGAAAGGGCCCCAAAAATTTAATTAGAGATTTTTATTTGATATAAATCAGATCAAGATACTGGGCACAACATTCAGCTGGCAGGTGTTATTGCTGCCACAGCTGCTTGATGATCTGGCCCAGTTTGTATCTTGTATCAATTGTATCTTGCATTTTTTGTTCAATAAGCCATGATACTGTTAGCCAAAAGTATTCATGGCCAAAGAGACATTTTGGTGCCATTAGTTAGCATGATGCCAGCTAAAGAAAGGAAATAGCAGGAATTATAACCTCCATATTTCTTTTCTTTGTTTATTAACTCCAGAAAGTACAATGGTAGGGAATGTTTTACCTCCAAACTGCTTTGTTCACAAAGCTGTTTTTTATCTGTTATAAATTCAACTGCAAAAGCAGGTGGGTGGTTTTCTGATACAAGAGTTGATTTCTGGATTTGGTTCCTCTTAGTTCTAATATCTCTAAGATTTTTCTTCCCATGGAAATTAGAAATATCAAAACACATAATACATATGTGTAAAAAGATGCATCAGGACAGAAATCAAACTGGAAATAATGGGATTTAGAAAAACGTGCTTCTGACGGACCAGTTATTTGATAACCCTCTACTCTAAAATCTGGTTTTAGAGGGAGGCTATTAAATTAAGATAGTTAATGGATTTGTTTGGGGAAACATCTGCACTCTTTCTTAAAGGAAACCCACAGAAGACCCTGTTCAATCAGCTGAGAGCATAAAGAAGGTACATAAAACAACAAAATGCCCTTCAGAGAACTTGCAGGCACTGACAGAGAACATTAAGAGCATTGTGCTAGAAACAGATAGAGAACATGTTTCGATGTGAGACCTTGGCGAAGGCTGCCTGAGTTAGAACAATGAGCTTTTGCAATTTAAAGCAATGACGCAGTTTTGTAGTTTTAAAACAAATATGCTTTATAAAAGTAGAAATATATATTTAGTAAGTAAGAACATATTTTAAGTAAAAGAATAGTGATAAGTAAAAGAGTAAACAATTCTGAGTTTAACAATAAACTTTATAACAGAGTTTTTTAGAAAGTTAAGATATAGCAATATAAGCCTGCATAATGGGCCTTAATAGCAATACGATGATTGGATAAGAAAATACGCATTGCGGTAGACCATGTACAATGATGATTGGTACAAATGTGGTAGTGAGCTTTGTGGCATTTGCTTATTGGCTTAAGAAAGTATATAGGGCCTTGTAGCAGATAAGTTGGGGCTGGCTGGCTTGTCAGCGGGGTTAGGCTACTTTGGCATTGGCATTTACGCTTGCTGCAGCTGCCGCCGCTGCTGCTGCTTTAGCTATTGCTACTGTAACTGCTGCTGCTTTCGATATGAGAGATGTAGTTCACAGCACCTCTCCTGTCTCACCCTTCAATAAAATGAGACTGATTCAGCAATAAACCATCTCCGTGACATCTCTCGGTCATCCCGGTCCCCTGATAATCCCGACAGAGTCCCCTTGTAAGCTGAAGTCTCACAGAAGCTGATGAAAGAACCTGTAGGGTCAGTAATGCTCTGGGACTTCAGCCCTGTCCCTTACAATTCTTCAGGGGACATCCAGGAGCTGTTTGTTTAATTGTAGCAGGTTTGTGCCATTGTACATGATGGCTGCTTTTCCTGTGCTCCCAAAACTCCTTTCTTGGCAAATTATGTCCCCTTTGATTCCGGAGAGAGAAGAACTCAATTTTTTCTGAAACTGGATGAGGTCTACCACCTTTTTAGAGACATCACTGGTTGTATGAAATAATTCTTTGAGCATATCTTCACCACCAGCCTGTACCTTGGCAGTCTCTCTCTTTCACCTTGATCTTTTTTTCCTTTCTGTGCAGCTTAGTAGACTATTACTATCCTAAATATTTTGTTTACCATTACCTGTAATAATGAAATTGCAGATAGAAATCATGCACCACTGCCTTAGTATTGGATAGTTAGGTTTACCTTTTATACCCTAAGCAATTACATGTCAGGTGAGAGGCTGTTTTCTGTTTTTCCTGTGCTTTCTAATCTATATAAATCTACAGGGTTTCTACCAGCATTCAAAACCAGACAGGTATTAACAGAATACCTGCAAAAATATTTGCATGGATTCCAAACAGATTAAAATTGTGACTGGCCTGGTAGAAAAATTACAAGTTTTTTACTCAAGCAGTGTTTGTACTGTATGCTTCAGTTAATTATGAGTCATCCAAAAGACTAAAAATACAGTAGTTATGAAACTTTTCTTAATCCCTTGGAACTATGCTGAACAATGCAGTGCTGACTCCCTTGCTAGATTACTGGAAGGCAAATATTAAATTCCAGCAAAGAAGCAATTACTAAATCCATGTTTGTAATTAATTCACTACTGATTAGTTCTGACATGTGAGGGGTCTGACTGGATCTTAAAAGGCAGTTAAAGTAAAAGAGAGGAAAAAATGTTTGTGGCTAGTGTAAAACAAGGTTTGATTCTGTAATGAGCAAAACCCAGTATCATTAAATGAATTCTGATTATTTTTTGAGATGGCAAGATTTGCAATTTTGCCTTTCTCCCACCCTAAGCACCTCACATTACTTTCAATAATTTTATTATAGACACTATACTGTATATCAGGACTAGCCTGGTGGAAATCGTTACAATCTATTGAAGATTATTGTCTTCTTCCTATTATTGCAGGCATAGGTGTGATTTTTGTTTATTGACCTATTTATTATGAGTGATCATGCGAAAATATTTTCTGTTGTCCAGCATTGTTTCTCAGCAACAGTACTAATTAAAACATTTAAGTAATCCAGTTGTACAGCCTGTGTTTTTATGTGACTGACAAAACATCTGTAAGTGCTAGTATTGGAAGAGAACAGCTGTGAATGGTCTCTGCATTAGCATAAATTACCTGGTGAATATCAATAAATGCCTCTGCAGAAATAAGATTGCTGCAGAGATATTTCAGTAGCTCACACTAATCAACTGAAATAAAATGTAAACAGCTCCAAAATTAGACTCAGTAAATCATAGCACCTTGGTGGGAAATAAACTATGAGTTCCAGTTTTTCATTCACAGGGACTAAAAAATACATTTAAATTTCCTTTAACACAGTCACTCCTCTTGCTACCCTTTCTGAAAGCTTCCTTCTCATGAAAACCACTTCTTGATCTTTACATACAAACAAACTGCTCCTGAGGCAGAGTGGGAGTATAAGCATAGGTGTGTGGATTTACATACCCTGTTTGCTTTCATCTGGCAGCTCCAAAGGCATTCAGCAGCCACTTTCTTTCACTTGCTTTCTTTTCCATTGCCTCATGTCTCAGCATGACCCCGGTTTGACCCTGGATCTGCAGCATTCAAAGCTAAAGAAATGGTACAGCAGCACAGAGAGAATTAGAAACAGGATAGTCATTAAACTAGTGATCAGCCACTCTGCTAAAGCTAAGATACTCCTCCTATTTGGAGTTAAGCTACTGAACAGGCATTGCAACAACGTGAAAGGCCTGACCCAAACATAGAAAAGTTACAGAAATGCTGAGATAAAAATGTGCAAGAGAGGTGGAAGGCGTCTTTAAATCGGTTAGGAAAAACAGTGTTATGGAACACACTCCACATGGAAGGGGGAGTTGGCACAAAAAGTCTGCAGCCTTGTTTCTAATGGCTGTTGTCTGTACCACCATCGTGCCTGCCATCCAAACCCTGAGCAGGACTCAAGAAATGGAGCTCTATCTTTAAAGCTTAACTAAAAGAGTGGTGCCTCATTTTGATGCTGAAGTGAGTGCACGTCTTAGTTGGGGAAGATACAAATAAGTATTCATGTTCAAGGCAATGGAGAAAGGAAAAGTAGAGGGGAAATTATGGAAGGAGGTAAGGTTTTGCCAAAGGGACTAAAGAGCAGAATAACTCAGAGCATCAGCACTCTGAGAATTAATAGTGTAAGACTGTATTTGTCAGACAAAATATAATGCAGTAATCAGAAGCTGAAGCACAGACAAAGGGGCAAGGCTGTATCTTTGGGCAGCTGCAGACAATGAACACAAGTTTTAGATAAAGATGTTTGCCTGCTGCAAATGAGAATTAATCAAGCCATAGCCAAGAGCATTTTATAACCTTCTGCTGTTCAGTGGACACCAGGGGCAGACCGAGGAAGGCTTAGGAGCTGAGTTGACCGAGGACACAGAGCTTTTCCATGTACTTCGTCACATCAAATGCCCATTTGTTGATAAGCTCATGTCTTTGCACAGTGTAATATGCATGCCATTTATGGAAGTCATCAATCTTCTCTGGACTATGCAGTGAGTTCGTGTTAATTTTTCAGAAATGGTAATTACTGTAACTTCTGTGTCTTCTCAGTATATGCCTTTTAAACTCTAAGCTCCTTAAATGAATATTTCCCTTATTTTTAGCAATGTAAAGGACAAATATTGTCATATACGTTGTCAATCAAATAATAAAATTTAGTAGTCTATTTCTTCTTCCAGAAACAAAAAAAAAAAAAAAATATGGTGAACACCTCACCTGCAATAATTTTTCTTGTAGATCTTGCTACTCCATAGCCAGCTCAAATAAAAGCACCTTTTCTTCCATCAGTAGTTAAATAGAATTATGTGAATGGGCAGCATTAGGAATGCATTGAGTATAACTTAGTTATCAGTAAAAACCAGGAGCAACAACATCCTACTGCTCAGTCCAACCTAGCTTGCCTATGTGTGGTCCATGTGCTGCACCTAAAACTACTCTGTGATTTGAAGTTGGTCTGAGACACTAATAAAATATCTTGTGTATAGATTGTTTCTTCATATGCATTTATATAAACAGTAAAATGAAATATAGTAAGTATTGTAGCTGGAATCACTGCATTCATGTGTGAATCTTAAACTTTTAGAATATTCAAGTAGGAAGTCATTTGACTTGAAATGTCAGGAAGAAATACTTTCTGTGAATATGAACCTAGCCTTATTGAAAGCCAGTCCTAATTAATATTTCATCAGCTGCCTGATGGTAACTTCTAAGCTAAATTAGCTGAACTGGGTGAAACTAAACATTTGTAAATGGAATGTGCCTGTTCATTTATGACTGTCTCCACAAAAAGTCTCTACAGCAACACACAGGTAAACATACTTCATTCTCACTCCTGTGTTCTCTCAGGTGGATAATGTTTCTGAGTAGTGGATATTTAACAAAAAATAATTATTAATTTATATATTACATGAATAGAGTCTGTTCATTAGGGTGACACTAGAATGTCCTGAATCAGCATAAAAATTTGACTAAGACTGACAAAAAAATTTGGGAAAAATAATAAGAATAATAATTTTAAAAAGTGAAGGCTACTGGGTCTGTTTTCCATTAGGAAGTAAATAAAATAGTACCTTTCTCAGTCCTACACAGGTGTGCTATACTGTCACCTCAAACAATGGAAGAACACTTTTCCTTTATGAGAGCATACCATCATTTTCTACTTAAAATTATAGATTTTTTCTTTCCTGGCAGCTTTGTGAATCTGAGTGACCTGGAGAGGAAAAATTACTTCCTTTTGGTTATAGTTCCAACCATCAATTATTCATCCCCACTCAACTGGGTAGATGGCTCATTTTTCAGGCTACTAATCTGCTCCACATTACAGCAGATAAGATGCTGCAAATTATATGTTGAGGAAAACAGGTAGATGCTGTGTTACTAAAACCAGTTGGTGTGTAGCTTGTAAAGGGTCTGCTGGCCTCTATAAAGAGTGAAATTATCCCTGCAGCAGCCACAGTGACCTCTAAGAGGGATTTCTTGACAACTGTGGTGATAACAACTACAATTAAGATGAGATCTATGCATGTCAATTGTAGCTTTTATTTTCCTACTGTTGGATGTTTTTAAAAAATCCAGCATTTTACAACAGCAGGATTCATAGCAGAGAGCACAAACTGGGGTCACCATTACATATTAGCTTAATTAATCCCTCTGACCATGTTTTACAATTTTATACAGCTTCACTCCAATTATGCAGAAACAGACTGTTTTTATGCCTTATACATCTATTTAATATCATCTGCAGTTCAGAACAAAAAAGAGTCTTGGGTTTAGCCATGAACTCTCCATACTGACCATAAATTAAACGGTGTGGTAGAGAAACAAAGGGAAGCAACCAAAGTCCGGTAAACTGAGCAAGTGACTGTGATGGGCTTCTATTAATTGCTGAAAACCAATATTAGTCAATACTGCTATTTTTCAATACTATTTTTTTCTGTGAACTTTGTCTTAATTTTTGCCCCTTTTTTTGCCATTAGTTTTCCTTTAGTGTTGTTTTTTGCAAATTTGACAGCTGATGAAGTTACTATGGCAAGTGCAACCAGGAAGAGGAAAGAAGACAGTGAAGGATATTTTCAGAAACTGCATTTTGAAATCAGTATTAGTGTGACCATTTTGCATATGAAACTCTATTCTCAAATATTGTACCAGTGAGTTATGTGAATCTTGTGCCCAGTGACACAGCTCACATTCTGCATATCAAACATTCACATTCAGCTGACTGGAAACAATCCGTAAACTGACATGATTTTGCCGAATCTATTTACAAAACAAAAAATGTCTTCATACAGTTTTCAAACAGAAAAGAACAGATATTTTTAGCCACATTGTTTTGCTTAGGAAGAAGTGCACATGATCTGTTCCTATGAAGTACTGCAAGGAGGTGCTGTGTGCCCTCCAGTCATGAGAATTCAGGGCTTGTAGGTATCAGTCTGTCAAAAATGCTTAAAGAGCATAATTTCCCTGGCCATCCAGTTATCATTTCACCAGTATGGTCTCAGCTTCACAGTTTATTGCATGTGTCACATATGGAGTTACAGAGAGGGTTATTTTCTGTCTTCCTGCTGATGGATAAGGAACAGTGACAGGAAAATCAATGAGTAATCAATTCAGTGGGTAATAGATACAGCCCTTTGGGGTGGTCGGGAATGGGGCAACTGTACTTCATGGACTGCTAAACTCAGAGGGCAAGAAGGCATGAATGTGTAATTTGTCTTTGTTACCATAAACACTACAAGAAATGACAAGCTGCAAGAAAGGAAACATTTAGGAAAGAAATGGATCATGAGGTCAATGGAACAGCTACCACTAACCTTCATAACTCTGAATCAGACCTGTAACTAGGAACTGTGATGAAGGGCAGTGTATAAAATCATATTTTTTCTTTAATCCCTATTCTGTGTTTCAATAGTTTCAAAAATATTGAGTTATTCTCAGCATAGAAAATAGAAAACTATATTATCTCTGTGAGGAAATAAACTGTGGTCTTTAGAATATCAGCATAGTTGTTAAGCACCAGCAAAAGTGACTTTTTTTCAGTTTTGGATGTTTTTTCAGATACCATCGTAGGGATCATTTACATAATGTGAATGTGGTTTATTATAAGTACTAAGACTAGTTTATAAATGTGAAGTTTATGACCATGCTACCAGAAGAAATGTTCATTCTGATAAAAATAAAGGAAATTAATAGAAAGTATTTATTCCACCTGCTAAATAATTATTCTGGTTAGAGATACTTTGGTATGAGTCTGAACAAACAAGTGAGATTTGAAGTGCATTACTTCATTCAATAAAAGTCAGTTAAAAATATGTATAGCTTATTTCTTATAAGCATAAGAACTGTTACAGTCATGAGCAAATATAATATCCATATTACCCTGTGTTTGCTTCCTCAAAATTCCTGCATTTTACTCTAGAATACTTTTTAATTCTGATAGGACTGTTAGTCTTTTTAAGCATATTGGTATATTTATCCTTATTCAGTATTTTTCCCACCTCTTCTTCTACATCAGATTTGTTTCTTTGTACATTAAAAGCTATCAAATTATCAGTTATAGTTCTGTAATGAAGAAAACTTTGGCTTCTGCAGTTCTTTCTTAAAGGACTAAGAGGGTTTTTAAAGCGTTCACTGATAGCCAAGAAGATAAATTCATGCATGAATGCTCAATTTGCAACATCTTTCCAAAGCTAAATATATAGTCAGTGATTTGCCAGTATGCTTGATCAGAGAAAGTTTTTCATTGAAAACAGAGAGAGTAAAGTTTAAAAGTTCATTCCATTTATATGCATAAACATATATATATACTTATACATAAAATACATATATATAGTTACTTAAAATTACATATATTTCTGAGACTATAGTATTAATTTGATAACCAAAAGAAACTTGTGGAGAATAATCATTCTATAAATTAGCTGATGGGTTTCATCCTTTTCTCTCTGGTCATAAAGTAACTGTATTTTTGCACTGGATAAATAATTTTTAGTTTGCGAGGCTCCTGCAGTTCATCATTAGAATTAGCAGACTGGCCATTAAGTCACAAAATACCATTTTTGGTCTGTGTTCAAATAAACAGAATTTCTAAAAGGAGAGGATAAGGAACAAATAATGAGAAATATAAATAATTAATATTAAACCACAGATATCCCTTAATGAATGAATGTCCTTCTGAATGTATTTAAAATATTCTTGCCTCAGATGACCGTAAGAAGATGTATAGCTTTTCTAGGAAGTTCTTGCTGATGGATAAAATTAACATCTAGCTATTCCACTACAGTTCATTCATCTGAAATGGCTTGGAGAAACAAATAAATTTTTGAATTATGAACAGTTTCATAAAGCAAGAAAGATGTTTCTCTTCTGTTTATGATGCAGTTTTCTCATTTTTTAGGGCTTGCTACATCACATTCATCCATTATAGTTAGTTTGGTTCTTTATATTAGCAATAATTACTAGTTTGAGTAAATGCTTTTCTTCTAGGTGCAAAAAGGGAGCTTAAATGCTGTCATTATTAGCTGACGACTAATATCATTATGTTCTCCTAGAAAAATTAGGAACAGTTTCTTATTTCATTGTCTCTCTTACTAAAAGCTGATCTGCTCCTTAAACTACAGGAGCAGAGGCCGGTAGTTCCCTTGCAGGAAGAGCTGGGCTCCATCCATGCAATCGGATTTGTAATGCTCACACAGCAACAAGCAATTATCCTGCGACAGGGGTCACTGCCGGCGATAAGGGTTCACACAGCACAGCACACCCGCGCCTTTTAAAAGGGAGATAAGGAAGAGTTCCAGGGAGCGGATTAGGAAGCCAGTCTGTTGGCTTTCATGATTTGAACAAGGGAAGAAGAGTACAGTGCATTCCCATCTGTCTGCCTTCCATAATCACTGATAGATACCTGAAAACGTGCACCATACCTGCATCACGGCCGGTACTTCACACGTGCACCGCAAGCCCTGGTGGTGGTGTCTGAGGATGGGGGAAGGTGCTTCACAGGAATTAGGATTTAAGAGCTACAGATTTCATATGAGAGAACTGCTTGCTGGAAAATTATAAATGTGTTTTCACTTTTGATTTTCTTTTTTTTTCACAAGCAAGGTGTCTAACCAGCTGTGATTTTTGTGGCTGACATCTGCTGGGAAAATCAGCAGAGACTTGCCACTTGTAAATGACAGGTAACTGCATCAAGAGCACTGCCTAGGCTAAGCTGAGCTGTCAAAACCAAAATTCCCACAGTGAATTTTAAAACTAAAACTGATGTACTTCTTAGGGATCTATCCAAAACAAAATATTCCAAACTTTTCCTATTTTCTCCTATTAAACAGACTTGGGTTTGCATTGCAAAACTCAACAAAGAGATTTCACTGGCATTTTCATGCTCTACAGCTTGGTTTCTAGGATATGCTTACATAAACAGAACTGGACTGTGTCTGTGGAAATGGACCTAAAACTTATCTTTGCAATCTGGTTTTCCTAAATGATGATCCACTACCCTCCCTCCGTGCTCTGAGTTTTAGCTGATGAATTCTACAGTGTGTCACAAAAAATCAAAGTACACTGGATGATCAGACCAGTGCAAATACATTTCAGCCATGAAGTCTTTTAAAAAACTTTACCCGAGAAATTCTGAGAGTGAAAGCCTAATCATTATATAGCATTGAAGGAATCCGGGACAAAAAGAAGTACCAAAACCAAAATTCAAATGTTCTGGGTCAAGTCTTCTTAATCGGTTGGTTTGGTTTTTTGGTTTGGGGTTTTTTTTTGCTTGAGGAGGTATGAAAGAGAGGTTAGGTTTTAAAAAGAGGTTAAAAATAATAATGTCCCTATGATTCCCTTTAGATTATGATTTTGGAGTCTTGAAGTCTGCTTGTATTAAATGTTCTTTCAGGATTATTTTCTGCAACCACAATGAGAAGAAAATAATAAGGTAAAAGGCAAAAGACGCAAGAGTCTCAAATAATTTTTGTGTTTGGACGCTAAATATTGTGAGGTTATTTACCAAGTAACAAAAGCTGATAACATTTTTCTTTCTTTTCCAGATAAACTACCATTAAGGTCCATTTAGCTACTGCAAACATAAGTCATCTCTGATTGGGTTACTCAGCTGTCCTACTGACATTTTCACAATTAACCTCAAACACCTGCAAAATCCTTAATGGAGACCTTACTTGATACAACAGTAACATGACTGTCTCGGAGAGAGGTGGACTCTACAGCCAGGCTCTGATAATATTGGAGCAACAGCTTAATTTTTTAGCTTGCAGATGCAGAGCCAGGTCTTTGGGAGTTACTCTATTGGGCCCATCATTTTTAAGAGTAAATAGCTTATCTTTCTTCCTTCAGACTTCTGATGTTTAAAGGATTTTGGATATGTAGTTCTCTGGGGAAGCTGTCTAGGAAGTGTGGAGTTTATTATGTTAGCAAGCAAGCAAGCTGTGATGATCTGATGAAAATTCTCCCTTGTGCTCACTGCGCTCGCTTGTCCAACTGGTTTCATGCACTGTTTAACAAGGTATCAGCCAACCTCAGCAAGACAGCAGGTACCTCAGAAATACTCACAGAGTCTCCGGTGCAAGAACTGAGATTTCCTGCTAGACATGACATCCTTATGAAAATAAAAAGGCAATTTTTAGTACAAGGAATCTGGTTCAGTAAGCTGTGACAGACATTCAGATCCTCGGCTCATTTAATTCAGTTTGACTCCATTCGAGTCAATGACATTACATCAACATACACCAACTGAGCATTTAACCCAGAAGGCTGGAATCATGAAAAGTCACTTCAGAGGCAATACTGGCAACTCTTGAGAATAGATTTGCTTTGCCATTCATACTTGAGTCTACATTTAGATGTCCACTCTGACTAGTGTGTCTTTTGTGATCAAATTATGGCTACTAATAAAGAAGTGGAAATGAAGGAATTTAAAAGATGACAGTGAGATGACTGCCATCTTTTAAATTCCTTCTTTTCCACTTTTCAACAGAAACCTCTTCAAGTCAAGTGCCTGTCTTTCGCCTCTTTCCTTCAGATGCAAAATCAAAATAGCATGAAAAGAATTGATACACGATTCAAAAAATCTTCCAGTGTTCAGATTTAAGTGTGATTTTGGATAAAGCATCTCTAGGTGTTTGAGGCATCCCCAAATCTAGGAAAACACAATTTTAGGCTTTCTTACAGTGAGAAAGGATTTGGCTTTATGAAAAAGTACTTAAGACACATTGACACATCTTGTATCTCTAGGAAGTAATGGAAGGTGATTATTTAAAGTTAAGGAAGGCAAAGAGGGAAATAAACATATATTCAATGACCAGCTGCTGCTTTAAATGATTATCTGGGGAGGGGGAAAAATCAAATTAATACAGTAACCATCTATAGCTATTCAGTACATGTGCAGTGTCCATGGAACAACATGGAATTTAGATGGCCAGACTAATACTAGCTGGAGCTCAATTTTAAGAAAAGCAGGGATAAACAGCTTTTATGGGATTCTTGGTAGAGTTGCTCTATTAATTTAACAGCCAGCTCTGGCTTTAGTATGGTAAATAACATACTCATTCTCATGTTTAAGCTCTCAAGAAGGGATAAAAAAAGACATTAATACATGGCAAAGTGCTTACAGTCAGCCAGGAGTGTATACTGCACTGGCAATTTTGGTGCATTCCTGCACTGTGTGCAGAGTGTGGAGTGTCTAAGCAACCACTAAAGAGTGTCATCTAAGTGAGTCCAGGACAGGGGGGAGTGAGGCCCATTTAGAAAGTCAGACGGAAATCCTGATTCTGCTGTAATTTTGCAGGAAGTACAATAGATATACCTGTGTGGTGGGATGGGCCACCGTTCAGATGTTCTTTGTTGATGTAACTATAGGCCATTGGTTTCCACTGTTGTATTTTCATTTATTGCTTTTCATCACTGGTTGGTTGACCTACATTTCTAGATGCATGTCTCAGATAAAATCAAAGACAGGATCATCTGTTCATCAGGACACCTTGAAAGCCTTCCTCAGAGAAGAAATCCTCAGATATCTGAAAGACTCCAAAGCTGCTTATATCTTAGCAACATAAATATTTATGTCACAGAATCCTAAAGGTTGGAAGAGACCTTCAAGATCATCTAGCATGACCATCAACCCAGCACTGCCAGAATCACCCCTAAACCTTATAATATCCTCAAGTGCAACATCTAGACACTTTTTGAACACTTCTGGAGACAGTGATCCCACCAACTCCCTGAACAATTTATTCCAGTGCCTAACCACTCTTTCAGCGATTTTTTCCTTTTCTGATATCTAATCTGAGTCTTCCCTGGTGCAATCTGAGGCCATTTCCTCTCACCCTTTTGCTTGAGACATGGCAGAAGAGGCTGACCTCCACCTCACTACAAATGTCATTCAGGCAGTTGTAAAGAGTGATAAGGTCCTCCCCGAGCATCCTTTTCTCCAGGCTTAACAACCCCGGACTAAACAATGCCACTTCCCAGACTGTGTTACATAAGGTCACCTATGTACCTATCACGTACATATGTTATGTCACATATGTTACAGCACCTGAAGAATCGAAGAAAAAATCTAAAGAGATATATTTTCCTGTGCCCCCCTACTTCAAGACTCTCAGAATAATTGATGGGTGCTGTGAAAGAGCACGTAGTATAGCTCAGACTCCACGCAAATATGTTGACTGCAATTAAACCCACTGGTCTTGGATCAGTCAAAGTGGTCTGAAGTCACAGTGACTTTTCTAAAGTTATCAGATAATATGGAATCTCTTCAGGCCTTGGCTTGTGTTCCTGTGCCCCCACTAATTCCCATGTAGGCTACTGGATATGATGGCTGAGGTGAGCAACTTGTCTCTGCAGAGTGGGTAATAACAAAAAGCATTTTTCTTTTTCCCACAAGTGTTAAGCAGGAGATTGTATAAAGTATCACTAGATCTTCTCCCCTATGATCAAGGTTACAAACATGCATTACGGGGTCCTCAGTACAAGAAAGACATGGACCTGTTACAGTATCTAGAGAGGACATCCACAAAAACTATCAGAGGGCTGTAACACCCCTTCTATAAAGAAAGGATGAGACAGTTCTGATTGTTTAACCTGGAGAAGAGAAGATTCTGGTGAAAATACATTGTGGACATTCAATGTAAAAAGGAGGAAGATGAAGAAAAGCATTTTTCTTACTAGGAAGATGAAGAAAAGGATTTTACCAAGGCCTGTAGTGACAGCACAAGGGGCAATGGTTTTAAACTGAAAGAGAGCATATTTCTATTGGATACAAGGAAAATACTTTTTTTTTTATGATGAGGGTGGTGAGACACTGGAATAGGTTTCCCAGAGAAGTAGTGTGTGTCCCACCAATGGAACTGTTCAAAATCAGGTTAGACAGCATTTGAGCCAACACATCCAGAAGATGTCCCAGCTCATTGCAGGGTTGTTGGACCTGATGACCTTTAAAGGTCCTTTCCAAGTCAAATCACTACACAAATCCACTATTAGACTGTCTCCACTGTGTAGAATTCAGGACATGCAAAACTCCTTGCAATGAGGGAGAAAGAGAATGTTGTATACAAGACTATTCTGTAATCTTTGACATGTAATAAAAGCATGTTAATTCTCTATTTTCTATGATTCTAATTTTATTTTCTGGGACAGAAATCATATAAACAAAGGCTGATTTACATCCCACTGATCACTGATACATGCATGTAACCATACATGTGTGCCACTGCACACTGGAAACAGGATCCCCATTGAGCTACTTAAATGTGTGAATTTAAAGTGTGTCCGTCTATGTAAATTGTATTATCACTTACATGAATATGTTATCCAGCCTAGTTTTAATTTTTTTTTACCTTTATTTTATTTAGGCTTATTGCTCCTCACACACTGAAGTTTAATTAAATAAGAGTCTGCCTCCTGATTACCATAATTATTGTGTGGTTCATTCACACTAGCAGTGTTAAGTGGGGGGTAGGGTTTCCCTCCTCAGTTCCCCTACCATAGGGGCTTACAGACATTACCCATTCAGAATCTGTCCTAGCAGATATTTAATAACCAAGGACTCAATTCTGTTTCATAGGTCACTCTCTTTCCTTCAGATGAATATCAATTTCAAGAAATGCAGGATGAAAGCTATATATATCAACATGAAACTGATTTTGTTTCTTTCAGGTTTGAAGGAGCTTTATATTTTTCTTTGCTTTATCCTATTTTATGAGGTTTTTTTTTTTTTTCTTTTTTCAGGCTGCAAGTAAAATAGATTTTAAGATGTTTTTCTGCATCACTCTGGAGGGGAGAGCAACTAGTGATTAATTCAAAGCATAATAGCAATAGCTTATGTTTCTGTACTAGCTTTCATCTTGAAGGATACCTTTCCCAAAGCACTTTACAACCTAAATAAAGAAGGAATCATTAAAGTTCTACATTTGCTATTCCACAGGGATTATTGTACTGTACCTTTAGTGTTATGTGTAGATCAGTACCACGGTTACTGCAGCTACCTAGAGCAGAGAATAGTGAGCTTTTAATGATAGCTTTTTTTTTTTTTTCTGTGGGTGTTTAACAGGTCAATTTTCTATAGCTGAAATATATCCCTGTGTCAGGTAGACCACATTACTTATTCCATAGCATGCAGAAATTCTGGTCATCAGCTTAGAGAATATTTGAAAAAACACCAGAACTACTGGGAAACATATTAAATTTGAAGAAAATGGAATATGATTGCCTGTGTTGGAACAAGACCACCATATCTAGAGTCACCACTGCCTTGTTTATGAAAAGTGATAACTCATCTGTCGTACTGACAAGTGGTCATGGCTTTTGTTTTAAAAGTCTTTTGGCAAATGTCAGTGGAAAAAGCAAAAATAATCATTTTTCTGCTTATTAAAATACTGACTCTAATCTGAATAATATATTACAGTAACCTTAAAGAATCACACATACTACTCATCCCAAAGTTTTCCTTCCAAGCAGAGACAGGTCAACTCCTACACAGAATAGGATCTTATCTACTACCACGCCATTGCCATCATAGCCTATCTGTCAAACTAGAACCATCATATTTTTCCTGCTAAAAGAAAAAAGTTTGCTAATATGAAAGAAGTTTCTTAAAAAGTAGCTCAAGGTCTTGTCAGGAAAAAAATATTAGACCTTGTAAAAAAACTTTAAATGTATATTTACACAAGGAACTGCATACAGGAATTTCAGGAAGAATAATTGTCCTGAGAAGAGCCCTTAAAAATGTCATAAAATGCGTAATACTATTTGAGAGAATAAAGAACATTTTAAAAATCCACTGGAGTAAAGGCTCAGAAGCATCCTGAAATCAGGTTTGTTTGTATTGTTTCAAAGGTCAGTCTGTCGAACTGACCAGCTGTTGTCCCTTGTGAATGATGAAAAACAGCTGTCAGAACTTTATGAGCAAAGATCTATTCAAACTATAGGAACAGGATCACATGATGGAGTTTTGACATCATCAAAATAATGCTAATGCTTTTCCCACAAGATACATCACAGTGAAGGGAGGATCTAGAGTGTCACCTGCTTTTCAGGTAGTGTCACAGTCCAGTAAGACAAAGTTCAAAGGCTATAGTTTCACTTCCAACAAAAAACAAATCAAAAAGCCAAACAAGCCAAAGCAAAACCAAGAACCCAAACACACAAACAAAACCAACTTGGATGTTCCATTAGATCTCAATGGAATAAGAAAAAAGGCATCTTATCAAAAATCATTACATTTACAGTAAAAGGCATTGAAAGATAAAATTCAGAGGGCACTGACCAGCTTTATAAAATCAACATCATTTCTAAGGGAGAGAAATACACCTACCACTCCAGAAGTATAATAGTAAAGTCTCATGTGATTTAGGTAATTGCAAGACTCTGAAGCTTCTGTTAAATTGTGGAAAAAGTTAATAGAAGATGTGTAGCACCTGGCTTTCTGATTAGTTTACAGCTGTATTAAGCTTGTGATGTTCAGATGTATTGGTTTCACACGACTGAAATTAATTGTCACCCTCTGGTAGATTACATGGTCTTTACTGTAAAGATTGCTATTCCTTGTCATTTAGCCTGGTTATGACCCTTCTACAGTACTCATCATTTTCATTATTTTTCTCATTTGAATTGACATTATTTGAATCTCTACTGGAAATTTCCTTTTGCACAAACTAAGTTGATGTACTCAGTTTTAGATTTAAATAATACTCTGGAACTTGTGACATGCTTTGCCCAGATCTGACTGTAATTATCACTTTCTCATACATTTCTAATAAGCAATTTGGGGCAAAAAATAAATCAGGGCTTCAGAAACATACAATACAAGTTAAACAAAACACTCTCTTAAATAAAAAAAGACATTTATGGAGAAGGAAAAATAGCAATTAGCCATCCTGTTATTAATCATAACTACATTAATTAGCATCCCAAATAGAGAAAGCAAGAAATTAAGAAGTCAATTATGGTTTGCACATATAAACTGTTTTGCTAACATCTGGTTTGGTTCAGTTTGAAGCTTAGGCCCTAATTCCACCAGCATTGCCAAATTCTAACATTCAACAGCATGGTGAACAACTCTGCTGATTGGCTGTTTTAATCCTTGCTTGGTGTTTAGTATTCTGAGATGACGCTTTTTAATAAAGGACAGCAATTTGCCAACAAATTTTGTGGCGATGGATTTTAAAAGTCTGAATCAATGGAGAGTTACTTCAAAACTATTCTTGAATGGAAATACTGCACATTCCTGGAAGAAAAACACTTTTGCTGACATCTTACCTTAGTGATAACAGCCCCAGAATTTGGGAAAAAATGTGTTTATTTGACTTTCTTGCATTGACTTCTTTGCATTGCCTCCAGTTTTCAGAAATCAGGTTGCGAAGAACAAAGATTAATACTCTTGGATGATCTGTGGTAGCTCTGATTTTAGACAGCTCAAAGCAAATAAATCTTTGCTATTTATAAAGAAAACAAAAGATTAAAGGTAAGCTGATTATTGTGGCTGCAAATGAGATACACTTTTGTTTCAGCAAATCTTCAAAAAGGAGCACAGATAAACCTCTGCCACTGCTGAAAACGGAATATAACTAGTTACCTTGTTTATCTCATAGAGTGGCTGAAACTACTGCTTAGCTATAGCAATTTGTCTTGAGAGACATCGTATGCACCAAGATTTAAAACATAATTCAGAATTTTAATAATGCAGCAAGCACTGACTTGTCTCTCCTCTTTAAACAATTCAAATGCATCTGAAAATTATGAGAATGAAAGGAAAACATGCTACATTTTAATGATGCCCCTGCTTGTCTAATTACTCCTTGATCCCTCAATCTGCAAAATTAGCACTGATACGGGTCATGCCTCCAGGCAAACATGTTACACTCCATCAACTATTCTTCACAAGAGTGTAGATATCTGAGTGGTTACATCATGCTGGGCATCCCTCTGTGAAATTGTACCGAGGGCTGTAATTTGGCTTCTCTGGATTTCATTAGGAAACCGCCTGTCTCAGTTCCATGTTGTATTGTGAAGCACTTCACAATGCTGCTTCCTTTTGCATGGAGTGAAAAAGATTTATTTTCCAAGAATGTTAACACGAGAACTTTCCTAAATTTTACATAACATTTCATTAAATTTTTAGACAGTTTACCTCATGTTTCAGAAATCATCCCAGAAAGTTGTTGTCTTGTGTCATCAGATCTTAATCCTGACCTGTTCAGCACATCAAAATTATATAGCATGAAATGGAGGGTGAAGGCAGGTTGCAAATGATACAATTATTATATGTCCCATTCTACAGAAAATTTTTACAAATGCATTGTTTAAATTTAGTGCTATGTGACTTTTCCCTTCTGAGTATTAGCCATCTAGGAAGGCAAATAGAAGATTTGCAGTTCTTGATTCATTTTTGGTTCCTCTCTTTCCAAGCAGGGAAGTTTAGAGAGAAAAGGTGCAACTGATAGGCAGATGTCATACGTGTTTTCAGCACTTCTGATTCCCACAAGTCATTCTTCTGGTTCCAGGAGACAAGATGGGATGTTTCTCCACAGAGCATTCAAAATTCCAGAAAAGGCTAAGACTGATGATTTTCATTTTGTAGTCAAAATATTTAAAAGAGATGTCGGCAGTGGCCGTGTTTCAGAGCTTTGAGGTCCAGAAGGGGCACAGAGATATTCTTCTTAGAATGCTTAAAATGGTCCTACAGGTGATGAAAATCATTGGGTTATATTGGGTCTCTCTCTCGTAGCTTCAGACAATAATAGTGCCTATAGGAGGGAATTATATTCATATATAAATTTAGGAAAAGAGCTCACATGAAAATAAATACTGCTATTCTAGTTCAAATAAATTCTTACTATTCATAAACCATTCATAAAGATCACACATTCACATAAGTTTATTTAATATTCCTGTAGATTCTCTACCTCTTTCTCAAGATCTATTCAAAGAAAAGTCCATCAACAGATCTTAAAGAACTTTCACAATTAACTAATCTCTGTGAAAATGTATGTATACATAGGTATAGATATATGTAAGTACAGATGACCTTATATATATATATATCTCCTGTATTCGTGGTGAGGAATTTCAGAAATAACCAGATTGAGTTTGTGGAGGAGCCAGACACAAATATCCATTATTTCTGTCTCCTAGACTGATGTTCTGACCAGTGGAAAATGCCTCCAAATATTTAGATCAGCATTTGAAAAATGTATTGTTTACGTCTGAGGTTAGCGAATTGATGGCAAGTTAATAACACTCAGTTGTGTTTGCAATGCACCTAAAAGGAATGGGCATTCTGCTAACTGATTGGCTTTACTAATGATGAGCAGAAAGACAATCACAAGAGATTTCATTTCCACTTGGTATCATGTAACTTCCCAAAGTGATGCGTTTAGCATCTTTGCTGGTTTATCAAGTAAATTTTTCCCCTGCTTTAATATGACAACAGAAGACATTTCAGGCTTTTGAAACAGCTACTTACTTTGACTTCCCAGATGATTTTGAGGTGAATACAAATGAAACTTATTAAAACACACATACATTAATGGCAACCGCTGTGTAAACTGCAAAGCAGCTATTATCACATAGTACAATTAAGTTCCTATTTAATTCATTTAGATCTTCCTCATTTTGCACACCAAGCATTTCTGGAAGTTAATTGGCATGAAAGACAGGGTAAACTATGCACAACAAATTGAGTGTGAAATAAAGTTAATTTAGATAAAATCCATTGTGAAAACTGCTGTTTCAGCAATATTTGCAAAGGAGAGGAGTCGTTAGTGCTACGTAAATGTCATTGACTCTTTGCACTGTTTCAGAGCTGAGATTTCATGCAGTGTTGCATTTATATAAGCTCTAGTTTGAATGCAAGACTCTCTTCTGTGTTCATAATATAAAAAGCTATGGAAACTACTTAATGGAATGCTATTGACATTAATGAAAAAAATTAATGGAACTTATCTGTGGGAGGAGTTATTATTTAATAGACAGTTTGTAGGAGTGGTTTAGTCCTGTCAAATCCTGACAGCCTCCTGAAGTCAGTGTTTAACTTTGTTGTTTTCAACTTGTGTATTTTCATAATAATTAGCATAAAGGTAATTCACTAAAGCATTTTAATACATCTAAGTAATGACATAATTCCCTTAGAAGAGACACTCCAGACAACTAGGAGAGGGAGGAGGAAAGAAGGAAAAAGTATGAGATTTTGATTCAGGCTTGAAACAAATGAAAGAAAGGCTTGCATACATTCACAGTTAGAAGTGAAAGTTCAAGGCAAGGAGCACTGCAGGTAACTTTGCAAGTGGAAGTACAACCATTCATGTTGATACTCATATGGTGTAAGGTCCTGCACATGGGTTGGGACAACCCCCAATATCGGTATGATATTGGGAGATGAGCGGATAGAGAGCAGCTCTGCTGAGAAGGACTTGGGGGTGCTGGTAGGTGAGAGGTTGGACATGAGCCAGCAATGTGAGCTTGCAGCCTGGAAAATCAATCATATCCTGGGCTGCATCCAAAGAAGGTTCTCCTCCTCTACTTTCCCCTTGTGAAATCCCACATGGAGTACTGAGTCAAGGTCTGGGATCCCCAGCACAGGAAGGACATTGACCTGTTGGAGAGAGTCCAGAGGAGGGCAATGAAGGTGATTAGAGGGATGGAATATCTTTCCTATGAGGAAAGACTGAGATAATTGGTATTGTTCCTACTGGAGAAGAGAAGGCTCCAGAGTGACATTGTTGCAGCTTTGCAGTACCTGAAGGAGACCTACAAGGAAGCTGGACACAGATTTTTTTACAAGGTCACGTAGTGATAGGACAAGGGGTAATGGCTTCAATCTGAAACAGGATAGGTTTAGATCGGATATTAGGAAGAACTTTTTCACTGTGAGGGTGGTGAGGCACTGGAACAGGTTGCCCACAGAAGTTGTGAATATCCCATTGCTGGATGTGTTCAAGGACAGGTTGGATGGGGCTTTGAGCAGTCCGGTCTAGAGGAAGGTGTCCCTGCCCATGGCACAGGCATTGGAACTGGATGATCATTAAGGTCCCTTCCAACCCCAGCCATATGATGATATAGTATCACAGAGCATGAAAATTCATTCCATAACAGGAAATCTACTTAAGCCTATTTTTTAAATATAAATATTAAAAGATACAAGTTTGCTTTCACAAGAATAAAGGCAATCAATGACACTTTACATGCAACTAGATATTTAGATGGATTTCTAAACCTCTTTTTTTTTTTTAATTTTTTTTACGGTATAGAAATCTCTTAGTAGTAGTACAGTGTTATGGCTCCTTACCTGAAATCTGTATACATACTTCTAGTCTTTAAGTAATTATGTCTTGCCATATCTTTCATTTGCATTTTTCGTTATCATGCCATTCTCAACAGCAAAATGAAAACAGGGTTCCCAGTTTTTATTCCTGAAAAGGGAAACATCACCAAGGTACTTGATTTCAAATAAACCAGTCTTATAATAGATGAAATGTTTGATATTGTCCTGACAAAGGATTTGAAGATCTGCCTATTAGGAATGATAATGGATAAGAAGATTAGTGAGATTAGTCTGAAATACCTTGTGTATATATTAGTCATGAAGAAAAATGTATTTTAAAGTGCTGGACTACATAAGCTAAATGTGCACCCATCATGTATCCCAGCAGTACAAAGTATCTTCTACATATGAATATTTTACTAGATATATAGTCGACTTCATAAGTCAGAGAAATATTTGACGATAATTCAGTGAAAGTAATAAGTCCGTAAGTGTTATAGAGAAACAAAACACATGCATATTATATTCTATTTTATATGTTTATTGTACAGAAATTTATGGGGCCAGATTAGCTGATATGATTTCTTTTTTTTTGTGGTCCTTTTTCTGTCCACCTGGTCCCTTGGGATAGCTCGTTGTCTGCCTGGGGCAGCAGGCGGCCCTCCTGAAGGACTGTTCTCAGTAAGGGCTTCCGCCACGGTCAGGATCAGGAAGCCAGTGTGAGGCTGGCCACCCCCAGGGTTGGATAGCCTGCCTCAAGGGTGCAAGGGTGTTCGCTGTCAGGTGCCAGAGGAATGAGGCAAAGAGAGAGAGATCTCAACAGGGTTTATTAACCCGTTCAGGGAAGGGGAGATCTCCAGGGAAATACAGCCCATGTCTGGGGTTTTAAGGGAGAGGAAAAGGGGCGGGGGAAGCCCCCGCAACCAATAACACACAGGTAAGTGGGAGGTACCTGTGCCACAGTACCAATCATCTGTGGGTAATAGGGAGGGTTTTCTCCATTAACCAATCCAGGCTCATAACTTGCAGAACTCTCTAGAACCAGGGGAGGTCCTTGCCCTGTCTCTCCACCCAGGGGCCCCCCCCGGGGGTGGCCCCTATTCAGTCTCCCCGCCCAAGGAGACGCCCTCCAACTCGGAGTCTCTGAGCCATTGGATGGCCAGGGCCTGATTGATGGGAACTGGCCACAGCTCAGTTGACCCGATGGGTGGGGACACCACCACATTTTTCCAACTGGGTAATTGATCATAACTGAAGTGCAGCATTTTTGTAAAATGTTTATGCTGATTCAGATGGTCTTTCTCAAGCTTGCCTATCTGATGGGAAAAATAATATTTCCTTCTATACAAAACTGGTTCCATGTAATTTTTCCCAGTTAGATGGAGTTCAGCATGAATCATGGCCTAATGAAGATGCAGACCGTAGGAGATGCTAAGCACTTTCAGAACAGGACTGGGGACTACATCCATGAAAAAGGATTATCAAAATCCATCTAAAATGTCCCTATAAATCTATTATTATTTGAGCATATAATACTACTAATGCACAAACTACTGCTTGCAGATTTGCAGCTGGTAATCGGGCAGAAGTTATTTTGATTGCTTTGGTTGCTGGAATCAGTTTATATGTCTGTATGCAAGAGCTTTTTCAGTAGGTCATAAAACTCTGAAGGAGTTCAGCCTGTAGTTGGTAGAAATTAAATTCCTCTCATCCATCACTGAAAGATTGTTTATCAAGATGCTGTGGATGAATTAGTGTAATCCTTATCATTTAATATAGTCTGACTTGATACCTTTACTGGAATTAGTTCTCAGAATTAATCAGCTTAGAAAATGTTAAGAAAGAGAAATGTCAGCTATTAATTTGCAATTTCAGAAAAACCCCCCAAACTTGCCCATCTAATACAAGAAGATGAAGAGCTGCTCTCTACAATTGCAATCTTGTGATTTTTATCTGTACTGCATACATCAAATGTCACCTATTTAAATACCATGCAAATATATATGAACTCTGACTGTTTGTTAGGCTGCTTTTATTTTGTTGTAGGCAGCACCCTTCTTAAACGGGGGTGGATGTGTACAGGGTTTGGCCTATACCATGTAGCAACTTCTTCTGAAACACTGATATTCTTTTTTGTAGAAAAGTGGTCTATTCAGGGAGGTATTAACTTCAAATGTTAGGCTTTCATTAAACTTTAAGACAAACTACAAAATAACAGTATCTGGTTTCCAGTCAGGTTTTAAACTATGCCTTGTATCATCTGCAGGAGATACAGGTTTTTGTGTCATAGTCATATGTACCTTCAAAAGATTTTACTAAAGTGCTTTGGAAAAGATTATTTTCCCACTCAGTAGTGTGCTAGGATGTTAGGAACAGCCACATCCCTGGGGTAAGGAAAAGTCCTATAAACGGTTGTTTATAAAAACTTTCCCTTTTTGCCTCACTGCTGAAGTTGTGCAGCCAGTTTACATCCTTAGTGCTGGAATGAAAGAATAGGAAATGTGCTAGTGTTTTTCATTAATTCACTACTCATAATTTTCATAAGAACTTGTGTGTGTTATTTCTTTGGTACTCCTATTGTATGGCAGGTGAAACAGTTTCCTGTATAAATACCTCTCTATTAGGGCAGACCTAAAGTGGGATTTTAATGTATTGCTTACATCAATCATGAGAAGATTTTGAAAAGCTTTGAGCGTGGCTTAGCTTTTCCAATTGGTGTGAGGAATAGGATTTCATTAAAAACATCTCTAGGGAATCATTACCTTGAACTAATCAGATAAATTTTGAAGGAGAATACTTGAGGAGTGATGGGCACTTCAGACAAGCCTGGAAAGAATTTTGTCACATTTTCTCCCGGACACTGCCAAGTGGGCAACTGAATTTCCTCTACCTCTGCTACCAGTGACATGTGTCATTCAGATAGTGGGAGCAGAGGATGAGAGTGCAAAATTTATCTGAGCAGGGATGCAAACAAGAATTTGGGAACATACACTTTCTTTCTGGATTGCTGGGAAAACTTTTCTTAACAAGATATTGTATTCATTTTTTGTTTTGACTGAATATTTTAAATTCCACCTCACACTCTTGAAGAAAAGAACAGATCTCTTAATTATTTCTTTGTAGTTTTCGAACTCAATAAGATCTTTCTTCAATCTTATGTTCTTATGGTTATGAATAGGAGCCTTCAAGCTGTTCTATTTTTACTGTAGTTTTAAGGGAAGAATGACCCCTATCTTATGTCTATATTAATTTTTTTTTCCTACTGGAATAGAGAGACAATACCAAAGGTATTTCTAGAGAAAATGTAATTAACCTGTTTTTTGGGATCAGACATATCCTAACATTATTCGGAATTAGGTGGAGAAGGTTGATGCTACCTTGCAGTCATGTTTTCCATTGCAGTACTTTAAATGCCTGTGAACTTAGGGTTTTCCTACTGCTCATACCCTTGCTGTGGCTGGAAAAGAACAATGGCAAAACATGTTGTCACTCTCCTGAAGGAATGAGTGTAGCAGATTAGTACCTCTCTCCAATTATTGTTTTTCTGGACATATTGCACTTATGTTCTCTTGGACCAGATGTGTTAGTGCCACCAGGACTGCAAAGAGGGGCCGTACACAGCTGCAGCATTCACATCACACAGAGCCTTGTACAGGGAATCTAACAAACTCTGTTAGTTCAGAGTCTGCAGTTAGGACCAGAAATGAGGGAACTGGTAGTTAAGTGAAATATAACAGAAAGGAGAGATTGATTCAGGATGTTGCAAAAACCCAGCCATGTACAAAGGCAGAAGGGTGTTCAAAGGAGTGATTTGTTAAAGTGAATGTGAACATAACCATTAAAAAAGGCTTTCCAAGCCACATACCAAAGGCATATCCCTTTGTCTTGGGATATGCAGGTAAATAGCTGTCTAGCTATCCAGCTGTCCTGACTTTTTCAGCACAATTCTGTTAGAACAATTTCATGGTGGCATCAGAGAAGACTCCTGTTAGAACAATTTTATGAGGGCATCAGAGAAGTTATGAAACACAGAGGACGTTATCATAATTAGAGGAAATTTAAGTCAATGAAGTCCAGGAAATAATACAAAATCCTCCATTTGTAGTTAATTATCTCAATATAGGCTCCACAGCTGTCTTGCAGGAAATGAGTGCTTGCTTGAAGAGTTTTACCCAGTTTTGTCCAGGCAAATGAGCAAGATCAGCAGAGAGTTGGAAGCAATACTCATGACATAAGCCTTTATCCCTCATTGTCAGGGCTTTTGTCCTGTCTGAGACTGAAGAGGTTTAAAACTAAAAATTATTGTTTTCTTGAGAACACAAGAACTTTGATCAGTGCAGCATATCCTGTGTATTCACTGTCCATGTGAATGTTCATAGGCCTTATGCTATAAGGACATAATATCCTTTTCTGTTTGCAGTTATTGTTCTTGTGAGTGGGCAGCAGACTAAATATGTGAAATCATGTTTAGAAGGCACATTGGTTCACATTTAGCAGTTACTTTCTTGATTGCCACAGCAGTGTAGAGGAAAAATCTTTGAAGACTTCACAACTTTATTATAATAACCTTAATGATTAATTTTGCTGTGTCAGTATGGTTGTCCTCTTACAAATAGCTCCAGTCCAGAAGCTAATGAATTCTTTGGCATTGGGCAATCGTCTTCAAGGTTATATGTGAGCTATTGGAGCATATGTCAAGACAAAGCACCAGAGAGGAGTCATTTTCATACTTACATTTTCTGCCCTTTGAATTCCCCTCATCTTCCCTCTCTCTCTCCAAAATAAATAATAAAAAAGCCCCCTTCAGAATTCCTACTACAGTCTTAGCCTGGTATAACTTCAAGTCAGACCTATTCAGTCTGATTGTGTTAGTAATCATTGTGCTTTCAGCGACTTTTACTTATCCTGTGCTATGTTTACTCCAAGATACAGACACAGAAGAGCAGGAAACAAAAAATGTCTGGGCTCGAATACCTTCAATTTCCCTTTGTGTTTTTAGCAATGTGTCTGCATGGGTTTCAGTTCCTGAAAACTGGAAGGGAAAGGGCCTCTGGTGGCAGTAGGAGATCTAATTTTTCTTCCTGTACAACCATTTATTGTCACATTCTTCCTATTGTTTTCACCAGTCCAAGTTATGGATTTTCTACTATTTTTATGGGAGAGTATTCTGTATGTTCCCATAACTCCAGTAAGAAGATTTTTAACAAACAATACATCTTTCTTGTCTTAATTTCAATCTCTTATCTCTATTCACCTATTTTTCTCTATGCTTGTTATGGTTTCACTTCCATGTTAACAATTTGGCTTTTAACATTGCCCAGAGTGTTTGCTTTGTGTGTGGTTACAGACCATTGCTTTCTGCACCATGTTGTCTCTTATAACTCTTCCTTAACTCCTTTAGTCTGCCTACCTTTATCGCATAAAGTGTACTGAAATTGAACACAGTATTGGAGCTGCAGTAAATAGGTTTTACTGCAGAGAACAGCTTCTAACACTGAGCTGTGGCGTGGTTCACTACTCTGTCATTTCCCTCTCTTCCTCTATTTATGCATGTCATGTTGACAGTCCACTGTGAGATCAATGTATATTATAAAAAACAGATCATTCTAAAATGATTTTCCCACTTACAAGTGTGAGATCACATTACACACAGAAAGGTTTTAATATTGATATATTTTTGAGCTGTTCTTCAAAAATGTTTTGCAATAATCATTTTCCATTCCAAATTATCCTGCTATAAACACACATTAATTGACTAGTTAATTTCTTCTTTCATTGGAGACTTTATTTTGGCTTAAGGGACTGAGTGCTCTGTTTGCTGTGAAATACTTGTGGGAATTTTGTGAATTTTGTCTCTAAGATACAAGATTCAGGATAGTAATGTGAGTTGATCGTTATGATCAAAAGAAAATGGAAATCACAGAGAGGAAGATAAATTTGGTTTAAAATGAATCTCTGTTTTAAATTCTCTTCCAAATTAACAGCTAGGAATGTTAATTAATGACTTCTGAAACACCTTTAGCATCTAAGCAAGCTGTCTTTTTTTATGAGTAGGAGATTCATACAGCAGAGCAGTGCAAAAGATTTTCTTATTCTAACTTTTTCGTTTTCGAGGAATTAGAATCTCAGATAGAAAGGAGTAGAAATAAACCAGCTTTGTCAGTTGGGCTACGCTGTTTCTGAGAATTTTCTACGTTACATTAAATATATTTAACAAAAAATATTTATGATGTGATTATTTTTCTCAGTGGCATCAAATTAATGAATGAATATAAAAACCAAAATTAATTAATTTTAAAGAAGTCATTTTAGTGGTACATTTTTATACCATTATATGAGGGTGATTTTCAGTTGGTACTGAGTTTGATACCCACTTAAATCCTTTGACTTAAGTCCATTAGAACTTTGTCAGTCAAAATTAGGCGAAGCTTCTTCTAACTAGTAGACAAATAATAATGAATATTTTTAAAACTTTTATTTTACTGTTGTCTAATCTACCACTATAAGGAGAAAGGGCCCTGTAAAATGGCAGCACACAGTAGAACTATACTGACAAATACTATAATGAATTAACAGGCAGAATTTGGGACAGATTTAGTGAACAAAGGAGATTTAACTGAGATGCTCAAAGTAACACATTCATTTCTAATTAAAATGAGTTTTGTACCTCTTGGATCCTGGCTTTATGTCTCAGCTGAAAACAGCATCAGTATCTGTTGCAGGGTAGGATTTTAATTCAGTGCTTGTTCTGAAGGAAGAATGACCCTTATAGTGCTTAATTGACCACAACATTTCTCAAGAATGACCTGGGGTAGTCTCAGAGGTCTCCCATGCAAGTAGGAGCAATAATTACTGCTCACTGATGAAATTGAGTGTATCATTATAGAGTGCAGTGGTCCTAGTCCTAATAGGCTAAGTAAAAAAGGGAGCAGGATTCTTAATTTGAAACTTCATTGTGTTTATCAAAACCAAAACAAAACAATTTAAGTTGGTCTAATGCTGTTTTCAAGACCAATTTGTATCCTGGAATTCTTTTGCTTTAGCCACCTGTCATGTTCACAGCTGTGCTTTTGCTGCCACCAAGGTCATGGGAATATACCCCCTGCAAATCCCAAACTTAACCTGTATTTGATCCTCTGCCCTTCACAAACCCCTCTAGCAGTATATGCTGTTCTGAGCCTGCAATTATTGCACCACCCACATCAATTTATTGTATTCACTCCAGTCTATATGCCATTAGTCAGTAGCTCTGAATTATGTACAGTGACCTCTGCTGAAAAGTCATGCCTCCGATTAATACAATATTCCATCTCTTTTCTGTTCAATTTCTCCTTCGTAATCCCCTGCTGAAGCACATTTGCCTTAATTCAATTGGATGCTTGATCTCTCTGTGCAGGCCACCACCAAACGATGGAGGGCCTCACTGCAATCACAAGTAATCATGCAAAGAAATGAATAAAGTCTCAATTATGGAGCATTTAAAATGCAGGCTGCACCATGGTTCTGCTAACATGTCACCCCCTACAAGCACTGTGCGATGAAATTGGAGATTGGGTCTCTAAGAGGAATTGGATCACTTACGATGATGAAAGAACACTTACGGGTGTGTTTTTCCCCTTCAAGCCAGCTCCCATGAAAAGATCTGTTCCACACACCCTCCACTCCCATTTAATTTGAGTCCTTTTAAACACATAAGAGTCTTAGATATTTTCTGCAGATTATTCTTTAGCAAACCGAGGAGATAATTTTGGCTTTTTGGCAGATATATTAGTAGCATATTACTGTGGTGAAAATAGGACCCTGCCCATTTTTCTGAAAATTGCTCTCTAGTAATTTGGATAGCACTAACAGTGGCACACAGAGATAGTTTGGTTTGGAAAAGTTTGTAATTACCTTTACAAAATGAACAGAGAAGGGGATTCAGATGGGGTTTTTTTCCCTTTCCCAAGATCCCGTCCCTGCTCAGGATGGACATATTCTTCCCAGTTAGGAAGTGGTATTATGACTCTAGGAATAGATATATGGATGTATTTTTGTGCATGGCTATGGTCATTGATCTAGTGTTTAATATCTTATCTAAAAACCTTTGCACTCTTTCAAATGGACACCGTAGTCATCATACTTTTGCCCTAACCAGTCATACTTACTTTCTTGTCTTACCTATCCAAGATTAGTTTTTTAAGGTAAATACTAATCACTACAAGCTGTAAATCATCTTACAATAAATTTCCTGACATATTTATTTTATAACTGTCTGCTCCAGAATGCACTGCTGCCCAGAAATTTGCTCATAAAATATTTTTTAAAATGGATAATAGCAAAATAGACATTTTAAATCCTCTAAAAAAGGTTTAGTGGTTTTGTTGCATGCTTGTATATTTAACTTAATCATAAGTACTTTATTTGATTGAATTTAGAATTTGATGTACTCATATTTGCCAAGAAGGTACATATTTGAAGTACTGAAAAGGGTAAATGTTCCATAACTCAGCTGTTTAAATACATAAAATTCTGTTTATGGCATGAATCTAAATAACAAGCCCACAATATCTTTTCACTTGTTTCTTTTTAATCATCCTATATTCACTCAAGTTTTAGCTCAGGTTTTACTTGAAATTTTAATAGTATCAGTGTAAAATGGAATTACAGCTGACTTGTTAGTAATATTCTTGATACAAAGTCTTTTTATTTCCTTTATTTTTATTTCAAACACTGTTGTTTCATGTATATGAGGATAATTAATATTGTGACAGCAATTTCTATTAGAAGGGGGGAAAACCATTATTGCATCTTAGTTGAAACTTGGGATAATTCCTTGGCAAGAAATATTTCATTACTTGTTCTCGAGTGCCCCCAGATCTGTTCTTGTTTCTGCCTTCATGTTCTAGTCTTTAACTCAGAAAAGAAACAAATACACTTAGTCCTTTAAGTAAGTAAGTCAGCTGCTTGCAGAAGACACCATTAGTTTATCAGGATCCAAAAAGGTGCAAAACTTCCAAATACTCCTCAGGCTGACACTCAAAGTCTATTGGATGATCTGCACCAGTCTCCAACCACTGTCTGTGTGAGCCAAGAGCTTCTCCAAGTGTATGTTTGGTCAGTGGATCTTTCTTACTTGTTTTAGTGCTATTATTTAGAGCTATTCTCATGTGTTGAGACAAGGGAATTACTTCTACATTTTTTAAAACAGAATTTTCTGGCATAATTGTCAGGATTTTTAATTCTCTTTTACCTTTGTGCTTTTTACCTCTTTATTCCTTGCATAGTTTCCACACGGTCAACTGCCACATCTTGTTCTATGTAAGTTAGAAATAAATACTGAGGCTGATGTGATGTCATTATCACAGCCCAGTAATAATAATAATAATCAGTACAGCCCAGACTACAGTTCAGGTCATGCTCTATCTCATTCCTAGGAGAAATGGCTGCACTTAGAGGAGATGCTCATAGTTCATACAGACAGGGACCAACATATACACAAGGCAAACATAAAAATGTATAGGCTGTTTAGTTTTGTGAGAAAAGCAAGGTAAGATACAGTAGAGACATAACATAACTTAGTGTAACATAACATAACAACACAGAGCTCTCATCAAAAGAGAAGTTGGTCTATGAGAAACATTTAAAAAAAAAATAAACAATGTAAAACTATTGATTCTAACTCACAGCCACAGAAAACTTTGGAAATAATATTTTAGAAGATAATTAAAGAAAACTGAGCATTTATATGTCTGGTGAGAATATGTGCAGTTACATTGCAGAAGAAAGATGTAAACAGAAAAAAATTACAAACCCTTGACTTATGCAATTAACTAGTCTTTAACTAAAAGGAGTTAGAAAAGTTCTCTATGGACAGTTTGTTTCATACTTGTTTAAAACTAATTTACTGTCATCTTTCTCTGAAGCACCTGGTAGTAGTCACTGTCAAAAAGGGATATCGGGGTTGGCAGCCTGTTAGTTTGAGTCATTAAGTTAATTGCTGTGATGCTACTGCTTTGTATGAACTGCTGTACAATACATTTCTTAGCCACAATGTGGCTTTCCATAAAAACATTCATTGTCATGGCAACAGAAGTAGGAGGACTGGTTTCCTTTTTGAGGATTTTAGCAAGATCAGCCATATGACAGACTGTACCCTTTCTTTGTTTTTTTTAGTGTAGGCACTACACTTCTTAAAAAGGGAGCTGGAGGTCATATATAACCCTCTGGAGGATGAGGGAAAATGGTTTTTTGGTAGAAATTGCACAGACACAGAGAAGAGATTTTAAAGAAATTAGAGGGAGAAAGGCTACCAGAAGAGCATACAGAAGGAGATGGCCTGCAGCTACAAAAGCATCAAAGCTAATCCTCAGAGAAACAGGAACTGGAGACATTGCTGGGCCCAAGGCACTGCAAAAAGGTGTCCAGAGGGGTTGTGCATTTTGCTGCACGTCAGAAAGCCACTGAGATAGCTGAGACAATGGTCCACCTACGAGGATACGGTGGATTAGGGGCAGCTGGCTTACAATCCCTTTTATTACTATTCCGTCCTAGTTTCTGTATTTAAAAAAATAATTAACCTACTTTATTGTCTACTAACACTGGGATATTTTATTTGTTTATTTATTTATTTGTTAGTTCGTTTGAAAGCTTTTGGATATTGTTTAGGAAACTCACTGCAAAGGTCTAAATTCCCTGCAGAGCTGTGACTAACTTGAGATCTCATCTCAAGCCAGTCAAAGCAAGATCTCCTCTTCGCTTCCCTGCTGTCAGACTCAAGCCTCTAACCAAAATAGAAATCTGTCATTAATCTTCTCTCAGATCATAACTGGTGCTGCAGTCACAAGGGTGGGTACAAGATGCCACTATTTCAGGAGATCCAGCCAGGTTGGATCCTGCAAATGTTGCAAACTGGAGACACATGACAGAAGTTGACACAAATGATGCTTCAGAAGCTTCTTTAAAACATACTGTGGTTTATCAATTCATCAAAGGTGCAACACATTCAGACTAATGCATAAACATGGCAAATGGCCTACATTCAGAGCCTTGTTTGCACCTTTGTAAATCCCCCTCAGCTGAACTATCTTCTGCATTGCCACAATGAAAGCAGCTCGGCTTCTGTAAACCTTTAATGTCTGAAACTTCCCTGTCAGTTCTTCTGCATTGTCTCCTCTTTGTCTGGGATCTGGGAGCCCACAGCCTCCTTTGGCACATGCCTTATTCTTTGAGAACGAAAGGTACCAAGCTTTATAAAAAGTACATCAGCTTTCAAGTAATAACCCAGCTATTGCTGTCATAATTCCTTTGATTGCTGGTGCAAGAGGCTTTACTTGAATCCTCGCTGCTGCGTGCTAATACTGAACCTAAAAATAAAACACCTGTTTCCATTTACAATGGAAAGTGCATTCAGACAGGCTTGCACTTAAAAATCAAAAAGGTTAGACAGACAGTTTGTCACAAATATGAATACTTTCCTCATGCATTCAGCTACAAAGCTTGTTATTTGCTATGCTAGAACGAAATCTTGATCCTACTAAAATAGATGAGACCTTTTTATTATCTTGCACACAGCTGGGATTTCAGATTGAAGAATAAAAGTTACATGAGAATGTTTTAAGACATTAATGTTTCAGTAAAAAAATCTTAATAAGGGAATGAAAAGAATTTGCAGATTAGTATCAGTAAATTCTAAACTGGAGAACAGTTAATTTAATAAATAAAGACTACTTCTTTAAAAGAGATAAAAATCAAATATTATAGCAAGTAGCTACTTTGCAACAGCCTAATTAAACTATGATGAAGATAGTCTTTTTTTCAGCACACTTACTTGTGATGTGCATTTTTAAATAGCAAAAATAATTAGTCTTTCAAATAGATTAAATTTTGTCATTATTTTTTAAAAAGTAATTAACCTGAAACAGCCTCTAAAATCAACTTACTAATTATTAATCAGTAATATAATAGGTTAGTGAAACATACAAAACAGAAACTAGGATTAGATATTATATTTTGACTTTAAGGTTTTTATGGCCTGAGAAAGAAAGCAAAAGGTTTCTTTTGCTTTCTTTTCTTGTACAACCAAGAACCAAGAATCATCTTTAATCTTCTATTTCTTTTGTCAATTTCAGTTCATTTGCTTTTAACTTTCATTCCATGTGTTCATTTAAGAATATCCCTGTTTTATCTCATCCACTTCAAGGGCATTTGGCCTCATGGAATAATAGCCTGTCACATTCAGGGACAGAATATCCTGTGAAAACCATCTAGTCTATTCACTCAGCTCTCAATTCATATTACTATACATTATTCACATGTTTTCAATGTACTGAGGGCACTTCTCAAACTGAGGATTTGTTAGCACAAACCATCTTAGTGTGTATTTATTACACACTAAGATTCTATCATAAAATTCATGCAGATCCAGTGACTTCAAATAGTTTCACAGACTTACAGCCCTAGGGCAGATCTATTTAGAGAGTTCAGCCACTTCTCCAAGCCAATCCTGGTTTGGGATTACTGAAATAGTATCACTTACATGGAATGGCAGTTATTTTCAATTTCTTTCTTTTAAGGTTCCTGTTACTTCTTCTTTGGAGGCTCTTTTGAAGGCTTTGTGAGTTATCCCAGTCCTTAACAAACACAAACCAGTTTGTAAGGTATATCTAGGAAGACATAACTGAAAAGAATTTTGTGTGGTTTCTTTGTCTGTTTAAAGTGAGGGAGAAATAAGGCCAGGAATAGTGATCTCGGGGGCCCCAATGATTTGTTTATTCAAAAGAGGTAAAATAAAACATCCCTTTCCATTAGGAGAGTGAGCAATACACTCAGTTCTTTTCCTTGGTGTCTATGACGTTCAAGAACTATCAATGTTCCTCCATCCAGGGGAAGATCTTGACCCAAAAAGAAACCACAGCATGACATACCACCTTCTTGCATGAGAGCACAGCTCTGCAGCCGACCCTCTCCATAAATAGACTCTCAATAAAAAGGTAAATCTGCAACAAAGGCAAAGAAAAAAAGCACAGCATGTCTACTGGGGTCACAGACTTCTATCTATCCAGTAACCCAAAATACAAGGCATATGAAGTCCTGCTGCCACTATTCAGCACAAACAATGCTACTGCTCTTCCATGTTTTTCTGAGTTCCCTTTTGGGACTTCTTTGGAGCACATTCTTCATACTTCTTTTTCTACCACATTTTTCCATTCTTTCTTCATGTAAATGGTCTTTTTACATATTTAAGCCTTAATTTAATTTATTAATCTAATAAATCATGTAACTTGCATCTTGAGAACAATGAAAAACTACACTACCAAAAAAAAAAAAGTCCACAGTTTGAAGAATGAAGGTCTGTCCTTTGACAGAGGTCAATGAATTCCATTGATTACAACAATGTCAAGATATGCTTTTATTTGCTGTCCTAGTCTCTAACTAGGACTATAAGATTAAACTAGAGCGGAGAGTAGATTATGAGCCTAAGACACTGACAGAAATCAGAAGTAAAGCTCATAAGTCAACAAATTTAGACTATTTAAAATGGTGTGTGCTAACTAACCCTCAGTTTGAGAAGTGCCCTCAGTACATTGAAAACATGTGAATAATGTATAGTAATATGAATTGAGAGCTGAGTGAATAGACTAGATGGTTTTCACAGGATATTCTGTCCCTGAATGTGACAGGCTATTATTCCATGAGGCCAAATGTCCTTGAAGTGGATGAGGTAATGATCAGGTTTGGAGACCATTCAGATAAATTTCAAGAAAAAGGTTGCTGGCAGAAATAGTAATTATTTGGATGGATTTCTATAATTTTAAGCAGAATATATTTATAGTTTTCTGAGAAGCATTCATTGTAAAAGGCCAATGATTATTTTGTACATTAATTGTCCTGGTCACAGAGATGTCCTTCAGGACTCTGCTGGTAATTCTGGCACTGCAGTTATCCCAAATGATACTCCTCAAGTCTGTGGTAGAAATACTCTGATCCACTCATCCTGATTTCTCTGTGATATTTGTCTTTGCCACAGTTCTTGAAAATTACATCATAGAATGAGCTACATCCTTCCATCCTCAAGGGATTAACAGAAAAATAATCTGTAGCATTTGGGAAATTGTATAACACTTTCACTCTGCCAAAGAGGGTGGGAGATTAACACTGATTTCTTACTGTGCAACATGGATTTCTTTCTCCTGGAAGTCTACAACGCCATTGTATTTCTTTGTAAGACACTTGCAAACTTATGCCTTTTTTTTTCTTCTTAATGCCTAGAGATGTAAAAGATTTAGCATTTCATGTTACCTTGGTCTTTTACATAACGTTATTTTAATGTGTGATGGCACAACTGAGATGATCCCTTAAATGATGATCGCAACACAATGATTTTGACTAGGAAGGAATTTAGAAAGCAAATAAACCCAATAGTCTGCCAAGCTGAGTCTTCACCAATGAAAGTCTTTATACATATCCTTAGTACTGCAATTATTTTTCTTTACAAAGTCTCCAAGAATCCTTAGTGATTTTAATGATTTAAAAACCTGGTTATACAAAACAGAGAGCATATGGTTGTCATTGCTGCAGATCCATTACAAAGAATGCAGTTACAATCAGCTGCATTTCTGAGAAATGAGTTGGTAATATCATAAAACTTACATAACACAGTTTTATCTTTCTTGTGGAGATTTATAAGGCCAAAAGGACCTCATGAAGGCATCACCTTTTATGCTTATCATGAATTGCATGAATAAAGGATAAGAACTGATTTAGATGCTTAAACTGAAGCCAGTATAATCTTAGCATGGCTGAGGAAAGAAGGAAAAAAAAACCAATGTGGCTATAAATCATATTTGTTTTTCTTCAGTCTCCAGTGCAATTTAGAAAATTCTGTGGCTCCCTAAATTATGCTCAGCTGTCTACAGCCCTAGGGGTTAAGTCCTGCATCTGAGAAGTGCCATGGGAGAAAAATGCCATGTCTTCTCTCTCCAGGATCAGATCAGGAGGGGACAATACTCTTAGCACCATTTTTTATGGAAAGCCACCATCATGACTCACCTTGGGGAAAGAAGTTTAGGAGAGAATTTCTGCATTGTGTTTGTGTGCATGTTCGTAGCACACAGTACCATATTCTTTAAGCAATCAGCTACATCTCACCCAGCTTTTATTGGGGTTATTCACAGAACTACTGTCAGTATTTTCCAATTACGTGTTTGTCATCCCATCCAGGGGATAAGGAGGGAAGAATCAGCACATCATAAATGTCAGGTAGGGATGCAGTCAGAGGAAAACTGAAATCCATGTGTATGGAGATATAATCAGAAAGATTGCTGTTTAAATATGGCCAGCACTGTGGGTCAAGGTCATCAGGGCCACTGTTGGCTGTAGCTGATTTTGATTGTGTACACTGGGTTCAGAGTTTGTATTTTTGTATTATTAAGTTTTCATATAAGTTTTTGTTGTTGTTGTTTGGGTTTTTTACAGTGGTAAAATGTAATACACACAGGTTTTTGTTATTATTGGGGTCTTTTTTTATCAAGAATATTATACCACGCAACAGAAAAAATATTCATATAGCTTCAGAAGGGACTCTCATTTAATTTCATTTCATTTATTTTCATTTTCATAAAGCTTAAAAAGTCACCTTGCAGGATCCATATGGAGGAAGAAAAATAATTAGGTTGTAATCTCCAGTTAGAAAACTGAAGATTCCAGGGAACATCTTGGAAAAGCTGCATGAAACTTACAAGTTGTGAGTTGAGGACCTTTGAGCCACCATAACAATGGCATCAACCTAGCTGGAATCTGCCTGGAAGGCAGTGCAAGGAAGGGAGTGTCTGCTGCTAAAAACTTCAGGCACTTCCTTTGACAAGACTGAACAGAAAAATTTTTGCTTTCAGAGCTTGGTAACTGTTTCAGCAGTCTCATCATTTAAAGATTTAAAGGTGATCCAGGTGTTCAACTGTACTGTGGGTATTTAAGTGGGCAGAAAGTTCAGAGAAAATGATACAAAGGAAACACGGCTGTTAGTGCCACCAGGAGTAGAAACACCTCCCTGCATCCACAGTGAGGAGTAACTAATTTCTCTGAGGAGCTTTTGAACAGGAACTTCTTGGATGAACTAAGCAATGTATATCCATGTATACATATATTTATATATATAGGTAGAGATACATGCACTATCTAAAGTTCTGCTTATTGTTCCATGTACATTTGAACCTTTTTCTCCACAGAGTGTACCACGTACTATGTATTATTGAAGCCGTCATAACACCCAGGTGAAGATCACACAAGCTGTGAACTTCAAGTTCTTTACAGATTTCCTGTTGTAAACATGCAGTTTTCACCCTGGAAATCTTGTTAATGGAAGGGCTAAGATGGAAGTAATAAGTATTTGATATGTCACATTTCCTCTTTTCTCATCTATTACTGATTTTATGTCTAGGCCTTTGGTACAGGAGTCAACTCTTTCTTGAAGTCACAAGCACCACTCCTGTCTTGGGACCCTCACAGGAGATTTTCCAAAACATAAGGGGTAGCACTTTCAGGTGTAAGTTACTGTTTAACTTTTTATTCAAGTCCATATTGGCTAGAAATTTCTATCATATGATGGCTGTAGCCTACAGTATGAATTCATCTAAGATTATCTAAGTCTTGTCTACACTGAATATGTATTCATCTAATTAAAACCCTTGTCTGGCTTTTATCAGCACGGCTGCTAATCTCCTAGCAAAGTCATGAAAGAATGTAAAGTCTGCAATAATTTCTTTAGGACAGAGTTGCACTTGAGGCATATTAGTGTTAGAAAGCTGGTACTGCCACTATTTGTCTTATGAATAAAGGATTTCCATTTCTGTGGCCATCAGCATGAAGCCTTTAAAAAGTCATAAATTCACGAAGAAAATAATTGAAAGTCTCTGAAACAGATCTCTATGGGCAAAATGTCAAATTGTGCAGTCCAAATGCTCAGCTCCACAGCCCTCCCTAAACTGATTCTTTTTAACCGTGCCAGTATTTGTTGTGCTCACCTGTGGTAACTGCCACCACTTCCATTTTTCAAACAGCAAGAAATGTATTACTACCATTGTTAAAAGGCTCCATAAGGCAATTACAGGAGAAACCATGCCACAGGGTTGTCAAATTAGCTGTGCAGGTTAGGCTGCAACAGCAATACCACAGGGGCTCTGCGGCTGTTGTGCAGGAGGTAAAGCTTGTGCTGGACTGGAACAAGTGCACTAAAAAACCCCAGGGAAGCAGAGGGGCCGTGGCAAAGACCTTACTATGGGAAATGCCAGAGGTACATGTACTCTTCCATCACCTGCCAGAAAATGAGTTTACACTAATAATCATGGGACTTGTGATGCAAATGGTCCCCTTCCCCTTTCCCTCCTAGACAGGTTGCCCCCACTCAGCACTAAGGCACACCAAATCTCCATCTTAAAGGAAATAAGACCAGTGCATCGCTTCCAGCATCACAGAGGGCAGGAACTAGGAAAAGAGTCCCAGGTCTCTGCACACATGTAGACTCTGGCTCAACCTGTTTGCTATCTTTCAGCATAGGGGTGAAACAGTATATAAACAGCATACGTTTTTCTATAGGAACACAAGAAATAAATCAAAGGTTGAATTCAAGACCACAGCTTGGTTCTAGGTGGTCAATACCACTACTACATGCAAAAAGAAGTTGCATAAAGGGAAACCACAGAGCCACTGAGATAGCCCCTGAGGTCTCTTCACATGATACTGAGTTTATTCCAAGTTTTTGTGGTATATGTCATTGCACTACTGGTTTATTATTTTTTCAATGACCGTGGGTCACAGTCCATAGCTGTATAGCTCTGGATAGATAAGTGCCTTTGAAGGATTCTAGGTAAGAAACTGTTTCCCTCAAAACCAAAAGAATTTAAAACATTCCAGGATGAAAATCCCTGTTACCTCCCATATAGTTTAGATAATTGTTCCTGGTGGAACAATTCCTGACTCTGCTGATAACTGGCTTGTGCTCCAAAGCTCAACAGCTCTTGCAAACTGAATTCTACCTTATATAATTGCAGCAGCTGTTTATATTTGACACAGTACCTTTTCTTTAGAAAAGATTTGAAAGGTTTTGCTGTGATTTCCCGACAGGCTTATGCTACTCCTACAATAGCTATGCGTACAATAATAGTGAATATCACACTTTCTATTTTAATATAGCTATGTTAACAGACAATAAAGTACAAAAAGCCAATTTCAACTTATGGATATGGCTAAGCCAACAGCAAAACTTAAATAACAAGGCAGCACTGCAAAGAGAAAGGCCTTGAAATGTGCAGGTAGCAATGAGGTTTTCAGGCTCACTTGCCCTTGAGAGGATATTCTGTAGGTTAGAAATCAAAGCACAGAAAGCAATTCTAAAATATGCTAAATGGAGAAGCATATTTTGATTGGATAAACTAAAAGAAAGATGTCTCTAATTTGGACACTTAACTGGTCAGCTAAGGTAAGAGGGACTAGAAAGATTCTGATAATAACCACACTAAAATTATAAAAATCAATACAATATTTCACAAGTATTCTGTGCAGTAAGTGCAAAAGAAGAAGAATTATAATGCATAAATCTGTACGTGTCAGCTTAGCTATGACCTTTGGAATATGCAGCACAGATTTGAAGACACGTTTCTGATGCTGGTTGAATCTGAAAGGCACTGGAAAGTCACAACAGATATGCATACATTGAGAAAAAAAGACTACTGCAAAAAACTCCAGAAACTACTATTATTAGCTAGATAAGTGAAGAACAGCTGTCATGACAACCCAATTCACGTAAATGGCAAGAGATAAATACAAATATAATCAAGGTGCCTCAGCAACACTTTACTGACTTGAAGAGAGAAGCGTCCTCAAAGGTCAGAGTAGTTTATGTAGTTCACATCTGCACCTCAGGCATTCACCTCCTGAACCTCAGCTGGTGTAAATCCACATGGACTAATTGGACTGAGGTTAGCCACACTGATTTTAACATCTGCTGGGAATTTTGCCCTCTTCTTTGCTCAGTAAGGCTAAATAACGGGGTTTATTACTTTATGTGTCCTTGTTCCTTCTGGTTCTTTTTCTCTAGGGATGACGTATAACTTATTTTACCACCATGGTGTATTTTTTATGAGTTAATAAGCCCAGACTAAAGCTGAAGTATGCAGCTGGTTTAAAAAGAAGATCAGTAGACTGTTATTCTCTAGGAACTATATGACTAAAAAATTTGGAAATAAATTTTTATGTACAAAGAATGTCTCAAATACTATCTTTTTGAAATAGAGCTATTTGGTTTTGCATAATTTTGAGACAGCTTTATGTAACCGGGAACTCACTAATAATCAAATTCTGTTGAAGTGAATGCCTTGCTTTTCCAGAAATATGTATTTTTCAACACTGAAAATTTTAAGATCTTTGCGCTGCTCACGTCCAGATGAAAAAACAAAACAAAACAAAAACAAACAAAAAAAAAAACAAACCCCCCAAAAAACCAACCAACCAAACAAACAAAAACACCAACGCTAAAAAAACACTCAAGCATAAAATTTCCCAAATCAAATAATTTTGGTCTTTTTGTCCTAAAGGTAGCTTTACAACATCAGGCACCCTTACCACACAAGATAAATATTTATATGAGTTATTTGTAAGGATAATCTTAAAAATAGCTGTTGCTAAAACTCTTGCTCCATTAAACAAGGTTTTCATATGAATTATTGATTACTTGAGTTTTTTGGACAGTAAGTAAATATTTGTAATGAATTAAGGTACCAGTTAATTGAGTAGGTGATTTGAAATATCATAGAAATTTTTAAAACTAATATGTGAAACTATTATCTTTTTTCTTACCAATGACCATCAGTGACTTCTCTAACTGCTTTTCTATACATTAAATTTTATCTGGTCAACTATCTCCTAGAAGCTGAGGATCTAATTTCAAAACAGATTTTTTGACATTTTGGAGTTATTTCTGCAGGTCTTTTGTTACTTTGTTATCTGGCCATGAGTTTTGGCCATGGGTTTGTATCTTGTGCAATAAAGCATTTAAGTTTTAAAGGTATTCAGTTGAGCAAGAGTTGAGGAAAACCATATTCTGGATTGAAAGGTTCCCATTTCCTGACAGATGGCCTTCTTCATCCTAAAAGAAAATTAAACCTGCCATTTTAATTCATGCAGAATATCAGGCAACTTCCTATTGTTGTTGAAATAAGTGGAATGATCCCCTTCCACTTTGAAAAAATAGCATAAAGTCAGGCAGCACATATCACCAGCACTGCCACACTTTTATGAGTAGACCATTAAAAAACCAACACTATACAAAAACACCAACGACTTCTGATATATTTATACTTCTGAATATATTTATACTTCCCTCAAAAGTAGCCTTTCAAAGGTGTGTCAGTTAGCAGGAAATTTTCTTTTTAGATTATTTCTTTTAACATTTTTCTTCACAAGCCATCTCTGAAGTTCAGGCAAGAGCTGAGATAATGCCAAAAATATTTTTTCTATGAGTATTTGTTTCAACAGCTACATGAATTCATGAAATACTCTTTGAATGCTTTGGATGATTACTTTTTGCAAGCATTCATGCACCAAGTTTTATGAACACCTGCTCTGAAGTTATTTTTAAACCAACATCAATAAATATGCATTGAGGATTTTTTTTAGAATGTGATTTTAAGAAGCTATGGCCACATTGGCTTAGTCCTTCAGCTTTCTAAGAGACAAAGTGAGCTTTTAAAAGTTCTTGTCACTACTGAAACAAAAGTTTGGTGATTCATTACCTCGTAACTCTCTTGTCATTGTCATGAGTAAAGTGAGAGTAAATGATTCCATATGGAAGAGGGCAAGGGCTGACGAGAGGCATATCCAGAACACACAGAATTTACAAGTGACTGAAAGACAGTTCCTCTTTGTATGCAATATGTTCAGACTGTTCATCTCACCCCATTTGATTTCTCTGGCTATTTCTTGATCTTTAAAAAAATGGGGACTGTGAGAATTATAGTAAGAAAGAAACATTCAACCTCTTTTCTCCATGGGTTACATATGCAAAGACTTGTAATAGTCTGGAAGTAAACACCTATACTCCTACTTGACAGGCAGAATGCTGAATATGACTCCTTTTGGATCAAATGCTCATTGCCAGGAACAGGGTTCTAGAATAGGAGATCAACACTGTCATCTATCAGATACCTATTATCTCCTTAAGCATCTAAGATCTACTGAGGCAATAAGCTTGCCAACCTAATTATTAAATTTATTGTGTTTTATTGATGTCTTTCTATCAATCATATTGAGCCTAATCCAGCTCTGTATGACGCCTCTGAAAAATTACCATTGACTTCAGGGGAAGCTGGATCAGGAAGCAATAGAGATGCCAGTTGATGAAATACGTGTAGAAAATGCAATCATCTCTTAAAACAAATCATATGCTACCTCAAAAGTGATAAAATGTCATTTAATTTCTGTTGGCATTCCTACTCACTTCTGCACCTGCAGAGACAATATTCTTAGAGTTGAATGATATTTACAATGAAGACAAAAACAGAATGTCGACAGGTAAAGTAATTTGGCTCTCATATTGACTACAGCAATTTGGGTGGCCACTGCTGTGAATTAGATGAATGACAGCTGGAAAAAAATCAGATCTCCGGCAATAAAAAATCAGTTGATATGAGAAATAGATCTAAAAAGCACAAAACATTGTAAAGTTTGATTACCTTTCAACAGTTGCCTAGCAAGCACTGTTTTGTAAGTGCTGTCCTTAAAGAGATCAATCTAACACTTCCCAGAGAACACGTGACAACTGTTCTCTTTTCTCATAGTGTACACTTAAATGTCTATGGATCACACTTGCCACACAAACAAACAAAGGGAGCTTTAATGACATGGCACTGGCTGGCTATTAATCAAACAATGGTGAAAGACTGAGACATTAAAAAAAAGAACTACACAAAACAGCTAAACTAGATTAAATCAATAGACAATGGAAAGAGCCATCAAAGGAAACTTTTGCTCTGAAGGATATCTGATAAATACGAATTACTTTAATTAGCCTTCAGGTTTTAACCTGTGGTAAAAAACACAGAGCAAGGTAAAATGTTGCTGGGTTGAAGTGTGCATCTGTGTTTTGCCCTTTAGCCCCTACTTTTTTCAGTGCCCAATACGGCTCAGGAGTTTGATTGAAGACGGGTGAGAGAAGTGTATGACAAATGTGCTCCATAAAGGTTTAACAGCTGAGCCTGTTTTCCCCAAATGACATCACCTAAATTCAAGTACATGTCAAATACATGTATTGCCAAATAGATATAGACCACATAGTTAAGGTATAGCTGTAAGTATAAGTAGAGATATGGATAATATATACATATATGGCAGTTTGAAATAAAAGTGTTTCATCAGAAATTTTTGCATCTGTAGATTTGGAAGAAGGAAATATTTTTTAAATGTCAATATATTTTGTTTCAACCTCATAAGAACAGTATCTCTTTAAAAGAAATTATTTTAATTCAGTCACTTTGATTGCATGTATTCCATCTAATTGTATTGTGTAAAGACATAAAAGCAAAAGCAGGTAATTAAATGTGTCAGGAAGGTCCTCTCAACATTTCCAGAATAACTTTTCTTGTAGCCTTTCTTGCAGACAATTCTTAAATGTTGATTTCTTTTTCCAGTGTGAGATGAAGAGAAAGATCACAAATTATAGGAACAAAACCACAGAGTTCCAATTAGTACTGAATATGCATTTAATATTGCTACTTACTTGCCTCACAGGGCTGATGGGAGATTTTGTTAGACGTGGCTTCTCATGCTCTGAAAACCGCTTAAGGAAAGGTACTCCTTTTCACAAACACCAAGCGTTGTTTCTGTATTGGCTTGTGAAGCTGACACAGAGGCAACTCCCATTCCAACAGAGGCAATTTGCGATCCTCATCTACGCAACTGACTTGCATACACAGCTCTCCCCTTCAGGGAGTATTTTCTATAACTGTGTGGCTTTACTTATTTATTTTGCTAGTAAGAGGTAAGCCACATCTGTGCAATAAGCAGTAAGAATCACGTTTCGAAAAAGTCGGGGTTGTTCAGGCTTTTCTCAATTCCTTCAGAATGAAATACCTGCAGTAGTACTTATTGAGCTTTCATCTCAGGGGAGACTCAAATGCTACAGTTTAATTTACTTCAGCATGTGAAGAGTAGAGGCATGTTTTATTAGGAATATATGGAGGGAATCAATAACCCAGCCTCACCCAGTAGCAAAGGACAAGGTCCCCGTCTTGTGATTCTGCCTCCCTGCATGGCTGCCTGAGTTAAGACTTCTTATAAGGATGTAGTATCATGTTAATAATTCTCTTTTTTTAATAAGCAATGCTTAGTTTGTGTCTCAGGGCTTCTTTGGCAAATTTCTGTTCTGAATGAGAAGATAAAAAGAAAATGTATGGATTTTTAAGACATGCCTATATGATTTATATCTATATCTATACCTATAGATATATCAGTTACTAATTGTATTACAGATGAAAATATAGTATTTCAAAACAGGCAAATAAATTTGGATTTTTTTCTGATCTTTCGGAGTCCCATGCAGTTCTCCTGGTATACCTCAGTTTGAACTAACACTGATTTTTCTAAATTCCATACTCATGCTTGTGCTAGTTTCATCTCTTAATCACATATTTTCCTTAGGATTAGCACAGGACAGATACAAAAAATAAAACCATACCTCTTCCAATTGAGTAGACAAAGAGATTTTCTAAATGCCCAGCTGTGTTGGAGTTGAATATGTTTGCATCTTCAAGCATCCAGTGCTAAGCTATTGCTACAATGTCCACTCATAACATTCCAAAATGTAGATCTGCACAGGTATTCAGCATTTTTAAGTCTGCATAATTCATTTCCAAACATTCTATAGTGTATCTGGTCATTTCATCTGAGAAGGGCTACCCAGAAGCCCTACAGCAAAATTTACTTCAGTGCTGCATTTCATTTTTTGACCCATTTTTCAGGAATGCTTTTTTTTAGGGGGGAGGGTAATTTGTTCATTTCACTTATCCAGAAAGAATTAATTGTTTAATAGCAGGCACAGTTTTTAGTGGTTGTGTTTTGACTTTCTACTCTGCTTTATTTCCTATGCCAGTGTTCACATTTTTTTCTTCCCAGGACACTCTGAGCATACTGACACCCTAGACAGAATCAAAAATAGGAATACAAAATTTGCTCCTGAAAAGTCACTTGTCCTCTATGTTTTTAAGGACCTGTAACAAGTTAATAAAAATTATATACAAAGTCTGTGTATTGTATATCTGAATGAAATGGGGAACCTAACATCCATTATGTATGATCCAGATATAAACTTTCATGTACAAAGGTCTGCTCCTTTCTTACTGTTGTTCAAAGCACATTTCAGAGGAAATGTAAAATGCGAATAAGGAAAACAATAACACGTTCTTTCTTGTGAAAAGCTACTATCTGTACTGACATTTAAAGTAAGATTTGAAAGGTGCCCACAGACTCCAGAGTATTAGATGATTAGATGGATGGATCACATCTCCTACAAGGAAAGGCTGAGAGAATTGGGATTGTTCAGGCTGGAGAAGAGAAGGCTCTGGGGTGACCTAACTGCTGTCTTCCAGTACCTGAAGGGAGCCTACAAGAAAGCTGAAGAGAGACAATTTACAAGAGCTTGTAGTGAGAGAATCTGTACTGACATTTAAAGTAAGATTTGAAAGGTGCCCACAGACTCCAGAGTATTAGATGAGTAGATGGATGGATCACATCTCCTACAAGGAAAGGCTGAGAGAATTGGGATTGTTCAGGCTGGAGAAGAGAAGGCTCTGGGGTGACCTAACTGCTGTCTTCCAGTACCTGAAGGGAGCCTACAAGAAAGCTGAAGAGAGACAATTTACAAGAGCTTGTAGTGAGAGAACAAGAGGGAGTGGCTTCAAACTGAAAGAGGGCAGGTTTAGATACGTTATTAGAAAGAAATCCTTTACTATGAGGGCACTGGAACAGGCTGCCCAGAGAAGTTGTGGATGCCCCATCCCTGGCAGTGTTTAAACCAGCACTGAATGGGGCTCTGAACAACCTGGTCTAGTGGAAGATGTCCCTGCCCATGGCAGGGGGATTGGAACTAGATGATATTTAAGGTCTATTCTAACTCAAATCTTTCTGTGATTCTATGATTAGATCATCATTCCTTGTAAAACATACTGTGTGAACCACTTAGTTGCTAAAATGATAAAAGTAAGACAGCACAGAGAAAATGTTGTATGTGGAATTTCAAACACCTTCAATGACAACCCATTTAGCACTCTTTTCAGGACCACACACAAATGGTGAAAAGGTTGTTCTTTCTCAGTATATTGTCAAAAGATGATATAAAGGCTGATCATCGTGTTCCCCACAGTCCAATAGCTCTTCAAGTGCCTCAGGGATAAGGGATAGGTTAGAGGAAATACCTATCTGATCTCTTTTTATCTTTTTCAAAATAGTAGAACATCATATATATAACAGGATGAAAAACAAGTGCTTACAATACAAACACTGCAATGCTTTGTGGGTTCAGTGTTTGTAATTACTGCACAATAGCACATTGTCTTTCAAATTACACAGCATGGACAACAACAGTAATGATAACAAGTGACTCGGGCAGGCAGGAAATTCTCTCTGTTATGATAGGATTAGAATG